>CM059426.1:201789726-202119201 GCA_030390025.1 Squalus acanthias
TCTGCCGGTAAGTACCATGTCAGTGTTGGGGAGATCCATGGGTAAGTACCATGTCAGTGTTGGGGAGATCCATGGGTAAGTACCATGTCAGTGTGGGGGAGATCCATGGGTAAATACCATGTCAGTGTTGGGGAGATTCATGGGTAAGTACCATGTCAGTGTGGGGGAGATCCATGGGTAAGTACCATGTCAGTGTTGGGGAGATCCATGGGTAAGTACCATGTCAGTGTTGGGGAGATCCATGGGTAAGTACCATGTCAGTGTTGGGGAGATCCATGGGTAAGTACCATGTCAGTGTTGGGGAGATCCATGGGTAAGTACCATGTCAGTGTTGGGGAGATCCATGGGTAAGTACCATGTCAGTGTTGGGGAGATCCATGGGTAAGTACCATGTCAGTGTTAGGGAGATCCATGGGTAAGTACCATGTCAGTGTTGGGGAGATCCATGGGTAAGTACCATGTCAGTGTTGGGGAGATCCATGGGTAAGTACCATGTCAGTGTTGGGGAGATCCATGGGTAAGTATCATGTCAGTTTTTCTTGAAAGGTCCTAAATTGAATTCAGGTGCATGAATATCGGTCTCCACTTCTTTCTTCCCATCAATAAAAAAATAAATCTGATTTTGTAACCTTACCTTACATTTCTTTATATAGGTTGCATTCTTTTATGAAGAGAGCAGGAGCATACATTGCTGTTGAGCCCGGTCTCCTGTGCGGTGCATCAGTGTGGCAAAGCTGACTAACCCTGCAGGTATCCCCCACCCTCCCGTGAGGAAGGCTCTGGCATCTGGTTCATGCTTTCTCCCAACGCCACATCCAAGACTGTCACAGATTTGTTGGAGGGATCTCACCGTGCAGTGAACTGTTGATGTGAACGCTGCATCCCTTATCGCACGTACTCACGGTCCTCTTTCCTATCAGAAGACCCGCAAAGGTCCGAAACTGAAATGCGTTTGGGCAATTTCAATCCGGTGACGTTGGACTTGCATCAGCAAAAGATAACCAGAATTTCCTTGGAGCTGCTCCCACTCCGCTGCCATAACTTTGTCGGAAGTACGACAGAAACTCCCTTTATGCGTGTAAATGGACTTTCCACCCCAAAGCTGCGTCTTATATTTGCACTGATTAGCGCTTAATATGGACTAAAAAAAAAAGCAGTGGGTCCCGATATTTCTGAGGGGTTGCAGCCGCAAACACTGGGTTTCAGGGGGGAAAATGAGCTGGATATGGGCAAAGGGCTGTACTGTAACTTGAGTAACTCTGTTTCTCGTACTGCTCAGGCTATATTGACGAGGACCAGTTTGTTGCGTGGATATGGAGGCTGCCACAAGATGCTGTAAAGTCAATTCTACACTTCCCTATAATACCACCGGAAGTCATTGCAGCAAGTAAAGGCCAGCCATCCAGTTCAGCTGTAAGTCCTAATGCCTCACAACATGAGAAGTCCACTGTCGCCAACTGCACATTAGCCCATTTATGTAGTGCATCATATAATTTACAAGATATCAAAATTCAGCAAAGCGATCCTATTTTTATCTGATATATTGCATATCTTATTTGTACCTGTATGTCACAGTGATGCCAGTGAAATTGGGAACCATCATGTTCCCTCCAGTCAATGTAGCTCTGGTAACAGCTGTGCAAGTCATAGTACATATGCCTTTAAAAGGACGTGGATACGTTGGGGCGGGTTCGCAGGAAGGTGACGAGGATGATTCTGGGATTTCAGTGCAGTGCTGAGGGAGTGCTGCACTGTCGAAGGTGTCGTCTTTTGGATGAGACGTTAAACCGAGGCCCTGTCTTCCCTCTCAGGTGGACACAAAAGATCCTATGGCGCTATTCGAAGAAGAGCAGGAGAGTTATCCCCGGTGTCCTGGCCAATATTTATCTCACAACCAACATCACTAAAAAAAAACAGATTATCTGGTCATTATCTCATTACTGTTTGTGGGGGCCTTGCTGTGTGCAAATTGGCTGTTGTATTTCCCACATTATAACAGTGACTACCCTTCAAAAATACTTAATTGGCTGTAAAGCACTTTGCGACGTCCCGAGGTGGTGAAAGGCGCTATATAAATGCATTTCCTTTCTTTAGAACACTAAGGTATAAGTGGAGAATTACAGAACTTAACTTGTCATTTGAGAAGAGATTGAGAGGGCATTTAAAATTTCCTTTACATATCATTTAGAGAAACCTATCTTAGGGGAGGTGGATTTGTCATTCTGACTCTGGTATAAATGCAGACAGACAAAACCATGCATTGTACCACATTCTTGCTAGATGTGATTTAATTGAAGATCAGTCGCTGGGTGCTAGGCTTGTAACTTCAATAAAGAACCCATTCTGGATCCCATAGTCGGAACAAGAATGTTATATTGGGAGTGAAGCATTAGGAAATGAAGACAGACAGCAATACAATACAACAGGAATGAGGATGAGAATCCATCTGAATAAGTATAGGATGTCACCTCTGTGTGCAGTGTGTTACTAGACTTATTTCACGAGTTGAGCCTTAAATGACATGATTGGCATTCTTTTGAGAGTGAAAGAATCCTTGCAACAACACAGTGCACTGCAGAATGTTCCTTAAAACATGTTCTGGAATGCATTGGGTAATACAGTCTAGTAAGTAATAACGGGATGCTTGTTGTATATCACTGTCAATTTCGTTAAGGTCACTTTCCTGAGGAAGTGAACATTATCACTAAGATCCACGTAATAGATTCTATTTTAATACATCACCAATCCTTGTACGAACCCTTCGTCCTTCTTCATCGATCATCGCTTTTAGTTACAGTGTTTTACTGTTTTTCTTCATTCTTCTGGTTATTTCCTCTTGGCATTAGGTTCTCTGTACCAATTCTGGGCACCAGTAAGTTTCCCAATTGTACGCCCCTACTTGATGAGTCTGGAGGAAGGGGAGGGACGCTGGGTAGGACCAGAGGCCTGAGCTGCTGCCATCAAACCCATGTCTGCAGATAAAGGCTGGCAGGCAGAGTGCGAGTGGCGGCTCCGCTCCCCAAAGGAAGGTGTAGCAGGAGGGCGACGATAGCATCACTAAAATGTGTGAATACCTGACGAACTGTAATGTTGGATGCCTCTTCAGAAGCATCCCAATCACAGTGTGTCCTGCTTCAGTGGAACAGCACGAAAGAAGACGTATACAGAGTGATCAATGACCAGCATCACCCAGGCCACCGTTACCAAGATCCCACCAACCATTCAGTACAGGCCCTAGCACACTTACCTGCCCATAGCCATGGGCACCTGGTTTTTTCAGAGTCTGAGCCAGCAGAGAGGCAGGCGTCCGCCTTGGCTCCGCTGTAGCACTCTCGCCTCTGGGTAAGAAGGTCGTGGGTTCAAGCCCCACTCCAGAGATTTGAGTAAATAACCTAGGCTGGAACTTCAGTGCAGTACTGAGGGAGTGCTACGCTTTCTTTAAGATGAGACGTTGGCCCGGAATCTGCGGTGGGTAATAACAACGAACAAACAGCGTTCGCCGTCATTACCCCTTTGAAACTGACCGCAACTTCAGGATTTAGCGCATGCGCATCCTAACGCGGAAAGCCCAAGTTGCGGTCGGTCATTCACTGCTCCGATACTGGCTGCACTGTGGCCCCCACCCCCAATAGCCGGCAATCAGAGTAATCAGGGAAATCAGCGAAACTGACAAAAACTTTGTCTTTTCCACGGTAATATCGCTGTTAAACATCCATTAAAAGTTAGACCCTTTCGGATTAGGTGTAACTGTGGTTTTAACAGAGTATTGACTGCTAAACAAATGTTATGGCCCTGAAAAACTAATTTTAATTTTGTGGAGTATCAAATTTATCCACTTTAATAAAAAATTAAAATTTTTAAGAAACTTTAAAACATTTTAAAGTTTGTTTATCTTTATTTCAGGTTTACCTTTTCCCCCCATGAGAAAGCCCAAACTTTTGTTTTGCTCTCTTTAACATTTAAAAAAAAGTTAGAATAAAAGGTGCTTATTCAATTCCTGGTTCCCGGTCTGAGAATTCTGCATTGTGATTGGCTGCTTAGACAGCTTGTTGAGGTCACAGCAGCTCACGTTAGGGATTCCCCATTAATGTACGCTGAACGTCAGAAAGGCTGAACTTCTCACCACAGAGATCGCGAGATCTTTGCGGGAAGCTTACTTCGGGGCCAGCGGCGAAGCAAATTACAGGCTAATAAACCGAGACTTCACCTTCCCTCTTAGGCGGACAGAAAAAATCCCAGGGCACTATTTGAAGAAGAGCAGGGGAGTTCTCCCAGTATTCTGGCCAGAATTTATTCCTCAATGAACACATAAAATAGATTAAAAATAACAACAATAAATGCTGGAAACACTCGGCAGGTCAGGCAGCATCGTGGAGAGAGAAACAGGTTAACGTTTCAGGTCGATGACCCTTCATCAGAACTGGAATAAGTTGGAGAAGCAACAGATTTTTAAGCAAGTGTGGGGGCAGGGAAAGGGAGGAGGGGAGGAGAGTACAAAAGGGACGGTCTGTGATAGGCTGGAAGGCAGGAGAGATTAAAAGACAAAAAGGGATGATGTTGCGAGGCAAAAGGAGATGGTAATGGGACAAGTTGAGAAACAAAAGATGACTCTAGATGAGGTGTAAATGGCAATGGCAGAATCATCAACTGCCATGAGAGAGATAAAAGAAATAAAAGATTAAAGACATAAAATAGATTATTTGTTCATTTATCTCACTGCTGTGCACAAATTGGCTGCTGCGTTTGGCTGTATTAAATTATATTTCTAAAGTTGGTTGTGAAGCAATTTGGGATATCCTGTGGGTGTAACACGTTTTTTCTTTATTTAAGCTGGGTTCAGGCAGACATGGGGCTTTCACTCTACAGGGTGACAATGAATTCTGAAATTGTGGGTCAGCAATTAACCCCACACTCTTGCTTGTTTGTTTTACAGAATATTGCAGTTCCACAGGAGACCTCGACAGTGACAGACGAACAGCTTCTTCGGATTGCCAGTGAGATGTCGGGTCGAAAGAGAGACTGGAAGCTTCTCGCCAATAATTTGGGATTTCTAGAGAAAGACAGCCTTGCCTTTGAAGGCAGACATTCAGAGGTCAATCATCAGGTAACAGAAGGAAATTGTTGAGTTGAACTCTTTTTGCATACTCTCAACACTTTGGATATTTATACACTTGTGGGTATCTAGTTATTAGTTCCTCACTGGTCCCCTAACACTACGTTACAAAATGATCCTTGTGATGCTCTGATAAAAATGAAGGGTAGTTTTTTTCGGGTACTTATCCACGGTGAGATACTTCTCCTGCTGCCAGCGCGTACTGTGCATCTCGCAATAGTCGGTCCATTTATTTGACCATAGTTGGCAGGCCCTCCATCTCACTGTTGGCAAGGACACAGTAAATCCACCCATTAGTCTAATAAAAGACATTTTGTGCAATTTCCACACTTCCTAGGGGGGAATTTTAACCCCAAAAAACGGGTGGGGTCGGGTGGGAGGTCAAAGTGACAGAAATGTGAATCCCGACCCCCAACCCGCCCACTTCTGGGTTTAACGGAGGCAGGACTTCCGGGTGGGGAACCTGTCCGTGACGTCACATGCACGCTATGGAGTTAAAATTCCACAGCAAGCGGGGAAACCCGGACCGGGGTCAAAAACTTAAAACTCCGGTCCTAGTTTCAGAATTGGCGGAACTTTGATTCCAGTCTTTTGCTTGCCTCAGTTGAACAGTTGCACGCCCCCTCATTGGTGCAGTTGTCTATTTTCGCAAGCCTGTGGCGGAGCAATAGACACAATGCCATAAAGACAAGGGATGGGGGGAGCAGTTTAATCATGGGCCTCTTTCAATGAAAAAGGAATTCCTTACAATTCTGTTCGTAAGAGACTACTTTCCCTATTTTCAGATCTTGGAGATGTTGCAGACATGGCAGAGAAAAGCTGGATCGCTGACTGAAGCTTCCACACTGCAGTGTGCATTACGGGCCAGTGAAAACACGGACATAAGCAATGAGGTCTTCCAGCTCAATTTCTGAAAGTTCTGTGGCCTGCCACCCAAGACAGACAAAATCTGAGAACCAACGTGCCGATAGAGACTGAGAGAAGTATTGCGCCATTTGGCCAGCTAAATGCTACTGAGGCGTCACGGGCACCATGGGAAAATGCGCACACTGCACGTGCTCGGACAGCAGGAGGTGCCTTCAACTGAAAGAGGTAAAACATCAATTCCGAGCCTCGGCCTTTGGGAGAGCGTGAAGCCTTTGAAGTAACAATTTTCATGAAGGTTTTAAAAGACGCAAAAGACAACTCAATGGATAAATGTGAAATGTTTAATTTTTTGAAATTTTATTTTCTCTATAAATTGCTTTGGCCACAGGAGATTTTAGTTACAGAGAAAAAATGGCAAATTAAAAATTTTCCAAAAAAGCATTTCAAGTGATTTTTTTGGTGAAATTTGTGCGTGTTGATGTGGTTTTTTCCCCTATTATAAATGTTTAATAGACAGTTTACATTATCAAAAGCATTACTCAAAAACTGTGATAACAGGAAGTAAGATTTGTGAACAGGAAGTATGATTTACATAGAAACATAGAAGATAGGAGCAGGAGTAGGCCATTCGGCCCCTCGAGCCTGCTCCGCCATTCGATGAGATCATGGCTGATCATCCAAACTCAGTACCCTGTCCCTGCCTTCTCCCCATATCCCTTGATACCTTTAGCTTTAAGAAATATATCTAACTCATTCTTGAATATATTTAATGACTTGGCCTCAACTACCTTCTGTGGTAGAGAATTCCACAGGTTCACCACTCTCTGGGTGAAGAAATTCCTCCTCATTTCTGTCCTAAATGGCTTACCCCTTATCCTTAGATTATGACCCCTGGTTCTGGACTCTCCGATCATCGGGAACATTCTTCCTGCATCTAGTTTGTCCAGACCTGTCAGAATTTTATATGTTTCGATGAGATCCCCTCTCATTCTTCTATACTCCAGCGAGTATAAGCCCAATCGACCCAATCTCTCCTCATATGTCATTCCTGCCATCCCAGGTATCAGCCTTGTGAATCTTCGCTGAACTCCCTCCATGGCAAGAACATCCTTCCTCAGATAAGGTGACCAAAACTGCACACAGTACTCAAGGTGTGGTCTCACCAAGGCCCTGTACAACTGCAGCAGGACATCCCTGTTCCTATACTCAAACCCTTTCGCTATGAAGGCCAACATACCATTTGCCTTCTTCACCGCCTGCTGCACCTGCATGCTTACCTTCAGCGACTGGTGCACAAGGACACCCAGGTCTCGTTGCACTTCCCCTTCTCCCAATCTATTGCCATTCAGATAATAGTCTGCCTTTCTGTTTTTGACACCAAAGTGGATAACCTCACATTTATCCACATTATATTGCATCTGCCACGCTTCTGCCCACTCACCCAACCTGTCCAAATCATCCTGGAATTTCTCAGTATCCTCCTCGCAGCACACACGCCCACCCAGCTTTGTGTCATCTGCAAACTTGGAGATATTACATTTAGTTCCCTTATCTAGATCATTAATGTATATTGTGAATAGCTGGGGTCCAAGGACCGAACCCTGCGGTACCCCACTAGTCACTGCCTGCCACTCGGAAAAAGACCCATTAATTCCTACTCTCTGCTTTCTATCCGCCAACCAGTTCTCTATCCAAGTCAATACCTTCTGAACAGGAAGTAAGATTTGTGAACAGGAAGTTTGCACAGTCAGTAGATTTTTAGTAATAGATTAGTAGATCTCCCATGACATAGCTCACTGTAATTCCAAGGATACGTTATCTCTCTTATCTATCTCTATTCCTTCTCTCTTCTGCTCCTTAGTTTGTCTTTCTCTTCTGGTTCTTTCTCTTTCTCTTCCTTTTGATTATACACAGTCTTCAACTTCTCTCTCCTGTCCCTTCAGGGTTGGGTTAGGGGAAGGGGGGGGGTAAGTGGTCTGGTGTTCAACCATTTTGGGGTACTGACCAGGCGAGCCATTGGCCAGGGAAGAGAGGCAATAGGAAAGAGACAGAGAGGGCGAAGGATGAGAAGGAAAGGTGTCAGGAGGGAGAGGGAAAGGATAAGAGTGCCACATGAGGAAGGTATATAGGCAGTGCTGCAGGTCAACAAATCGCAGGTGCCTTTTGGAACGTTAGATGGCTGGGTGTAAGGTTCTGGGACACAGGTTGCATTTTTTTGGTGCTACCTGGGGTGGGATGTGGCCAAGGGAGAGATGTGCTGGGATGGAGAGGGAAAATTGAGGAGCAGGAATGCATGGGTGTCCTCTGTTGAGACTCGGTAGGAAAGGAGATGGAAGGAGTGTGGGGCAGGGAGGAAGGAGTGTGGGGCAGGGAGGAAGGAGTGTGGGGCAGGGAGGAAGGAGTGTGGGGCAGGGAGGAAGGAGAGTGGGGCAGGGAGGAAGGAGTGTGGGGCAGGGAGGAAGGAGTGTGGGGCAGGGAGGAAGGAGTGTGGGGCAGGGAGGAAGGAGTGTGGGGCAGGGAGGAAGGAGTGTGGGGCAGGGAGGAACGAGTGTGGGGCAGGGAGGAACGAGTGCTTGTTGCAAAAGGACTGAGGAAAAGTGCAAGGGGTGGGCACTCGGGGCAGAGCCTGGGAGGAGGGTGAGCAAAAGGGCTTGGCTGGGATGGAACAGGTACTCGGGGAGGGGCCAGAGAGGGTAAATGTTCAATTCCTCTCCCAGGCTCTCTTAATTCATTCCAGTTTATGTGAGAGGCTTTCTGTGCTTCAATCCTTAGGAAAATTCCTGGCCTTGACCAAATCCCAGCTTTTGAAGTGCCAGGGCAGTTTCACTAAAGGGCTTCCGCATGACTTTGGCGGCGCCTTCGTTATTTAAACTGCAAATATGTTAAATAGCAGGGCTTTGTGTAAGGTCGTGGGGGAACCCTTTTTTGTTATACTGCCCCTGTACTTCAGGGCAGAAATGGGCTTCTGAAAGTGTGGCTTGGGGTAGACACGACAATAACAAACAGAAGTTACATGCCTATGCAAGACTTTTATTATATAAATAGATGTGTCTTGTACTATGTTCATTTATTTCCTACTATCCCATTGTTCACCAGCCTCAATACACCTCTCTACTGACGTTATAATATATGGGAAGAAAATGTTGAATCCTCCCCTCCCCATATCTTACTTATGATGGTGGTAAATTATTTTTTGGAGGAATCTTTCTCTAGCCCAAGAAAAATCAGTTTTGATACAACGTTATCATGGTGAGGGCATGCTTTGTTAAAGTCACATGGTTACTAGGAACCAATGAGAGATTAGATTTTTTTAATCACATGATTGCCACAGTGCTCAGGATGAATGATCAGAGATTACCACGAAAAGGGTCATGCGGTTACCAGGAAGTGATAAGTCAATACTGTATAAACAGAAATCCACTGCATTCCCCCCCCCCCCACCCCCTAGATATTCTTTACCATCATTGGTCCAAGAGTACTGTCACGCAAATACAGAACTAGCGGATCGAGCATGTGATTAGCTAGAATCAATGAGATTGCTGGAAAGTGACAAGTGAAATGGTCACATCGAATCATAGAAATTAACGGCACAGAAGGAGGCCATTACTGTTGGCTAAAGACATTGCTTAAAATATTGCAAATTTGAAAAGTTGCATGGCCACTATTGCCCATTAAGATTGCTCAATTTTTTTTAAATATATGAATGTAAATTATAAATAATTGTAGTCTATGTCAGACCATTCAATCCTCAAACCTTTGCAGTAAAATTACAAAGTAAGTGCATTTGATGCAATGCTTACAGCTGGAGATTAATTTTGTTTTCGATGAATTTTCTTGCTGTATGAATATGTGGGATTCTAGCAAGCTTCCCAATACATAGAATGAATATTCGACACTCTCCTTCACTATGGCTTTCGATAACTTCAATTTAAGTAGAAAAATGTATATTTCTTTTATAAGCACCGAGATTCTCGTTAGGTTGCCCGAGGCTGTGCACGCTCGTGTGAGAAAACTCAGTACTTTTCTGGGCAAAACAGGTTATTTTACAGCTCCTGTCACCAGGCCAATCAGAGGCTAAAGTGAGGGGATGCAAGGATGTGCAGCCTGATATTGATCTGCACCTTCCCTCAGGCATAGTGTTCTATTGATTTGCAGGCGGAATACAGTGTGGGCCACTTGCGAAGTAATAAGTAGAAGCTCAGTGTTGCCAAGCTTTGCACTTTACCAACAGCATCCCACCCCCCATCCCTCAGCCCCACTGACTTGGGAAGATACAGACTCAAGCTCTGGTAACATTTTCCAATAGGTCTTCACTGGGAAAAAAAGAACGTCTTGCATTAATATAGCGCCGTTCATAACCTCAAGACGTCTCAAAGCGCTTGACTGTGTCAATGAAGTACTTTTGAAGTAGAAACAGAAAATGCTGGAAATACTCAGCAGGTCGGGCAGCATCTGTGGAGAGAGAGAAAGAGAGCTAACGTTTCAGGTCGATGACCTTTCATCACAACTGGAAGAAGTTAGAGATTTAACAGGTTTTAAGCAAGTATAGAGCCAAGGGGAGGGGTGAGGGAAGAAAAGAACAAAAGGGAAGGTCTGTGATAGGGTGGAAGGCAGGAGTGATTAAATGACAAAAGGGTTGATGGTGCAAGGCAAAAGGGGATGGTAATGGGACAAGTAAAGAAACAAAAGATGGGTCTAGAGGAGATGTAAATGGCAACAGCAGAACCATTACCAGCACCTGCTGTCCGAAAAAGTGGGAGCAGTGGTTATGATCTGAAGTTATGGAAATCATTAATGAGTCCAGAAGGTTGTAAGGTACCTCATCGAAAGATGAGGTGCTGTTCCTTGAGCTTCCGTTGAGTACTTTTGAAGTGTAGTCACTGTTGTAATGTAGGAAACACAGCAAGGTCCCACAAACCGCAATGTGATGGTAACCAGATAATCTGTCTTAGTGATGGTGGTTGAGGGATAAATATTGTCCAGGACACGGGGGAGAACTCCCCTGCTCTTTTTTGAATCGTGCCGAGGGACCTTTTATGTCCACCGGAGAGGCCAGACGGGGCTTCGGTTTAACGTCTCATCCGAAAGACGGCACCTCCGACAGTGCAGCGCTCCCTCAATACTGTACTGGAGTGTCAGCCTCGAACTTGTGCTCGAGTCTCTGGAGTGGGACTTAGAACCCACAACCTTCTGACTCACGGCTGACATTGATTGAAATGTGGTGGGTGATTTGAAGCTGGAACAACCATGAAAATTACTGATTGCCAACCATTACTGACACTGTCTGTCTTAAATCTGAGGAATTTTCATTATTTTCTGCCGACCTTTTGGCTTCTCTCAGTATGGATGGGTTAACAATCGTTTTTTATTGAACTGCGTCCTTTCCACTTGATAGATGACTCGATTGTACATAAGTAAAAAGAGGCAAAGACACGTTTGCGAGTACCTCGGCACGTTGGTGAATACCCTCACAGGGAGCTCCTCTGATACCTCGGTGATTAAATGCACCCCACGTTATGGTGCTGATCAGGAAGGCTGCCAATTTGATCAGCGCTGAATTATCTGATCTCAGATTGGGGGGTGGGGTAGTAAAGGTGCTTCAGTTGGGTTCAGGATCGAGCCAGTTAGGAACGGGGAACGGTCAGTTGGGAGTGTCTGCACCCGATCGCTATCTAGCAACCTCTGTCAGAAAGTGCATGAAGACAGATTGGACTCCACCACAATGCCCTTCACAATTGAGACTCACACATAAAGAATGCCCACAGATGCTGGCGAGGAGCTGGCGCCCATGTACATTCCGATCAAACTTGCACCAGCAGAATCAAAACTGAGAGGCGTATCAGGCGCCTAAAGTAAAATAATGTTACCATTCATATAAATGATCCTGCCTGTATTATAATTGGGAATTGAATGCCAACAGCTCAAGCTCGGGCCTCGGCATGCTTCTTCAGCTGACCTATCCGCAAGCCATGACATTTGCTATTGCTTTAAGTAGTTTAGGTTCTGTTCACAAGTCGCTCACTGGCTATAATGGCAGCCCTGCTGGGGGCTGTCCTATGGTGCACCAGCACCCTGCCCCACAGGCGAGTAGGCCAGTTTCTCACCCCATAATTCGTCATTTCAACTGAGGTTATCTGGAGTACCGCTGAGAACCTTCCCCTAAGAAAGGGATTTTGTGCTTTTGTACAGATCCCAACAATTCATTCTATCTATCTATCTAGATTTTTGGACACTAAAGGGAATCAAGGGATATGGGAATAGGGTGGGAAAGTGGAGTTGAGGTGGAAGATCGGCCATGATCTTATTGAATGGCGGGGCAGCCTCAAGGGGCCATATAGTCTACTCCTGCTCCTATTTCTTATGTTCTTAAAGCAGCATTGACAGAAGCCAGTCTAGGGATTGGGCCATTTAACCACCCTGTCAGTATGATGTGTGGTTATGTAGGGTGGGCAAGGGGGTGGGAAACTGAGAATAAATTTATAAAACTGAAGGGGAACATAGATGAAGTGGAATTTTCTAAAGGATCTTTCAAACAAATGATCTGTCAAATTAGAGACAGCTTCATAATTAACGACCAGTAATTATTTTTGGAGATTACTAGTAGACATTTGTGTATGATGCCTGAGTTAAAATAGTGGACAATGATCTGAATGTGTTAAATGTTCTTCCACTAACATTGCCAGCAGTAATTTCTAGTCTAAGGTACTAAATCTCAGCAAATAGAGTCCCAGGCTTGTCTTTCAAAGTGATGGCCAGTTCTTTATTAGATCTTTATTAGAAGGTGTTAACCATGGCTCAGTGATAGCACTCTCACCTCTGGGTCAGAAGGTTGTGGGTTCAAGTCCCATTCGAGAGACTTGAGCACAAAATCTGGGCTAACAGTCCAGTGCAGTACTGAAGGAGTGCTGCACGGTTGGAGGTACTGTCTTTCAAATGAGATGTTAAACTGAGGCCCAGTCTGCCCTCTCAGGTAGACGTAAAACATCCCATGGCACTATTCAAAGAAGAGTAGGGGTGTTCTCTGGTGTCCTGGCCCATTATATATTCCTCAACCAACACCACAAAAACAGATTATCTGGTCATTGTCACACTGCTATTTGTGGAGCCTTGCTGTGTGCAAATTGGCTGCCGCATTTCCTACATTACAACAGTGACTACGCTTCAAAAGTACTTAATTGGCTGGTAAGCACTTTGGGACATCCTGAGGTTGTGAAAGGCGCTATATAAATGCAAGTTTTTCTTTCTCGTCTGATATGTGCAATAATGGAGCTCTCCGCCAACCAAAGTTAAGGGATGACTGATGTTTATGTGGCCTCACCATGTAAGTGCTTCCTGGGGCTAGTGATGGAGCAGTGCAAAAAATGGCCATGGAGAAGGCTAGAGCCTGGATCACCTTGCCCTCCAGTGAGAGGTGCTGTAACGACAAGAACCTGAGGCCTCATGGATCTATAGTGAGAGCAACAACAAAAAAATCAGGCACCAAACTTATTTGAGAACTTTACATCAGTTGAAAGAAAGGATTTTGACCAGACAATGAGAAAGACGACCTTAAGTGGAGCAGTGATTCTAGCTTCAGGGCGAAATTACAGTAAAGAAAGATGGAGCAAAATTTATACTAGTATGAAAGATCATTTAAAATGTTAAATAACTCATAAAGGAAAGATAACAGAGATTTTAAACTATGACATTGAAGGTGAAAAAAAGAAAAAAAATTAATATTGGACTGCAACCAAAAGCAACTGATGTAGAATCTAAGAAAAAGGCCTAAATATTCCATTGGTTCGGAGGAAAAATGATTGAAGTAATGGGCAGACTTCAGTTTATATCAATTGTCAGAAGGTTTTACAAAAATAAATGGAAACTACAAAGCCTCCAAATTCCAAGTGAGGTTTTGTTTATTGTTTTCCACCTCTTCTATCCTTCCCATTCCCTTCCTCCCTCTATCCTTTCCCCTCCCATTCCCCCTTCCCCCTCTCTCTCGTCTATCCTTTCCCCTTCCCTCTCAATTCCCCTCTCCCTCCTCTATGTTACCCCTCCCTTCTCATTCACCATTCCCCGCCCCCTCCACCTCCCCTTTCTCCCTCTATCATTCCCATTCACTTCCTCCCTCTAGCCTTTCACCTCCCCTCCCCACACATTCCCTCTCCTCTCTCTTTCTCTCTCCTATCTTCCCCCTCCCTTCTCCTTCTCCATTCCTCGCCACCTCCCCTTCCCCTCCCCCCACTTCCATGATTGTTATCCATAGATCATTCTCCGTTAATGAACACTCCTTTTTGGCATCCATATTGAAATGCAATAGAGATGCTAACTTGACAAACTGCTCTTGTTCGGTGAAGTAAATCATGCTGAAGGAATAGTTCATTTATGTGCTGGGAGTCTCTTGCAGAAGTGCATCGTTTAAAACATTCACATCAATCAAATTTAAATAGAGCATTAAAGTAGTTACAAATGTAATGTGGGTGCCAAAAAAGTCAGCCTGTAGTGGCACTTGGACAGCAGCCATCACATCAATTTCTCCTTTTTTATTCTTCATTACTTTGTTTTACAGATGATGCACAATATAAATCAGAGAAGTAAACAGAGAGAGAAGCTTGTAATAATCCCAATTTTAACAGTGCAAGCAATTAGGAGCTGGTTCTCAAAACATTTGCAGTCTCTTAGTTTCAACGTGTCCTGTGTTTTTGGCAACCAATCCTATCAGTGCCATCTTTTGCGACGTTCCGGAAGTCCTGTTTGGTGCAAATCTCGTCAGCTTGCAGGACTACTAGTTGCGTTCATGTCCTGAACTAACTTTAGATCAAGGGGTGTGAGGGCTTATGATGTCTCCTATTCACAACCTACTCAAGTTTTCCTTCTGTCCAGTTTGTGATGTCTTACAAGTACCATGTGAAAGAATGAACAAGTGTAAACACATCTCCCTTTCTCCCCTCCTCAGTGAGAAATCCAACTTTTGGATACATTTTGGTTGTGATAAGCTAAATTGCAGTTACCATGTCAAAATACATGACCCCCTGTGAAGGAAATAGCCATATTCCAAGAAATACATCATCCTATAAACAGATTTGATAATATTAAAACATGACAAACTGGGGTTAAAAATCTAAAAGCCTCAACGACACAAGCCGTAAAGCGGAAATGCAGGCTTCTGAGATAAAGATCAGTTGTTAACAAAGTTGTAAATATCACAAGCTTTGAAATGGGAAATGTTTGTAAATACAAAGACATGGCCCTATTGAAACAGCAGGCTGGAGGTTCCTCTATGTCTGAACATTGGAACCAACACAATGGAATGACCCAAGTAAAGTGTCAAAATCTAACATGTCGAACAGGTGCACAGAACATTAAAAAAAAACAAGTGCCTTTGAAAAAATGACATCAAGTAAAAGAAATACCTGCCGTAAAATAGTTTTATGTTAAATTTAGAACAAGGAGACATGGTTCTTAATATAACCAATTGAAGTAAATAAGAAATGCAAAGAACACCCTAGATGAAGTGTTTTTGAATTACAAATTGTAAAAAGTACCTACAGAGAGACTTTGTAGATATTACATCAATAGATGACACCAAGCAATTACATTGTTTATGTGTTAAACTTGGAACATAAGGAGACAGGAGTCTGTGTTACAAACAGCAGAGGTGATTTAGAAATTCAATAGAAAGACTTCCTAAGAATGGCATCAAATAGATAAATCGATAATAAGCATAAAAATTATAGTTTTTGAAACACCTAAAAGGTACAGACAGAATTCTAAGAGTTGGCAGCTGAAACGACAGTAAGAATAGAAAACAATTCAATAGAGTATCACTAGAGACAATTAGCTTACATCAGCAGAATACTTCAAAGAAAATACCACTAAAAAAGAGTATAAAAATAAGAGCTTTTCAGATGAAAAGTCAGAAGTTGCTGGAAGGGCAAGCGTTTCTCAACTTCACAGGCACGCTCTGTAAGTTTTTAACTCTGAGTCTCGGGTAATCAAGGTATTTGATTTTGGTGGATATTCTGGATTAAGAAATAAGTAGAAGTGTGGAAATGTAACGAAGTTAAGATTTGAGAATAAGGATCTCTGATAAGAAATGTAAGCTATTTGTATTTTGAACGGTTAAAGTTGCGATTGCCATAACAGCTGTTAACTAAATGTCGGTTCTTTAATAAATCTATATATTTTTAGAATTGTCTCACAGAGTATTTCTGTATAAACTCGCGAACTCAATTTCTGTACACTCAAAGGAGTTGCAGAATTCTGGGGGGTATTCCAGACCCTCATAATATCCGGAAGGTTACAGTCTAGTTAAACTTATTAAAAGTGCTATCCGGAGGACGGTAACATCTTCACGTCATTCCTTTCCTTTAGGGAGAGGTAGTCTGACCTTTAGACCCAATTAAGCGTCTTATAGAATTCGGCTATCTTTAACTTTAGTTGAAGGTGAACGTCTGGGGAATACGCCTGATCTGGGGTAGCCCGAAAAGTGCTAGGTCTTGTAATTATCCCTTCACCCCTCAAAAAATTGGAAAAATTCTACAAGGGAAGGGGAACAGCCAGAAGTCGTGGTTCATATGGGAGCCAATGACATAGGAAGGAAAAGGGTTGAAGTTCCTGCAGTCAGAGTTTCAGGAGCGAGGGGAGGAAGTTAAAAAGCAGGACCTCCAAAGGTAGTAATCACTGGATTACTCCCGGTGCCACACGCTAGTGAGTATAGGAATAGGCTAATGTGTGGCTGGAGAAATGGTGCAGGAGGGAGGGCCTCAGATTCATGGGGCTTTGGGATCAGCTCTGGGGCAGGAGGGATCGGTTCAAGATGGACTTGGTTGCATCTCAACAGAGCTGGGACCAATGTCCTCACGGGGAGGATAACTGGTCCTCTGGCACCACCCTCATATCTAAGTAGGATTGAAAGATTGTGGCCAGAGCCTCCGCAATTTCCACCCTTACTTCCCTCAGGTAGCTCGGATGCATCCCATCCGGACAGGGTGTTTTTTTTTACTTTGAGTACTGCCAACCTTACAAGTACCTTATCTTTATCTATTTTATCCTTTCCAATATCACTACTACCTCCTGCTTTACTGCTACATTGGCATCATCCTTTCCTTTAGTGAAGTACAAAGTATTCATTTAGTACCTCAGCCATGTCCTCTGCCTCCACAAGATGATCACCTTTTTGGTCCCTAACCGGCCCACCCTTCCTTTGACTACTCTTTTACTATTTGCTATATAGACCGGTTGAGTGATTGGGCAAAAAGCTGGCAGATGGAGTATAATGTGGGGAAATGTGAAGTTATCCACTTTGGTAGGAAGAATAGAAAAGCAGAGTATTTTTTTAAATGGTGAGAGATTGGGAAATGTTGGTGTTCAGAGGGACCTGGGTGTCCTTGTACACGAATCACTGAAAGTTAACATGCAGGTACAGCAAGCAATTAGGAAAGTAAATGGTATGTTGGCCTTTATTACAAAAGGATTGGAATATAAGAGTAAAGAAGTCATATTGCAATTATATAGGGCCTTTGTGAGACCACACCTGTGTACAGTCTTGGTCTCCTTACCTAAGGAAGGATATACTTGGCTTAGGGGGAGTGCAATGAAGGTTCACCAGACTGATTCCTGGGACGGGGGGATTGTCCTATGAAGAGAGATTAAGGAGATTGAGGAGACTGGGTCTATATTCCCTAGAGTTTAGAAGAATGAGAGGTGATCTCATTAAAACATTAAAAAATTCTTACAGGGCTTGACAGGGCAGATGCTGGGAGGATGGTTCCCCTGGCTGGTGAGTCAAGAACCAGGGGTCACAATCTCAGAATAAGGGAGCAGCCATTGAGGTCTGAGATGAGGAGAAATTTCTTCACTCAGAGGGTTGTGAATCTTTGGAATGCTTTACCCCAGAGGGCTGTGAATGATCAGTTGTTGAGTATATTCAAGACGGAGATTGTTAGATTTTTGGATATTAAGGGAATCAAGGGATATGGGGATAGTGCGGGACGGTGGAGTTGAGGTAGAAGACCAGCCATGATCTTATTGAATGGCCTACTCCTGCTCCTATTTCTTATGTTCTTATGTTCTTAAAGCATATGGGATCCTGTGCTTTATAAATAGGAGGTATAGAGTACAAAAGCCAGGAAGTTATGCTAAACTCTCTAAAACACTAGTTCGGCCCCATCTGGAGTATTGTGTCCAATTCTGGGCACCGCACTTTAGGAAGGACGTGAAGGCTTTGGGGAGGGTACAGAAGTGATTTACTAGAATGGTTCCAGGGATGATGGATTACAGTTACTTGGATAGATTGGAGAAGCTGGGGTTCTTCTCCTTTGAGCAGAGAAGGCTAAGAGGAGATTTGACAGAGGTTTTTAAAATCATGATGCGTTTAGATAGAGTAAATAAAGGGAAACCGTTTCCAATGACTGAAGGATCGATAACTAGGGGGCACAGATTTAAGGTGATTGGCAACAGAACCAGAGGCGGCGTGAGGACACGAGGAAATGCTTGTTTAATGCAATGAGAGGTTAGGATTTAGAAACATAGAAACATAGAAGATAGGAGCAGGAGTAGGCCATTCGGCCCCTCGAGCCTACTCTGCCATTCAATGAGATCATGGCTGATCATCCAAATTCAGTACCCTGTCCCTGCCTTTTCCCCATATCCCTTGATCCCTTTAGCCTTAAGAAATATATCTAACTCCTTCTTGAATATATTTAATGAATTGGCCTCCACTGCCTTCTGTGGTAGAGAATTCCACAGGTTCAGCACTCTCTGGGTGAAGAAATTCCTCCTCATCTCTGTCCTAAATGGCTTACCCCTTATCTTTAGACTGTGACCCCTGGTTCTGGACTCCCCGATCATCGGGAACATCCTTCCTGCATCTAGTCTGTCTAGTCCTGTTAGAATTTTATAAGTTTCAATGAGATCCCCTCTCATTCTTCTAAAATCCAGCAAGTATAAGCCCAATCGACCCAATCTCTCCTCATACGTCATTCCTGCCATCCCAGGTATCAGCCTGGTGAATCTTCGCTGCACTCCCTCCATGGCAAGAACATCCTTCCTCAGATAAGGCGACCAAAACTGCACACAATACTCAAGGTATGGTCTCACCAAGGCCCTGTACAACTGCAGCAAGACATGCTTGTTCCTGTATTCGAACCCTCTCGCTACGAAGGCCAACATACCATTTGCCTTCTTAACCGTCTGCTGCACCTGCATGCTTACCTTCAGCGACTGGTGCACAAGGACACCCAGGTCTCGTTGCACTTCCCCTTCTCCCAATCTATTGCAATTCAGATAATAATCTGCCTTCCCGTTTTTGACACCAAAGTGGATAACCTCGCATTTATCCACATTATAATGCATCTGCCATGATTCTGCCCAATCACCCAACCTGTCAAAATCATACTGGAGTTTTTCGGCATCCTCCTCACAGCACACACACCCACCCAGCTTTGTGTCATCTGCAAACTTGGAAATATTACATCTCGTTCCCTCGTCTAGATCATTAATATATATTGTGAATAGCTGGGGTCCTAGCACCGATCCCTGCGGTACCCCACTAGTCACTGCCTGCCACTCGGAAAAAGACCCGTTTATTCCAACTCTTTGCCTTCTGTCTGCCAACCAGTTCTCTATCCAAGTCAATACCTTGCCCCCAATCCCATGTGCCTTAACTTTACACACAAATCTCTTATGCGGGACCTTATCGAAAGCCTTCTGAAAGTCCAAATACACCACATCCACTGGTTCTCCCTTATCTATTTTACCAGTTACATCTTCAAAAAATTCCAGTAGATTAGTCAAGCATGATTTACCTTTTATAAATCCATGTTGACTTTGTCCGATCCTGTCACTGTTTTCCAAGTGCTCTGCTATTACATCTTTTATAATGGACTCCAGCATTTTCCCCACTACCGATGTCAGGCTTATCGGTCTATAATTCCCCGTTTTCTCTCTACCACCTTTTTTGAATAGTGGGGTAACATTAGCTACCCTCCAATCCATGGGTACTGTTCCAGAATCTATCGAATTTTGGTAGATGACCAGCAATGCATCTATTATTTCTAGGGCCACTTCCTTAAGTACCCTAGGATGTAGATTATCAGGTCCTGGGGATTTATCGGCCTTCAATCCCATCAATTTCTCTAACACCATTTCCCTACAAATACTGATTTCTTTCAGTTCCTCCCTCTCATTAGACCCTATGTTCCCCAACATCTCTGGGAGGTTATTTATGTCCTCCTTTGTGAAGACAGAACCAAAGTATGTATTTAATTGGTTGCCATTTCTTTGTTCCCCATTATAAATTCCCCTGATTCTGACTGCAAGGGACCTACGTTTGACTTCACCAATCTTTTTCTCTTCACATATCTATAAAAGCTTTTACAGTCAGTTTTTATGTTCCCTGAAAGCTTACTCTCATACTCTATTTTCCCCCTCTTAATTAATCCCTTTGTCCTCCTTTGCTGAATCCTAAACTGCTCCCAATCCTCAGGTTTACTGCTTTTTCTGGCCAATTTATATGTCCTCTCCTTGGATCTTATGCTATTCCTAATTTCCCTTGTTAGCCACAGTTGAGTCACCTTTTTTGTTTTATTTTTATGCCAAACTGGGATGAACAAATTCTGCAGTTCATCCATGCGATCTTTGAATGTTTGCCATTGCCTATCCACCGTCAGCCCTTTGAGTAACATTCCCCAATCAATCCTACCCAACTCGCACCTCATACCATTGTAATTTCATTATTTAAATTCAGGACCCTAGTCTCCAAGTCAACTACTTCACTCTCCATTTTAATGAAGAATTCTATCATATTATGATTGCTCCGACCCAAGGGGCCTCACACAACAAGATTGCTAATTAATCCTTTCTCATTACATAATACCCAGTCTAAGATGGCCTGATCTCTAGTTGGTTCCTCGACATATTGGTCCAGGAAACCATCCCGTATACACTCCAGGAATTCCTCCTCCACAGTACTGTTACTAATTTGGTTAGCCCAATCTATATGTAAATTAAAGTCACCCATGATAACTGCTGTGCCATTATTGCACGCTTCTCTAATTTCCCTTTTAATGCCATCCCCAACCTCCGTATTACTGTTTGGGGGTCTGTATACCACTCCCACTAACGTTTTCTGCCCCTTGGTATTTCTCAGTTCTACCCATACAGATTCCACATCATCAGAGCTAATATCCTTCCTTACAATTGTGTTAATACCCTCTTTAACCAGCAATGCTACCCCATTTTCCTTTTTGCCTATCTTTCCTGAATATTGAATACCCCTGGATGTTGTGTTCCCAGCCTTGGTCACCCTGGAGCCATGTTTCCGTAATCCCAATTATATCATATTCGTTTACCTCTATTTGCGCAGCTAATTCATCCTCCTTATTACGAATGCTCCTCACATTAAGACACAAAGCCTTCGGGCTTGTTTTTTTAACGCTCTTAGACCTTTTAGAATTATTATTTACTGTGGCCATGTTTGATTTAAACCCTTGATTTCTCTGACTGCCACCTTTGTTTTTCTTCTTCCTGTCTTTTGCTTCTATCCTTGTTTCCCTTTTCTCTATCTCCCTGCTCAGGTTCCCAACACCCCCTGCCATTTTAATTTAAATCCTCCCCCAGAGCACTAGCAAACACTCCACCTAGGACATCGGTCCCGGTCCTGCTCAGGTGCAAACTGTCCGGTTTGCACTGGTCCCACCTCCCCCAGAACCGGTTCCAATGTCCCAGGAATTTAAATCCCTCCCCCTTGCACCATTCCTCTAGCCATGTATTCATCTGAAATATCCTTCTATTTCTACTCTGACTAGCACGTGGCACTGGTAACAATCCTGAGATTACTACCTTTGAGGTCCTATTTTTTAATTTACCTCCTAACTCCCTATATTCAGCTTTTAGGACCTCAGCCCGTTTTTTACCTATATCTTTGGTACCTATATGCACCACGACAACTGGCTGTTCACCCTCCCCCTCCAGAATGTTCTGCAGCCGTTCTGAGACATCCTTGACCCTTGCACCAGGGAGGCAACATACCATCCTGGAGTCTCGTTTGCGGCCACAGAAACGTCTATCTATTCCCCTTACAATAGAATCCCCTATCACTATAGCTCTCCCACTCTTTTTCCTCCCTTCCTGTGCAGCAGAAACACCCTCGGTGCCAGGAAGTTGGCTGCTGCTGCCTTCCCCCGATAAGCCATCCTCCCCAACAATATCCAAAGCGGTATATCTGTTTGAGAGGGGGATGGCCACAGGGGACTCCTGCACTACCTGCCTGCGCCTACTGCTCTGCCTGGTGGTCACCCATTCCTTTCTTGCCTGTGCAGCCTTTACCTGCGGTGTGACCAACTCACTAAACGTGCTATCCACGACGTCCTCAGCATCGTGAACGCTCCAGTATGCATCCACTCGCAGCTCCAGCGCCGCAATGCGGTCTGCCAGTAGCTGCAGCTGGATACACTTCCCGCACACATGGTCATCAGGGACACAGGAAGTGTCCCTGATTTCCCACATAGCGCAGGAGGAGCATAACACAGCGCCGAACTGTGCTGCCATGACTTGGAATGCACTGCCTGACAGGGTGGTGGATACAGAGTCAATGGTAGCCTTCAAAAGGGAATTGGATAAATATTTGAAGGAGAAAAAATTGCAGGGATATGGGGAAAGAGCGGGGGAGTGGGACTAACTGGATTGCTCGTTGAAAGAGACTTGATGGGCTGAATGGCCTCCCTCTGTGCTGTACTATTCTATGATTCTATGATTGAGTTCTTTGATGAAGTAACGGAGAGGATTGATGAGCGTAGCGTGGTTGATATGTATATGGACTTTCAAAAGGCGTTTGATAAAGTACCACTTGTTAGCAAAATTGAAGCCCAGGGGATTAAAGGTGCATTGGCAGCATGGATACGAAATTGGCTGAGGGACAGATAGCAGAGAGTAGTGGTGAGTGGTTGTTTTTCAGACTGGAGGGAGGTATACAGTGGTGTTCCCCAGGGGTTGGTATTAGGACTGCTGCTCTTTTTGATATATATTAATGACCCGGACTTGGGTATACAGGCCATAATTTCAAAGTTTGCAGATGGCACGAAACGCAGAAATGTAGTAAAAAATGAGGAGGATAGTAACAGGCTTCAGGAGGACATAGACAGGCTGGTAAAATGGGCAGACACATGGCAGATGAAATTTAAGGCAGAGAAGTGTGAAGTGATACATTTTGGTTGGAATAATGAGGAGAGACCAAATGGTACAATTTTAAAGGGGGTGCAGAAACACGGAGACCTGGGGGTGTATGTACAGAAATTTTTGAAGGTGGCAGGACAAGTTGAGAAGGCTGTTAAAAAGGCATATGGGATCCTTGGCTTTATTAATAGAGGCATAGAGTACAAAAACAAGGAAGTTATGCTAAACCTTTATAAAACACTGGTTAGGCCTCAGCTGGGGTATTGTGTTCAATTCTGGGCACCGCACTTTAGGAAGGATGTTAAGGCCTTAGAGAGGGTGCAGAAGAGATTTACTAGAATGGCACCAGGGATGAGGGACTTCAGATGTGGAGAAACTGGAGAAGCTGGGGTGGTTCTCCTTAGAGCAGAGAAGGAGATTTGATGCAAGAGTTCCAAAATTTGAATGGGTTTGATAGAGTGGCAGTGGCAGAAGGATCAATAACCAGAGGACACAGATTTAAAGTGATTGGCAAAAGAACTAAAGGCGACATGAGGAAAATAAAATTCATGCAGCGAGTTGTTATGACCTGGAATGCACTGCCTGCAAGGGTGGTGGAAGCAGGCACAATAGTAACTTTCAAAAGGGAATTGGATAAATACTTGAAGGGAAAAAATGTACAGGGCTATGGGGAAGGATCAGGGGAGTGGGACTAATTGGATAGCGCTACCAAAGAGCCGACACAGGCCGGATGGGCCGAATGGCCTCCTTTTGTGTTGTATCATCATATGATTCTACGAGGACTAAAGCCAAACGAGAAGCAATTTTTAAAAAATGCAAGCATCCAATTGGAGAATGATCACTACAGGAGAACTAATTTATGAAGATAGTAATGGAACTCACCTTTAAGAATGCACTCGCCAAATGGTTGGCCTAGCTTTCTCTTCAGCAACCAATTTAAATGGACACTGAGAAACTTCAACACACTCACGGTGAAAAACCTGGGTAATGGTAATAGGTATACTGGGTACTTTGCATCCACTCGTAGGATTTTTGAGACTTTGGTGAGGGCATTGCATGAAATAATTGCACACAATCAGGACTCGGCCTTGTAGTCTATGATTTCAGCATTCATGACTTGCCAGTATATAACCTCTCTGTCTTTGTGCAGACATCTTTAAATCCCAATATAACCGCAGTAGATTTTATGCATTATCTCTGCCCTCTTGTCTCGAGGGATGATCGCTCTGCTTTCTTAGAATGAAGGTCTCTTCTTTAACAGACGTCTCATCTTGGAAATGTTATTGCTTTTTAGTCTCAAGAGGAACATCATTTTGACCATCTGCTCAGAATGATCTGTTTCAACGTTTGTAGGGTGTGATTTTTCTGCTGGATTTCAGCTATAAGTCATTGTGCAATAGGCCGATGTTCCAGTACGCTGGTTTTCTCGATCTTTCCAATTAACTCATCTTTGATCAGGAGTGCTTCATCGTCTCTGCCTTTTGTTGGCATCATCGGTCTGGACAAGTCAGATCTACTCATAGTATCACCATTGAAAATAACCGATTGTTGTGTGTACTTTGCCTTCAAAGTGCGTTTCTGCAAATGTAACCACATTCTTTGTAAGTGTTTGAGGTAGGAGAGGTTTCTTGACAATATGCTTACGGTCTGTCTCAATCAGACCTCTTCTTCCGTACCCATGTTATCCGAATCACTCAAACCCATACACCATGGTAAACATTTAACCACTGTACTATACAGCTCAATCAGTTTCTTGAATTGAAAACATATCTTTTCTCTTCCTCTTTGGTTGGCAAAAATCCTTAAAAAATATATATACTTTTATCACACACTGTATTCCATGTAAACAGATCCAGCACAGCAACAGTTTCATCACTAGTCACAGTGAGGCATACTCTGCCCTTTAATTTGCTATGGTAGTTTAGTGGGTATGGTATTGGACGAGTAATGGGGCTAGAAATTCAGCTGCTTTGCGCCTCCCGTTAGCACCTGCAGGGGCGGTAACGGGGCGCTAAGGGGTTACTGACCGGGCGCGGCGAAATCAGCGACGCCCGCAAACTTCTCTGGCGGTTTTGCATTGGCGCTAACACTTACCGCCTCAGTCTCTAGCACCCCGTAGATCATGACATCATCAAGTGCGCAACATCCCATGACCGCCCCGGATGTGAAATTGAATTTCGCCCCCTGCATTATCGCCTCGCGCTGACAACGCCAGCAGGAGGAGGCGTTCAGAAGTCGGATGGCCGCTTCGAGAGCGGTAATTAAAGGGAATGCTTTTCAGATCACTCAACCGTTATTATTTGCACCAGTCTGGTGCCTGCGAAAAGGTTTCACTCTTTCATTGTTGCAGGATGTCCAAGCCCTGCACTTCGTGACCTTGTTTGGGGCTGTATTGGCAGTCAGCTTGAAAGACTGCAGTGCCAACAAATAGCTTCTGCTGCAGTATTGTCCCTTCCCTTTAAGCGAGGGAAGCAGCCTCGGTGATTGAAGAGTGCCGTCTATAATGCGCTGCAAATTGTCTCGCGCTCTGCCGCTCTCCGACTTTAGCGCCCTAAGAGAAGTGGTTAGCACTTGATTTAGTGCTCCACTTCCCCCTTGGAGCGCTACAACTGAATTTCGCGGGAGCCTATCATCATTAGCGCCTGGCGCTAATTTTTCAGCTTTCGAAGGTTTAGCGCCCCAATCGGGGCTATAATGAATTTCTCCCCCCATGAGTTTACATGGAAAATTATGCAACTAAATTCATTAAATCTATAATTTGTTGGCTAGAATTAGAGAACAATGACCATGACAGCTATTGATTGTCAACAAAACACTCAACTGGTTCATTACTGTCCTTCAGAGAGGGAGGCTGCTATACTAACACGCGACTCCAGTCCCTCAATATGTGTTCGACTCTTAATGCCCTCTGAAATTGTAACAGCAATCATGAAGAAAGTAGGGATTTGCAATGTACGTGGCCTTGTCAGTATCACAAAAACATAAGAACATAAGAAATAGGAGCAGGAGTAGGCCATACAGCCCCTCGAACTTACTCCGCCATTCAATAGGATCGTGGCTGATCTTCGACCTCAACTCCACTTTCCCGCCCGATCTCCATATCCCTTGATTCCCCTAGAGTCCAACAATCTATCGATCTCAGCCTTGAATATACTCAACAATTCAGCATCCACAGCCCTCTGGGGTAGAGAATTCCAAAGATTCACAACCCTCTGAGTGAAGAAATTCCTCCTCATCTGAGTCTTAAATGGCCAACCCCTTATCCTGAGACTATGCCCCCTAGTTCTAGACTCTCCAGCCAGGGGAAACAA
Source organism: Squalus acanthias (assembly GCA_030390025.1). NCBI lineage: Eukaryota > Metazoa > Chordata > Chondrichthyes > Squaliformes > Squalidae > Squalus > Squalus acanthias. The sequence goes on from CM059426.1 coordinate 201,816,172, forward strand.
TCTCTCAGCAGCTACCCTGTCAATCCCCCTCAGAATCTTACATGTTTCAATTAGATCACCTCTCATTCATCTAAACTCGAGAGTATAGGCCCAATCTACTCAATCTAGGACAACCCTCTCATCCCAAGAATCAATGGAGTAGACAAAGGGGAACCAGTAGATGTGGTGTATTTGGATTTTCAGAAGGCCTTCGATAAGGTCCCACACAAGAGGTTGGTGAACAAAATTAAGGGCACATGGAATTGGGAATTGGTTAACAGACAGAAAACAAAGAGTAGGGATAAACGGGTCTTTTTCAGGATGGCAGGCTGTGACTAGTGGGGTACCGCAAGGATCGGTGCTTGGGCCCCAGCTATTCACAATCTATATCAATGATTTGGATGAGGGGACTAAATGTAACATTTCCAAATTTGCTGATGATACAAAGCTAGGTGGCAGCGTCAGTTGTGAAGAGGATGTGAAGAGGCTTCAAGGGGATCTCGACAGGCTCAGTGAGTGGGCGAGAACATGGCAGATGGAATATAATGTGGATAAATGTGAAGTTATCCATTTGGTAGATAAAACAGAAAGGCAGAGTATTTCCTAAATGGTGAAAGATTGGGGAATGCAGATGCTCAAAGGGACCTGGGTGTCCTTGTACATGAGTCACTGAAAGTGAATGTGCAGGTGCAGCAAGCCATTAGGAAGGCAAATGGCATGCTGGCCTTCATTACAAGAAGATTTGAGTACAGGAGTAAAGAAGTCTTACTCCAATTATATAGGACCTTGGTGAGACCACACCTGGAGTACTGTGTACAATTTTGGTCTCCTTACCTAAGGAAGAATATACTTGCCATAGAGGGAGTGCAACGAAGGTTCACCAGACTGATTCCTGGATGGCGGGACTGTCGTATGAGAAGAGATTGAGTAAACTAGGCCTGTATTCTCTTGAATTCAGAAGAATGAGAGGGGATCTCATTGAAGCGTACAAAATTATTACAGGGCTTGATAGGGTGGATTATGGGAGAATGTTTCCCTTGGCTGGGGAGTCTAGAACCAGGGGCCACATCCTCAGGATAAAGGGCAGGCCATTCAGGACTGAGATGAGAAGAAATTTCTTCACACAGAGGGTGGTGAATCTTTGGAATTCTCTACCCCAGAAGGCTCAGTCATTGGGTATATTCAAAACAGAAGTCGATAGATTTCTGACTAGTAAGGGCATCAAGGGATATGGCGATAGGGCTGGTGAATGGAGTTGAGGCAGAAGATCAGCCATGATCTCATTGAATGGCGGAGCAGGCTCGAAGAACCGAATGGCCTACTCCTGCTCCTATTTCTTATGTTCTTATAATCTAGTGAACCTTCGTTGCACCGCCTCTAAGGTAAGTATATCCTTCCTCAGATAAGGAGACCAAAACTCTGCACAGTACTCCAGGTGTGGCTTCACCAAAGCCTGTACAAATTTAGCAAGAATTCCTTACTCTTGTACTCCAACCCCCTTGCAATAAAGGCCAACATGCCAGTTGCCTTCCTAATTGCTTGCTGTATCTGCATGCTAACACTCTGTATTTCCTGTAAAATGACACCTAAATCTCTCTGAACATCAGCATTTAATAGTTTCTCACCATTTAAAAACTATTCTGTTTTCCTATTCTTCCTACCAAAGTGAATAACCTCACATTTCCCTACAATATACTCCATCTGTCACCTTATTGCCCACTCACTTAACCTGTCTATATCCCTTTGCAGGCTCTTTGAGTCCTCCTCGCAGCTTACTGTCTCACCTAGCTTTGTATCATCAGCAAACTTGGATATATTACACTCGGTCCCTTCATCTAAGTCATTAATATAGATTGTAAATAGCTGAGGCCCAAGCACTGATCCTTGCAGCACCCCACTAGTTACAGCCTGCCATCGGAAAATGACCAGTTTATCCCTACTCTCGGTTTTCTGTCTGTTAACCAATCCTCCATACATGCTAATATATGACCCCCAACCCCATGAGCCCTCATCTTGTGTAGCAAACTTTTTTGTGGCACCTTATCGAATGACTTTTGGAAATCCAAACATACTACATCCACTGGTTCTCCTTTATCTACCCTGCTAGTTACAAACTCTAATAAATTTGTTAAACATGATTTCCCTTTCATGAAACCATGTTGACTCCACCTAGTAATATTATGATTTTCTAAGTGCCCTGTTACTACTTCCTTAATAATGGATTCCAGCATTTTCCCAATGCCTGATATCAGGCTAACTGGCCTGTGTTCCCGGTTTTCTCTCTCCTTCCTTTCTTGAATAGTGGGGTTACATTGGCTACCTTCCAATCCGCTGGGACTGTTGTAGAATCAAGGGAATTTTGGAAGATCACCACTAATGGATCCATAGGGCTGGATTTTCATTGACCCGTGGAGGTGGGTTTGGAGGCAAATGGGGGGTTAAAATTGCGAAAACTGGTGGGCGGGCACAAGCCCACCTCCATCCCGCCTCCACGCAATTTTCATTAAATCGTGTCTGCTGGTCCCGACTCCGTCCCGCCTCTAAGAGGCGGGATAGGCTGTTAAGGCCCTTAACAAGCACTAAATTGCCTCTATAATGCCATTTTGAAAGGCCTTTGTGATTTTAACCCTTTTTCTACGTGAAGCACGCCTGTTGTGAACCACGAATGTGAAACCTGGCGGGAGCACATTTGGATGGATGGCTGGATGGCTGGCTGGCTGGATGGCTGGCTGGCTGACTGATATCTGGGAGTGGTGGTGGAGGAGGGGACATATCTGAGGAGTGGTGGAGGAGACATATCTGGGAGTGGTGGTGCAAAAATATCTGGGAGCAGACTTAGGGCTGCTGCTGCTCATTTTGCATCCAGGTCCTCTCACAGCAAAGGCCAGGCAGTCTTTGCAGACCTTCAATGCAGCAGCAATGATGATATCATCAGAGGCGACTTTCAGACTGAAAACACTAATTGGTTCATGGGTTCCCACATGCTGGAACTCAATTGCCCAATTAGGTGAAAATCGCATCAATCTCCCACATCCAATTGCAGTCGGGTGGATAACACGAAAAGTGGATGACATGACCCCAACCCGCCCCAGTATCAAAATCCAGCCCATTATCTCTGCAGCCACCTCTTTTAGAACTCTAGGATGTAGGTCATCAGGTCCAGGGGATTTGTCGACTTTTAGTCCCATTAGTTTCTCAAGTACATTTTCTCTACTGATATTAATTACTTCAAGTTCCTCACTCTCATTAATACCTTGGTTCCCCATTATATTTGCTATACTTTTTGAGTCTTCTATTGTGAAGACAGATACAAAATATTTGTTTAACGTCTCTGCCATTTCCTTATTCCCCATTATAATTTCTTCTGCCTCAGCCTCTAAGGGACCAACGCTTACTTTTGCTACTCTTCCCTCTTACATACTTGTAGAAGCTCTTACAATCTGTTTTTATTTTTTTTTAGTTTATTCTCATATTCTATTTTTCCCTTTTTATCAATGTTTTGGTCATCCTTTGCTGGTTTCTAAAGCTCTCCCAATCTTTAGGCTTACTACTATTCTTCGCAACATTATAAGCCTCTTCTTTTAATCTAATCCTATCCTCAACTTTTCCTTTTCACTATGGGCATCCAATCCCTCTACACCTCCATCCCCAACTAGGACAGCCTGAGGGCGCTCCGCTTCTTCCTTGAACAGAGGCCAACCAGTCCCGTTCCACCACCACCCTCCTCCGCCTGGCTGAACCTGTTCTCACATTGAACAACTTCTCCTTTGACTCCACTCACTTCCTCCAAATTAAAGGTGTTGCTATGGGCCCTACCTATACCTGCCTTTTCGTGGGATATGTGAAACATTCTTTGTTCCAGTCCTACTCGGGTCCCCTCCCTCACCTCTTTTTCAAATACATTGATGACTGTATTGGTGCAGTTTCCTGCTCTCGCCCTGAACTAGAAGATTTCATTCACTTTACTTCCAATTTCCATCCTCCCCTCACCTTCACATGGTCCATCTCCGACTCTTCCCTTCCCTTACTCGACTTCTCTGTCTCTATCTCTGGGGATAGGCTATCGACAAACATCCACTATAAGCCAACTGACTCCCACAACTACCAGGACTATATTTCCTCCCACCCCGCTTCATGTAAGGACTCTATTCTATTCACCCAGTTTCCCCGTCTTTGCCGCATCTGTTCTGACGATGCCACCTTCCATATCAGTACTTCCGACATGTCTTCCTTTTTCTTCAACCGAGGATTCCCCTCTACCGTGGTTGACACGGCCCTTGACCGTATCCGTTCCATTTCCCGCTCTTCTGCTTTCACCCCTTCCCCTCCCTCCCAGAACCACGATAGGGTTCCCCTTGTCCTCACCTTTGACCCCACCAGCCTCCACATTCAACGGATCATCCTGCACCATTTCCACCACGTCCAGCGTGATCCCACCACTAAACACATCTTCCCCTCCCCTCCCCTTTCAGCATTCCGAAGGGACCGCTCCCTCCGCAACACCCTGGTCCACTTCTCAATCACCCCCAACAGCCCCTCCCCTCCCCACGGCACCTTCCCGTGCAAGCGCAGGAGATGCAACCCCTGCCCTTTTACCTCTTCCCTTCCCACTGTCCAGGGCCCCAAACACCCCTTCCAGGTGAAACAGTGTACTTCTTGCAATTTAGTATACTGTATTCACTACTCACGATGCGGTCTCCTCTACACTGGGGAGACCAAATGCAGATTGGGTGACAACTTTGCGGAACACCTCCGTTCAGTCCGTAAGGTTAACCCCGAGCCTCCGGTCACCTGTCACTTTAATTCTCCGCTTCACTGCCAGTCTGACCTCTCTGTCCTCGGCCTATTACAGTGTTCCAATGAAGCTCAACGTAAGCTTGAGGAACAGCACCTCCTCTTTCGATTAGGCACTTTACAGCCTTCTGGACTCAACATCGAGTTCAACAATTTCAGACTATAACCTCTGCCCCTATTTTTTCAAATGGCAGCTGTTGATGATTCTGCCATCCCTATTTGCAACATTTAACCACTCCTGCCTTCCACCCTATCACAGACAGTCCCTTATGTTCTTTCTTTCCCTCCCCACTTTCCCTTCCTCTGCATCTGCTTAAAATCTGTTACATCTCTAAGTTTTTGCAGTTCTGACGAAGGGTCACAGACCTGAAATGTTAACTCTGTTTCTTTCTCCACAGATGCTGCCTGACCTGCTGAGTGTTTCCAGCATTTTCTGTTGGTTATTTCAGATTTCTAGCATCCGCAGAATTTTCCTGTCCTATCCTTTGCTTCTTTAGTTAGCCATGGATTTTCCCATGGAGTTTTTATTTCTCAGTGGTATATATATTTGTTGAGTTAGAATATTTCTTTAAATGTTTGCCATTGCTTATCTACCATCATACCTTTTAATCTAATCTTCCAATCTGCCTTACCCAACTTGCCCCTCATACCTATGTAATTGGCATTATTTAAGTTTAAGACTCTCATTTCGGACTTAAGTATTTCACTCTCAAACTAAATGTGAAATTCTATCATATTATGATCACTCTTCCCCAGAGGATCCCTTACTATGAGATTACTAATTAACCCTGTCTCATTACACAATACAAGATCTAAAATAGCCTGTTCACTGGTTGGTTCCATGACGTACTGTTCTAGGTAACTGTCTCAAATGCATTCCATGAACTCATCTTCCAGACTATCTTTGCCAATTTGATTTGCCCAGTCTATATGAAGATTAAAGCCACCCAAGATTATTGCATTGCCTTTGTTACAAGCTCCTATTATTTGTTGATTAATACTCTCTCCAATGGTATATCTACTTTTAGGGGGCCTATAAACTACTCCCACCAGTGTTTTCTGCCCCTTGTTATTTCTTATCTCCACCCATACCAATTCTACTTCCTGATCTTCCAAGCCAAGATCCTTTCTCACTACTGTCCTTCACCTCCACCTCCCCTCCCCCCCCCCCACCCCCCACCACCCATTCCTTTTCCATTCTGCCCGTATTTTCAAAGCATCAAGTACCCTGGAATATTTAGTTCTCAACCTTGGTCACCTTTCAACCATGTCCCTGTAATGGCTATTAGATCAAAGCCATTTATCTCTATTTGTGCCACTAGTTCATGTATCTTAAGAACATAAGAAATAGGAGCAGGAGTAGGCAATTCAGCCCCTTGAGCCTGCTCCACCATTCAATAAGATCATGGCTGATCTGATCTTGGCCTCAACTCCACTTTCCTACCCACTCCCCATAACTCTTGATTCCCCTGTTTTTCAAAAATCTGTCTATCTCAGTCTTGAATATATTCAATGTCTCAGCCTCCACAGCTATCTGGGGTAGAGAATTCCAAAGATTCACGACCCTCTCAGAGAAGAAATTCCTCCTCATCTCTGTTTTAAATGGGCGACTCCTTATTCTGAAACTATGCTCCCTAGTTCTAGATTCCCCCACGAGGAGAAACATCCTACCTGCATCTACCCTGTCAAGCCCCCTCAGAATCTTATATGTTTCAATAAGATCACCTCTCATTCTTCTAAACTCCATTCTTCTAATCTCCAATGAGTATAGGCCCAACCTGCTCAACCTTTCCTCATAAGCCAACCCCTTCAACTCAGGAATCCACCTAGTGAACCTTCTCTGAACTGCCTCCAATGCAAGTATAACCTTCCTTAAATAAGGAGACCAAAACTGTATGCAGTACTTCAGGTGTGGTCTCACCAACGCCCTGTACAGTTCTAGCAAGACTTCCCTACTTTTATACTCCATCCCCCTTGCAATAAAGGACAATATTCCATTTGCCTTCCTAATTACTTGCTGTACCTGCATGCTAACTTCTTGTGTTTCATGTTCATAGAATCATAGAAAGTTACAGCACGGAAGGAGGCCATTTCGGCCCATCGTGTCCGTGCCGGCCAACAAAGAGCTATCCAGCCTAATCCCACTTCCCAGCTCTTGGTCTGTAGCCCTGCAGGTTACAGCATCCCAAGTGCACATCCAAGTACTTTTTAAATATGGTTAGGGTTCCTGCCTCTACCATCCTTTCAGGCAGTGAGTTCCAGACCCCCACAACCTTCTGGGTGAAGAAATTTCCCCTCAAATCCCCTCTAAGCCTTCCACCAATTACTTTAAATCTGTGCCCCATGGTTTTTGCCCCCCCACCCCTGCTAAGGGAAATAGGTCCTTTCTATCCACTTTATCTATGCCCCTCATAATTTTATACACCTCAGTAAGGTCTCCCCTCAGCCCATCTGTTCCAAGGAAAACAGACCCAGCCTATCCAGTCTTTCCTCCTAGCTAAGATTCTCTACTCCTGGAAACATCCTTGTAAATCTACTCTGTACCGTCTCTAGTGCAATCACATCTTTCCTGTAATGTGGTGACCAGAACTGCACACAGTACTCTAGCTGAGGCCTAACTAGTGTTTTATACAGTTGAAGCATAACCCTCCCTGCTCTTGTATTCTATGCCACGGCTAATAAAGGCAAGCATTCTGTATGCCTTCTTAACCACCTTATCTACTGCCTGCTACCTTCAGGGATCTGTGGACATGCACTCCAAGGTCCCTTTGTTCCTCTACACTACTCAGTGTCCTACCATTTAATGTGTATTCCCTTTCCTTGTTAGCCCTCCCCAAATGCATTACCTCACACTTCTCCGGATTGAATTCCATTTGCCACTTTTCTGCCCACCTGACCAATTTATTGATATCTTCCTGCAGTCTACAGCTTCCTTCTTCAGTATCAACCACACAGCCGATTTTAGTATCATCTGCAAACTTCTTAATCATACCCCCTATATTCAAGTCTAGATCACTGATATATACCACAAAAAGCAAGGGACCTAGTACTGAGCCCTGCAGAACCCACTGGAAACAGCCTTCCAGTCACAAAAACACCCATCAACCATTACCCTCTGCTTCCTGTCTCCGAGCCAGTTTTAATCCAACTTGACACTTTGCCCTGGATCCCATGGGCTTTTAACTTCGTGACCAGTCTGCCATGTGGAACCTTATCAAAAGCCTTGCTAAAGTCCATATACACTACATCAAACACACTACCCTCATCTACCCTCCTTGTTACCTCCTCAAAAAATTCAATTAAGTTTGTCAGACATGACCTTCCCTTAACAAATCCATGCTGACTATCTTTGATTAATCCATGTCTTTCTAAATGAAGATTTATCCTGTCCTTCAGAATTCCATCCAATCATTTTCCCACCACCGAGGTTAGGTTGACTGGCCTGTAATTACTCGGTCTATCCTTTTCTCCCTTTTTAAACAAGGGTACCACATTAGCAGTCCCCCAGTCCTCCAGCACCACACCTGAAGCCAGAGAGGATTGAAAAATGATGGTCAGGGCCTCTGCTATTTCCTCTTTTGCTTCGCTTAACAGCCTGGGATACATTTCATCCGGGCCTGGGGATTTATCCACTTTTAAAACTGCTAAACCCCTTAATACTTCCTCTCTCACTATGTTTATTTCATCTAATATTTCACACTCCTCCCCTCCGATAGCAATGTCTGCTTTGCCCCTCTCCTTTGTGAAAACAGACGCAAAGTATTCATTAAGAACCCTAACGACGTCTCCCACCTCCACACACAGATTACCCTCATGATCTCTAATAGGCCCTACCCTTTCTTTAGTTATCCTCTTACTCTTAATATATTTATAAAACATCTTTGGGTTTTCCTTGATTTTACTTGCCAAGAATTTTTCATGCTCGCTCTTTGCTTTCCTAATATCCTTTTTAATTGCACCCCTGCACTTTCTGTACTCCTCTAAAGATTCTGGAGTATTTAGCCCTCGGTATCTGTCATACGCCTCCCTTTTTTTCTTTTATTACCCTGTATGTCCCTAGACATCCAGGGGGCTCTAGATTTGTTAGTCTCACCTTTTTTCTTTAAGGGCACATATTTGGTCTGAACCCTCCGGATCTCCTCCTTGAATGCTTCCCACTGCTCTGACACTGATTTACCTTCAAGTAGCTGTTTCCAGTCCACTATGGCTAAATCACCTCTGAGCTTAGCAAAATTTGCTTTTCCCCAATTTAGAATTTTTATTCCTGGTCTATCCTTGTCCTTTTCCATAACTACCTTAAATCTAACAGAATTATGGTCACTAGCACCAAAATGCTCCCCCACTGATACGCCTTCTACCTGCCCAGCTTCATTCCCTAAAACTAAGTCCAGAACCGTCCCCTCCCTTGTTGGGCTTGCTACATATCGGCTAAAAAAGTTCTCCTGGATGCATTTTAGGAATTCCGCACCCGCTATACCCTTCACACTAATTTTATCCCAGTTAATATTGGGGTAGTTGAAATCCCCTACTATTACTGCCCTATAGTTTTTGCACTTCTCAGAAATTTGTCTACATATTTGTTCTTCTATCTCCCTCTCACTGTTTGGGGGTCTGTAATACACTCCCAGCAGTGTGATCGCCCCTTTTTTGTTTTCAATTTGACCCATATGGCCTCGTTTGATGATCCCTCCAACATATTATCCCTCCTCACAGCTGTAATAGTTTCTTTAATCAATACCGCGACCCCCCCCTCCCTTTTTACCTCCCTCTCTATCCTGTCTGAAAATCCTCTAACCAAGAATGTTGAGCTGCCATACCTGCTCCTCTTTCAGCCACGTCTCTGTAATAGCTATAGCATCATAGTTCCAAGTATCTACCTGTGCCCTCAGCTCATCTGCCTTGTTCGCTATACTCCTTGCATTGAAGTATATACCATTTAGTACAGGCAAACCTCCTTGTTGACTACTATCTAGCCCTTGATTCCTCTGCCCGTCCAATTTACTTTCTATGTTTTTGTTTTCCAATTTCAGTTTTTCTTCCCTTCCTATTGACTCTATACTTAGGTTCCCATCCCCCTGCCAAGCTAGTTTAAACCCTCCCCAACAGCACTAGCACACCCTCCCGCGAGGATATTGGTCCCGTTCCCATTGAGGTGCAACCCGTTTGGCTTGTAGAGGTCCCACCTCCCCCAGAAACGGTTCCAATTCCTCAGGAATCTAAAGCCCTCCCTCCTAGACCATCTCTCCAGCCACGCATTCATCTGCTTCCTATTTCTGTACTCACTAGCACATGGCACTGGTAGTAATCCGGAGATTACTACCTTTGAGGTCCTGCTTTTTAACCTCTTTCCTAGCTCCCTAAACTCTGCCTGCAGGACCTCATCCCTCTTCCTACCTATGTCGTTGGTACCGATATGGACCACGACCTCTGGCTGTTCACCCTCCCACCTCAGAATGCCCTGCAGCCGTTCAGTGACATCCTTGAACCTGGAACCAGGGAACCAGGGAGGCAACATACCATCCTGGAGTCACGTCTGCGGCCGCAGAAACGCCTGTCTGCTCCCCTAACTATTGAATCCCCTATCACTATTGCTCTCCCTCTCCTCTTCCCCCCGGTCTGTGCAGCTGGGCCTTCCATGGTGCTGTGGACTTGGCTCTGGCTGCACTCCCCAGAGGAACCATCGCCCTCACCAGTACTCAGCACCGAATACTGGTTGGTGAGCAAGATGGGCTCAGGGGACTCCTGCACTACCTGCCTGGTCCTCCTCTTCTGTCTGACGGTCACCCATTCCCTCTCTGCCTGCACACTCTTAAGCTGTGGGGTGACCACCACATGTTACGAATGCTTTGTGCATTCAGATAAAAGAGCCTTTAATTTTAACTTTTTACCATTATTCCCTGCTTTCACCTTATTCTCTGATGCACTATTACCATTAAACACTCTGGGCTAAAATTTCGGGGGCTTTACACCATCCGTTACCGTCAAAAAAATGGCGAAAGAGCAGCGACTGCCACTCTTTCTCCCGCTGAGGGCAGGTCCCGCAGCATCCTCTATTTTGGTCCTTCCCATAGCGCCGCCGGTAAGTATTAACGCCCTGCAAAAAAAAATGGCAGATTGGTGACGTCTGTCAGCGTGCAACGCCAACTTAACGTCACCATGGCCGAGTTCAGCACTGGGTCATAACCACGCCAGGGAAACTCAGCATGTAAAGAGACTGAATGCGGCACTGTCAGCACCTCTTAATGGGACACACACATTTTTCAGGTAAGTTTGCATTTAAGCTTTTGGACTGTTTTTTTTTTGATTTTATTGAAGTAGTGGCTTGCTGCAATAGATGCTAAAAGTGTTTTAAGTGTGTAGGGAGTGCTGCTGGATGCTTTCAAGGCCTCGGATGATAAAGGAAGGCCTCTGAGAAAACAGAAAATGCTGCAAATACTCAACAGGTCAGGCAATATCCGTGGAGAGAGAAAAACAGAGTTCATGTCTCAGGCCGAGATGCTGCCTGAGCTGCTGAGTATTTCCAGCATTTTATGCTTGCATTCCAGATTTACAACATCTGCTCACAGAGGAAAGAGGAAGAAGCAGAAGAGGAGGAAGCAGAAGAGGAGGAAGCAGATGGAAGGATGCACCCCAGACAGCCCTGTTGTGGCCAGGATGTCTGGGATGGAATCATCCACCTGCATTCCAGTGACCCCAAACCCAATTCCCCTTTCAACATTAGTCCCACACCTTCCCTTCACTCTGTACTGACCATAACAGCATCCTCTTGGTCACAATGCTGAAATAAAAGCCACCACAGCGCAAACTTTCCAATCCAACTTTATACATCTATCCATCCAATATGACATCAAGAAATCAACTCATCAACCTTATGCATTCTCTTAGTGACTGTCTTGTGTGTGCCTTTGCCTATCCTACTGATGTCACGCAGTGCTACCACAGTGGCTGCAACATGGCCGGTGGAAGGCTGCTGACTTTCAGTGGGGGACACTACAAATGACCTTCCTGGTCAACTTTGAGGAGCTGGTGGCGGGGAATGTCAAATCAATCTTTTTCTTCTTGTTCTTCTTCACTCTCCTCTCCCTCTTCTTGGTCACCCACTGGCTGGGCAGGCTGCATATCTTGGATGTGTGAAATGAGGAAGGGATTGCTACAGATTGTTGGTCGGTGAATGATGGCGGGGGGGGGACAGAGTCGTGCATTGAGCAGTGTGCGAGTCTAGTGGTGCAGTTGGCAGGAGACGGCTTTTGAAGAAGCATTCACTGATCTTGACCAGTGGTCTGAGGTCATGAAGCTTCTTTGGGCACTGGAGCCAGGTGGTGGGGGCGACACTGCTGGCAGTGACGGCCTCGGTGATCTGGTCCCACATCCTTCTTTCTGGAGGGCCTCCTGGCCCCTGTGGGTAGAGGACCTCTCTTGCAGTGTTGACCCCCTGCACAAAGCTGGAGTGCTGCGTGCGAGACCCTAGGTGCCCCTTCCCTGGCTTGCTGAGCCATCTGTGTTAGTGCTGAAGCACTTTTTCCATTTTTTTTAGGTATGGAAGACAATTCAGCTTTAAGAGTTGAGACTGCCATTTGGGAATTATTTTTAATGTTTAGTTTTTTTTAAAGGCAGTAAGGGCTGAAAAATGCATTTTTTCACTTGATTTTAATTTTTATTAGTTTTGAATGCATAGCCCCTTTAATTGCCCACAATGCCTTGCGAACTCCACAGCCTCGCTCCCACAGGCGGTAAGAAGCTGCAACGCCGACTGTGGACGGGAACTTCGGGTCGGGGGCCTCCATTAACGCCACCAGGAGGGCGTTGTACGGTAAGTTAGCGCTGCACTCCACATCGCCAACCCCCGAGCCAATTTTTCAATGGTAGCGCTGCGGCCATTTTCAGCGGCCATTAACTCGAGTTGCCGGGGATACCGGCAATTCTCATGGCGCACACGAATTTTCCCCCCTCTGTCCCTTCCTGCCCACAATCTGCTTGTCTTTACCCAAAGCGCTACACTGCTCCATTGCCTTGACTTTTCCCTTTAGATTCTAAATTTCCCCTCACCTGACCCCTCCACCCGTTTTAGTTTCAAGCCTTATCTACAGCCCTAGTTATTCGATTCGCCAAGACACTGGTCCCAGCCCAGTTTAAGTGGAGCCCGTCCCAACGGAACAGCTCCCTCTTTTCCCAGTACTGGTGCCAGTGCCCATGAATCGAAGCCCCTTCCTCCCACACCACTCTTTGAGGCACGCATTTAACTCTCTGATCTGCTTGTCCCTAGGCCAATTTGCACATGGCTCAGGTATTATTACCGTTGAGGTGCTGTATACTAATTTGGACCATAGCTGCACAAACTCTCTCAGCAGAACCTCATTCCTAGTTCTACCTATGTCATTGGTTCATACGTGGTCCACGACAACTGGATCCTCCTCCTCCCACGAGGAGATATCCTTAACCCTGGCACCGGGCAGGCAACACAGCCTTTGGAATTCCCGGTCGCAGCTGCAGAGAACAGTATCTATCCCCCTGTCTATACTGTCCCCAACCACTACAACATTACTTTTCACTCCCCCCACTTGAATGGCCTCCTGTACCAAGCTGCCATGGTCAGTTTGCTCATCCACCCTGCAAACTTTGCCCTCATCCACACAGGCAGCAAGAACCTCATACCTGTTGGATAAGGACAAAGGCTGAGGCTCCTCCAGCACTGCACCTGGGGTCCCCTTACCTGCCTGAGATGCAGTCACACCCTCCTGTCCCTGACCACTAACCAGACCTGCACTACTACCTAACCTAAGGGGTGTGACTGCCTCCTGGATCAAAGTGCCCAGGTAACTCTCCCCCTCCCTGATGTCCCGCAATGTCTGCACCTCAGACTCCAGCTCAACAACTCTCAGCTGAAGTCCCTCAAGATGCAGGCACTTACTGCAGATGTGGTCGTCTGGGATCGCGATGCTCTCCACAAAATCTCACATGCTGCAGTTGTGGCACACCACCTGTACTGCCATCCCTATATAACCTTGTTTCATTTAATAATTAATTAAAGTTTATGCATTTAATTAACTTGGCTTATAGTTTAGTTTTTAACTAATTACTAGTTATAGGTAGATGAAATTAAATATTTACCTGTAACACAAAGCACTACAAGTATTGGAGGCAAAAAGCATCACCTCCTTCCCCTCTGCTCCGAATTCCCACTCTCTCCAAATTCCCAATTTTAAGCACTCTGTTTAAGACCACACTGTGCAGACCACTCAGACCAATCATCCCATATCCAGTACAAAGTTTCTTTAAGGCTGGGTTGAATAAGGGTAGAGCTCCCCTTAGTGTCAGTCCAGAGGGTAGTGCAGCAGTGGTTAGAGTAGGTTTGATTCATGTGTTTGCCAAACTGCGAGGAGTTTGATACAGATCTAACAGATTATATCTAGTACAATGGCTGGGTAAAAGGTCAATTAGAAAGAAAGAACATTTATATGGAGCCTTTCACATCCTCAGGACATCTCAAAGTGCTTCTCAGCCAATGAAGTACTTCTGAAGTGTAGTCACTATTGTTATGTGGGCAAATGCAGCAGCCAATTTGTTCACAGCAAGCTCCCACAAACAGCAATAAAATAAATGACCAGATCATTTGTTTTTAAGTGATGCTGTTTGAGGGATAAATATTGGCCTGGACACCGGGAGAACTCCCCTGCTCTTCTTTGAATAGCGCCCTGGAATCTTTCACATCCACCGGAACAGGCGGACAAAGATTCAGTCAAATGACAGCACAGCATTCCCTCAGTACTGTAGTGTCAGCCTAGGTTACATGCCGAAATGTCTGGATTAGAACTTGAACAAATGACCATCTGACTCAGAGATGAGTGTGATACCACTGACACTATATAATACTGGGAGGATAGAAAGAACACTTGAATAAGATTTAAATCAAGCACAAACCGTATGAGACTAATCAAATGTCTCATAAGGCAAATATTTTAATTGCCATTAAAGACATCAGGACTAGCAATAGGGGGACATTTATGCAGCAAAATTTGTGTCTCCTACACTTTCCTTTCTCTTTCAATTTGAGAGCCTAATATATTAGAGTTCCGGCAAGTGGAGATGAGAGTTCGGAATACTGGGTTGAGATCCAGTGGGGTACTTGCATCCAATGAGAGGGGAGTGGTGACCACCCACCCCCCGCCACCCCATCCCACCGCCATTGTATCTAGCCGGTTCTTCTGGCAAGGAGTTGAGAGTCAGGCTGACGACCTATCCACATAATAAGGGTCTTCATTACAGGAACAACCCAGAGAACGAACTGCTGGATGTAAAACAGTGGAAGAAAAAGGTTACCTCGTGTGCTACTAGGCATGGAAGAGAAGAAGAGGAAGACTATATTAGAGCTTATTGGCCTCCATGCTAAATACCCAGGCCTACCTATTCCTAGGGTCTGACCAGTGCTGTTTGGCAACTGCGACAGGTCAGTGTAAATAAAAATCTGTACCTTCCAGCGATGATCTGAATGACAAATACCAGCAATTCATCCATTATATTCAGTTCAACTCATTTCTGTCATATTCGTACCCAGAGATTCATAGATTCCAAATACTTTCAAAGCTGTTAAGTAAGCATTTAGTTCTAAGAGACACTGGGGGAAAAATTCAGTTGGTTGCGCCTCCCGTTAGCGCCTTAAGAGGGCGCTAATGGGGCGCAAAGCATCTAGCGCCCAGGCGCGGCGATGTTTGCGCCGCTCGCGAAATTAACTAGACATTTTGCGGCAGCGCTAAACACTACCGCCACGATCTCCTGCGCCGGCAGATCGTGACGTCAGTCGAGTGCGCAACGTCCCGGTATCGCCCCGGAGCAGATATTGAGTGGCGCCCCCTGCCTTACCGCCTGACGCTAGCAACGACAGGTTGAGGGGAGCGAATTGCAGTCATGAAGGGACTGGGGGAGCGCTATTTAAAGGCGACCGCTTCCTGCCTTTTATTGTTGGTGCCATTTTTGAACCACGCATTCTGAGAGAGAGAGAGAGAGAGACTTCTGGAGACATTCAACGCTGTGTGAAGGAGTTTTGGGTACTGAGCAGCACTTTGCAGGTTCATTTTGATTTGCCATTCCTTGTATCAATTTAGAAGAGACTGTGGGGGCTGCACTCTAAGCTCTTTCCCTGGTACTCTCCATTGTTCTTTCCAGCAGATTTGATGTGCAGGTCTCTCCAGGCAGAGATTCAAGGCTGCAATGAGCAGGATGTGGATTGAAAGCAAGATCAACCATCCCCTTTAAGAACTGGCCCGTGCCATTGTGTGTGTGTTCCATTGCTGACTGACATCACATGAGCTTCGCCAGCGCTCTGAGGTAGCGCCTCGCTCCTCGGCCTTTGCGCCTTAAGACAGGTGTGAAGCGCCTGATTTAGCGCTCCAATCACCTCCAGGGGCGATAAAAGTCAAGTTTGCAGTCGGTGGCGATAATTAGCGCCAGGCGCTAATCTTTGCGCCCGGCCGATAATTGCGCCCCAAATGGGGCGATACTGAATTTCTCCCCCACTCTGTCATTTTTTGATTAAGTCCACAGCCAGGCCAGTGCTTTACATCTAAATATTTCGCTAATGTCTTCTGATACCATCAGTTTGGCTTTAGCCTAACACAAGTAATCTTTGATGGTCAATGGGTTAAAAAAGACAACGCACTATTTCAGCTGTTGAAATAACTTGAGCCTGCAGTGTAGTTACTGATTCTTGTATTACCTTGTCTTCATAATCTCAAAGATTTTGGCACCAGCACAGGACATGAATCAACATATCCTTTACCAATTTACACTTCCGATACTTTGAGATTTCTGACAGACCCACCTTAGACAACCTCTACTGTAATATCTACGTAAATTCACCTCTATATACTCCCCTTCACCATTGTGGCGTAACTCAAATTATGAATCCCTCTTGTACTGATCTCAGTCTTTGATGGAAATCTAGGGCGTAATTCATAAAAACATGAACTGCACATAACCAAGATACTACAATATCACAACGTGGATTTCAACTAAATCCAGGCTCCAATTTAATGAGGGACTGGCGGCTGAACCCAGTTTTTTATTTTACTGGTCTTCACCGGGTTTTGTAGGGTGATAATGAAAGGGGGATAGACTGTTGAAGCATTTCTTTTGGCAGATCAATTAAAGAATGCCAAAGATTGCATTCAAGTCTGCTTTGTTTACTGACCATAGAGGATTATACACGTGATGGCCTACCTTGGAATGGAGTGGGAAAAAGAACCGTAGATGTTGGAAAGTTAAATCTTTTCTCTTACAAGTATTTAATTATTTTACTTTCCTTCCTTGTGCCACACCATATAATGGCCAAGAGGCTGAGCAACCGTCCATGAGAAATGTTCCAAGGTGACTCGCCGTCCCGTGTTCTCCTCTTCCCTGTGGGAAAGTGGCCAACCTCCACCATTTAATCCCCCCCTCCCCCCCCAGGACAGCTCAGTCAGGTTTGATAACCATTTACTTGGTGGTGCAGCATGTTGAGCACTAGCATAATAAACAATGCCTATATTGTGAGAACCACATTGTACTTGGTAAAGAAAGAAAGATTTGCATTTATATACCACCTTTCACATCCTCAGGACATCCCAAAGCGCTTCACAGCCAATCATTTACTTTTGAAGTTTAGTCACTTTTGTAATGTAGGCAAACACGGCGACCAATTTGCGCACAGCAAGCTCCCACAAACAGCAAATGAGGCAAATGACCAGATAATCTGCTTTAGGTGTTGGTTGTGGGATAAATATTGGCCAAGGCACCAGGGAGAACTCCCCTGCTGCTCTTCAAATTGTGCCATGGGATTTTTTACATTCACCTAAACAGGCAAACAGGGCCTCCGTTTAATTTATCATCAGAAAGAGTAGATTATTATTTAATGACTTCATCAGAATTTAGAGGGAAAAAAATGAAGTGAATTTATCTTCGGTATAATCTACACAGATTACACAACAGAAAAAAAAATCTCTGTAAAATAAATAGTAAGAGCCAGCACAGCTCTACGTGTGGCAATCTAATTGGTCATTTTCATTAATGTATATTGCAAAACTTGTTCTTTAAAATGCCCAGTTGTTACTGAACCAATAGCAGCACCTAGTGGTTGAAGGAAAGCTGTGATTCTGAGCTTGTCAAAGAATGATATGTATTTAGCAATGATTTAAATACTTAGCTCTGGTACAATATTGGATACTATTTTCTTCTAGTAATGCTGTGTTCAAGAGGTAAAAGGCACTGAGGGGAATAGGGCAAGGAAACATTGAGCAGAGTTTCCTACACCGAGACCGCCTGTCGGAAATTGGGCAGAGGCTCCTACATTGGGACCACCTGTCGGAATTGGGCAGAGGCTCCTACACCGAGACCGCCTGTCGCGAATTGGGCAGAGGCTCCTACATTGGGACCGCCTGTTGGGAATTGGGCAGAGGCTCCTACATTGGGACCACCTGTCGGGAATTGGACAGAGGCTCCTACATTGGGACCACCTGTCAGGAATTGGGCAGAGGCTCCTACATTGGGACCACCTGTCGGGAATTGGGCAGAGGCTCCTACATTGGGACCGCCTGTTGGGAATTGGGCAGAGGCTCCTACATTGGGACCACCTGTCGAGAATTGAGCAGATCTCCTGCACCGAGACCACCTGCCAGGAATTGAACAGCTTCTCTTATATTCAGACAATCTGTTGGGAATTGAGCAGAGTCTCTTACATCGGGGATCACCAGTCGGGAATTGGGCAGAGTTTTCTGCCGAGACCCTGGAATCCTCATGTCGAGGAAATAATTGTTCAAGGATGTAGAACGTAGCAGGTTGGCTGCAGCCCCAATTAATTGGCTGTTATGTAGTTGTTCTCTGATTCAATTCTGTTCTGTCAGACTGCCTATCTGACATTAAGTCATGGTTGAGTCAGATTTTTCTCCAATTCAATATTGAGACAGCTAATGTCACTCTACTCAGCCAAATATTCCGTACCCTTGTCCCCGACTCTGACCCTCCCTGGCTGCTAAGTCAGGCTGAACCAAACAGTGCGCAACCCGTTCAACCCCGAATTTCAAACCCTGTCTCCATTCTATCCCCGACGCTGCTTAATTCCACCTCCACATCACGCACCTCCACCCCAACCTCCGCATTGTTGGGAGGTGCCATCTTTCAGATGAGATGTTAAACTGAGGCCTCATCTGCCCTCTCGGGTGGATGTAAAAGATCCCATGTCACTATATAAATAATAGGGGAGTTCTCTCGGTGTCCTGGCCAATATTTATCCTTCAACCAATGTCACTAAAACAGTTGATCTGGTCATTTATTTCATTGCTTGCCGTGGGACCTTGCTGTGTGCAAATTGGCTACCACTTTCAGGCCATTCAGGAGTGAAATCAGGAAGCACTTTCTCACACAAAGGGTAACAGAAATCTGGAACTCTCGCGTCCAAATGGCTGTGGATGCTAGATCAGTTGAAATTTTCAAGACTGGGATCGATAGATTGTTGTTAGATAAGGGTATATGGGGATATGGAGAAAAGGCAGGTCAATGGAGTTGAAGTACAGAACAGCTATGATCTAATAGAATGGTGGAACAGGCTCGAGGGGACGAATGGCCTACTCCTGTTCCTATGTGCCATCTTTCAGATGCGACATTAAACCAAGTCCCTGTCTGTCTGATTAGGTGGAACTAAAAGATTCCATATAACTATATCAGAACCACCAGAACAGATTATGTGGTCATTTTTCTCATTGCTCTTTGCGCGATCTTGCTGTGTTCAAATTGGCTGTCGTGTTCGCCTACTTAACAACAGTGACTGCACTTCAAAAGTAATTCACTGACTGCGAAGTGCTTTGGGACCTCCTGAGGATGTGAAAGGTGCTATATAAATGCAAGTTCTTTCTTTCTTCTGAGTGAAAGAAATGGGGTTATTTTTATGAAAAGTATCCAGGGCTCTATATTGTTTGAGGTAATTAAGAGCCAATGAGCTCATTAGGACTCATTCACTTTACATTTATACCAACAAGAACCATCTTATATGATAACTGATCTGACATCTGTGATACTTAAACATGTAATTCTTGCTTTCATAACTTAGTTTGATAATAAATAAAACTTAAAAAGTCTTTCTAAATGAATATTGACATTTGCAGTCCTCCCAATTGTTCAAAGTCATGGCCTGCAGCCCACAACATAAAATTACTCAAAGATAAACTTGTTTTCTGTTCCATTTGATGACACATTCAGGAATAATCCCTTGTTTAACTCTCCATAGCGTCCAATAACATTCCATGCATGCAGAATAGGTTTTAACATGCTAAGGAATTCTTGGAACAGATTCTCATGGGAAGGGCCAGGCAAGTCCCACAAAACGTGTGCGTTATCCTGTACTGGTATGCGAATCCCACAAAAGCACCATTGGTGAGAAGCTGAGTCACTGCTGCACCCTCTGGGTGTGTGTAGGAGGTCAGCGGGTCCGTGCAGAGGCTGGCCTTCACCAAACATATCAAAAGGAATTTAATTAGCTAATCGTGAGTGAATCAATGAGCAGTTAATGATGAATAATCCGTGAATGGAGCGTGCGGTTTTGATTTAAGTGGAGGTGTGTTCTTGAGAAAGTGAATGAAATGGACTGTGATTCCACCAGTCCTTTGGTTACTGAGTCTGGATTTGGCAATCTTAAGTAGTCTGATTTTTAAAATATCCGCAGCGTTTGCTATTAGTTCTTAAAGTGCATTGTGTTCCTTTTCAACATATGGTTCTGTTGTTTCTATTTTTTTTTATCATTCTTTACACTTCTGCTCCCCCACCCCCCAGTGACAAGCACAGTTTCCCAGTTGGTGGGACCACTCAGTAACTGTTTTCCAGGTCACTGCTAATTTTACTCTGTAAAAGAAAGAACTTACATTTCTATAGCGCCTCCCATGGCCTCAGAACGTCCCAAAGCGCTTCACAGCCAATGAAGTTTAGTTGCTGTTGCAATGTAGGAAACGCGGCAGTCAATTTGCGCACAGCAAGCTCCCACAAACAGCAATGAGATAATGACTACATCATCTGTTTTTCAGTGATATTGGTTGAGGGATAAATATTGGCCAGGGCATTAGGAGAACACCCCTCCCTGCTCTTCTTCAAAAAATGCCATAGGATCTTTTATGTTCACCTGAGAGAGCAGGCGGGGCCTCGGCTTAATGTCTAATTTCAAGGCCAGCACCTCCTACCATGCAGTACTTCCTCAGTACTGCACTGCAGTGTTAGCCTAGATTATGTGCCCAAAGAAAACAAATAATAGATTCATCGAAACTTACAGCACAGAAGGAGGCCATTTGGCCCACCGTGCCTGTACTGGCTCTTTGAAAAAGCAACCGTGCTTAGTCCCACATCCCCGCTTTTTGTTCCTAACCCTGTCCAGTTCCTCATCCTCAAGAACCTGCCCACCTCCCTTTTAAAATTATTTATGGAATCAGCTTCCACCACCTTTTCAGGTAGAGTGTTCCAGATCCCAACAGCTCTCTGAGTGAAAACATTTCTCCTCATCTCCCCTCTAGATCTTTTGCCAATGATTTTAAATCTATGACCTCTGGTTATTGACCCACTCGCCAGAGGGAATAACCTTTCTCTATCTACTCCATAAAAACCTCTCATCATCTTAGAAACCTCTATTAGGTCACCTCTTAACCTTCTCTGTTCCAAGGAGAACAGTCCTAACCTTTCCAACCTCTCCTCGTAACAGAAGTCCCTCATCCCTGGTCACATCCTGGGAAACCTCCTCTCTACCCTTTCTAAGGCCTTTACATCTTTCCTTAAGTGTGGTGCCACGAATTGCCCACAATACTCCAACTGAGGCCTAACCAGTGATTTATAAAGTTCTAACATGACCTCTTTGCTTTATATTCTATTCCTTCATTCATAAATCCAAGTAACCTATATGCTTTTTTAATCACCTTATCAACTTGCCCTGCCACCTTTAAGGATTTGTGTATCTGGACACCAAGGTCTCTCTGCTCATCTACACTTTTCAAAATCGTGCCATTTATAGTACACTGTCTTTCTATATTAGTCCTCCCAAAGTACATCACTTCACCGTATTGAACGCCATCTGCCATGCTTCTGTCCATTTCACCATCCTGTCAATATCATCCTGAAGCCTACAACTATCCTCGTCACTATCTACTACTTTGCCAAGTTTCACATCATCTGCAAACTTTATAATGCTGCTTCCTACACCCGAGTCTAGGTCATTTATAAAAATTGAAGAGAGTAATGGACCCAAAGCTGACCCTTGGGGACACCACTGCAAACCATCTTCCAGTCTGAAAAACATTCATCGATCACCAGCCTTTGCTTCCTGTCACTGAGCCAATTTTGTATCCGTACCGCCACTCTGCCCTTAATTCCATGGGCTTCCATCTTCTTAACAAGCCTCCTGTAATCTGCTGCATTACCTTGATCAACCTTCCCTGTTACTTCATCAAAGAATTCAATCAAGTTAATCAGACGCGATTTGCCTTTAATTAATCCATGCTGGCTGTCCCTGATTAACTCATGCCTTTCCAAATGATAATTTATTTTGTCCCTGATAATGGACACTAACTTCCCCACCATCGATATTAGGCTGACTGGCCTGTAGTTTCCTGGTTTATCACTCTCCCCTTTCCTGAATAGCGATACAATATTAGCAACCTTCCAGTCCTCCAGCACTACTCCTGTATCCAATGAGGATTGAATGATTGTGACCAGGGCCTCTGCTATTTCTACCTTTACATAATAGAAACATAGAAGATAGGAGCAGGAGTAGGCCATTCGGCCCCTCGAGCCTGCTCCGCCATTCGATGAGATCATGGCTGATCATCCAAACTCAGTACCCTGTCCCTGCTTTCTCCCCATATCCCTTGATACCTTTAGCCTTAAGAAATATATCTAACTCCTTCTTGAATATATTTACTGACTTGGCCTCAACTGCCTTCTGTGGTAGAGAATTCCACAGGTTCACCACTCTCTGGGTGAAGAAATTCCTCCTCATCTCTGTCCTAAATGGCTTACCCCTTATCTTTAGACTGCGACCTCTTGTTCTGGACTCACCCGCCATCGGGAACATCCTTCCTGCATCCAGTCTGTCTAGCCCTGTTAGAATTTTATAAGTTTCAATGAGATCTCCTCTCATTCTTCTAAACTCCAGCGAGTATAAGCCCAATCAACCCAATCTCTCCTTGTACGTCATTCCTGCCATCCCAGGTATCAGTCTGGTGAATCTTTGCTGCACACCCTCCATGGCAAGAACATCCTTCCTCAGATAAGGCGACCAAAACTGCACACAATACTCAAGGTGTGGTCTCACCAAGGCCCTGTACAGCTGCAGCAAGACATCCTTGCTCCTGTACTCGAATCCTCTCGCTACGAAGGCCAACATACCATTTGCCTTCTTAACCTTCTATCAGCAACTTAGGATGCATTCCATCTGGACCAGGTGACTTACCAACTTGCAGTAATGCTAACCTTTTCAGTACGCCTTCTCTATCTATTAACATCCTGTCCATAACTTCCCTCTCCTAAAATTAATAGTGGTTTTTCACTGTATGAGATTCATACAAGCAATGTTTACAGCACACAAGGAGGCCTTACAGCCCATTGTGTCTGTGCTGGCTCTTTGGTAGAAGAATCAAAAACGAATCCCACTGCCCTGCCCTCTGCCCATAGCCCTATATTGTCCTCGGTTTCAAATATTTAACCAATTTCCCTTAAAAGATGCAATGGTGCGTGCCTCAACCACTCCCTGTGGCAAAGCATTCTGTGAGCCAACTACCCTCTGCGTGAAGCTCCTTACTCTCTCAGCGACAATTTTAAATGAATATATTTATATGTCTCCAGCCTATAGCCCGCAAACCATTAATGCATAAACAAAGGAATGACACAACTCAACGTGGCTGCGGCCTATTTAGCAACACCAGCCCAACCATATTGTTGAGTATTATCTTGTTGCCAGAGGAGTGCTTTTTAATCAGCAGTGGTAGAAGACACTCCCTTAAGGTAAAGATAAATTGCAGTCCTTTGGTCTGTGACTCAGCCATGTAATATGACAAGTGAAAAACAGCTTTTGTTATAATTTATCGCTTTGGTATGCAAAACGCCTCCAGCTTTATTACCCGTCACATTTGGGGTTAGTTTGGTTTTGTCAGATGGTTCTCACTGCCAAGAAAATGAATTCCCTCCTCAGTTTCAACAAAGCAAGAACTTCATGTCAAAGACATTTTATACATACGTTACTTCAAATTACATATTTTATATAACATGTTAAAAATAGTTGTCAGTCTCATCATTAATGCAGATTTTTTTCTCTCATTGTATTTTAATGCAAATACAGGTTCTAATTTGACATATAATGAAGAACTTACGAGGGATTCTGAACATGCCTTTTACAGGGACACTGGTAGCTCTGAATTCCCTCGGGTTTCAAGTGGACACTGCCACAACAAGAAGTGGAACCCGTCGGAAAACAGTAGGGACCCCATTGTGTCAGGACCTCGCTGATTCCAGGATTTCCAGGTTGGGCTTGGAAGGGGCAGGAACCTTCATCCAGTCCTTACAAGACCAGCGACGTTGGGAGCAGACCCAGGGTAGAGGGACACTCATTACCAGATTTCCTGCTTCGCCAGTTCATTCGGGACCCGGCGTGTTACTGGAGGCAAAGATTCTTGATGTGATTGGCAGGTCAAGTTGCAATGAATAATGGGGGTTATTGTTGAAGCATCCCAAATACCGTACTTCATAGTTGAAGTGGTACAAGAAGAAAGAAGGCATGCCAAGGAGATCAGCCGGCACCAGAACTGGACTGTCTGCAACCACTATTATGCAACCAACGATAACTGCTGGCCTGCAACACCTACTGGACAGTGATCATGGTGAACTGGCTTTTCAGGCTCCATGTTAGCACGGAGCCAGTTGAAAATCTGTGGCAATAGCTGTAAGGACATCTACAGTCAACCTGTACCATAGGGTCAGCACTGCAAGTAGCAGTCACGACCGCTGCTTTCCTCAGCCGTTTTTCTTCTGCCTTTACCAGTCTAGAATATCAACTGCAGGCTTAACCAATGTGCTGCCCCACACACGCATCAAACAGTGGACTGGTGCACAGGTCAACGTGGACAGCTCTTCCATCTCCTTTCCTCACTGAGTAGCAACAGCAGCGTGACACAGCTGCCCGTTTCCCAATGTTGTGGGGTTTTTAATGGCAGCCGTCTGGCCCTCCTGCAGCCTATTCTGTGCGCCATTTATTGACCATGCATCATACAGGCAGGTTGTATTACAATGTTTTTAATGTGTGAAGCCCTTGGAAGATGCCAGACTGGTTCCTGGGATGGGGGGATTGTCCTATGAGGACAGATTGAGTAGACTAGGCCTATATTCTCTAGAGTTTAGAAGAATGAGAGGTGATCTCATTGAAACATCCAAAATTCTTACAGGGCTTGACAGGGTAGATGCTGGGAGGATGTTTCCCCTGGCTGGGGAGTCGAGAACCAAGGGTCATAGTCTCAGAATAAGGGGTCGGCCATTTAGGACTGAGATGAGGAGGAATTTCTTTACTCAGAGGGTGGTGAATCTTTGGAATTCTCTACCTCAGAGGGCTGTGGAGGCTCAGTCGTTGAGTATATTCAAGACAGAGATCGATAGATTTTGGAATATTAAGGGAATCAAGGGATATGGAGATAGTGCGGGAAAGTGGAGATGAGGTAGAAGATCAGCCATGATCTTATTGAATGGCGGAGCAGGCTTGAGGGGCCAAATGGCCGACTCCTGCTCCTATTTCTTATGTTCTTATGTAAAGTCTCCCAAGGGTGTTAGTTGTAAGTTGCAGTTTGAATGCGTGCCTTGCGGGAGTATAATAAACAACCAAAGAGCTATATGATTGTGTGAGGGCTTGGCATGGGCTAGAATTAAATGTGAAACAAGTTGACGGGCAACACTTTGTGGCATGCATATTCAAGGCACCTACCTGATAAATAGCACTGTTGGGGGATCTTACCTCAGCAGCTTCCTTTAGGTGTTGAACCCTCTTCCATATTGTTCCCAGTTAATGCAGCATTGACCCTGGCCGCCATCTTCTGACCGACAAGCTGCTGTGCCATCGTCAGCAGAGATACTCTGGAGTGTCGGCCCTTGAACTCTGCTAGCCATTTCTTTTGCCTTCATACATCCTGTGGTAAGGCTGAAAAATACCTTTAAAATATTTGTTTGTCATTGGAAATGCTAAATACAGCCCCAGCTGTCCAGCCACTTACCTTTAAGTGGGTGTGTCCCTTTAAGCTCTGGGTGGAGCCGTTTAAAGCAGTGGTTCGCTAACTTTTTTGGTTGAAGGACCCTTTACAAATCGATTAATCACAAACACCCCCTGAAGGACCCTTTTCAAATCGATTAGTAATCTCGGTACCACCATCTAAATTATAATACTATATACTCATAATTTGGGCCAGAAATTCGGGTCGGAGGCTTCCCGCGGGTGCAAGCCCCCAGCCTGCACTTACCTAGCGCGCCTGCCGTTGTGCTCTGGGCCCGCGTGGAATTCCGATCCTGGGCCTGCTCCAGCTGCCGGTGTGCAGTGCTCGCGTATCCCAGGGGCGCAGTTAGTTCGAAGCATCCCCTGGGATCACGTGGGCCATGGAGAGCCATTCGGAGCAGGGAATCTCCATTCATAGATTTAACAGGAAGACCTGTCAAATCTATGAATAGAGATCAGCCCCAAAACCTCACTAAAACTTCAAATACATTTTTTTTTTAAATCACATTTTTAAAATAACTATAAATTACACAAAATAACTATTTTAAACAATAATTTAAATTTTTGAAAAAATAAATTACAGTTTTTAACGGGGCTAAAAATAAACTTACCTTTCTTTAAAGTATTTAAAAATAACAAACCTGTGGAAAAAATGTTTTAATTTTAGTTAATTCACCACTTACCTTGTTAAAAGCAGGCCTTGCGCCTGCTTTTTCCCCGCGCAGCTGCTGGGGACTTACCCTCACACAGAAACCTGAAAAAAAAACGGAAGTCCGATGCGTGCGCGCTGCCTCTCCGGCGCACGCGTTTGACCTCCGAACCCCTTCCTTCAAGGGAATGGAAGTTCCGGTTTCCAGCGCATGCACAATGCATGCGCGAAACCGGCACTTTCGTTGGGTCTACGGGTG
Source organism: Squalus acanthias (assembly GCA_030390025.1). Taxonomy (NCBI): domain Eukaryota; kingdom Metazoa; phylum Chordata; class Chondrichthyes; order Squaliformes; family Squalidae; genus Squalus; species Squalus acanthias. Next base: position 201,843,097 of record CM059426.1, read on the forward strand.
AGTACACAGCGCGTACTCACCCCGTGGAGACCCGAATTTCTGGCCCAATATTATGAAAGTGCTGCATGTAAAGAGTGTTTTAATAATGCTTTTAAGAAAACAGGTATTTACTTCCAGATATCAGTGAGATGGGCGTGCCTGCTGCTCACCCCAATTCTGGGCACTCACTCCGCAGCAACAGATGGCCAATATTGGCCACTTAGTGCGAACAATTTTTAATGCCGTCAGCACGCTGGCCAAGGTGAGTGAGGGCATGAGTGCCCTTAAACATGCTGGGATGCTGCTGGAAGCCTGACTCACCGCCACACTGTCCCACTGGCATGTTCTGTAAAAGCTGCACTGTGTGGGATTGTACGAGTTTGCGTGAACACTTTCAGGCCCGCATTTAAAGGGGCCCCCCGCAGGCGCTCTGATCACGTGTCGGGAGGCTGGCGCAGGGTCACGGGGCGGCGCCAGGGAGAGGAATCGGCTCGGCTGGCAGGGAGCGCTCGTTGCAAAGTGATTGAGAGCTGTGGGCCTCTGTGAGGAGGCGGGCCCAGCCGTTGAGAATAATTCGCAAGAACTGAATCGGTGTCGGTTCTATAAAGAGGAGCGGGCTTGAAATGACCTCCGGCCGCGGACCCCCTGGAAAGTCTCTACGGACCCCAGTTTGAGAAACACTGGTTTAAAGGACTGATGACTACAGCTTTTTGCCCTTCCAGCACCATGGCCAATATGGGTTGGGAATTCACTATGAATAGGTAAAACGGACCAATCTCAGGACATCCCATTGGGATATCAGTGCAGGGCCTGGAAAATTTATCCTCTGATCTTCTTTTTGCTCAGGTAGTCCCTGGAGGGAGGTGCTGTAAATAGGAACATGCCGAGGTCATTTTGAGGTTACTCAGGGAAATTGGTTTGTGAAAATCTGATATTTTTTAAGATGCTAATTGCCCAGTGATCGGTTCCTACCTGTTTTCTTATGACCTGTTAATGTTTTATGAATATAATATTTGAAGCACAGGAACAAGTGTAAAATCTCTGTGTTAATTTAGAAGTTTTGATTCAATAACAGAGCTCAGCATTAATATTTACCATCAACATTTAATATGTACAGACTCTGCTATTCCCTTATTATATTTAATGAAATCTCTAGCCGGTTGAAGTCAATGGAAATAAAAATGGGGAGAGGTGTAAAACGGGCTGCTGACTCGCTTTCGCCCATCTTACGCTATCGCACAAAGTCAAGATCTACTCCATTCAGTAAGACAACGTTGTATGGTACAGTGACAGAAAACCCTAGGATAAAATAACTTACAAAATGGGAAAGATGTTTTGAAAAAATATGTACTATGTAAAAAAAAAACAGACTATTGCGGTTGTCTACTTTCAGTTTGATTTAGGGTCAGCTATGGCTCAGTGGTAGCACTCCTGACTCCAAATCAGATGATGATGGGTTCATGCCCCACTTCAGAGACTCGAGCACATAATCTTGGCCAAGTGCCGTCCAATGTACATCAGTCACTAGCCACATGTGGGAATCCAGATGTGGCTAATTGCAGGTCCGATTGTAAATTTAAAAATTGAGTAATAGACGCCATTGTTGGGCATGTGCGCTCAATACTCATATTCACACAACGTATGCATGTGTAGTTATACCCTTTTTGTGCATTTGTTCGTAAAATGGAGAGACAAAAAGCAGAGTGTGCGAGTGTTTTTTTGATCGTTTTGTGAGTGCTTCACTTCCTTGGTTACTGAATGGTGGTAGATGTTTGTTAAGAAAATATACACAGGTGAAGTACAGTTACCGGTATTGTGTGAGTATACGTAAGGGTTTTTTTTTACTAAAATTAGTGCGCGTGGCTAAAACAGTGTCATTGTATCCACACTTTTGGCTAGTCAGCTATTTCTATTGGGCGACACTGATCGAGGCTCACACTTCAGTGCAGTACTGAGGGAGTCCCTCCTTGTCGAAGGTACAGACAAGACGTTAAACTGAGATGCTGTCTGCTCTCTCAGGTGGATGCTAAAGATCCTATAGCATTATTTTAAGAAGGGCAGAGAGTTTTCCCAGTGTCTTGGCCAACATCTATCCCTCAACCAACAATACTAAAACAGATTATCTGGCCATTTCTCTCATTGCTGTTGGGACCTTGCTGTATGCAAATTGGCTGCTGACTTTCTCTACATTATAACAGTAACTGCACTTTAAAAGTACTTCATTGGCAGAGGAATACAGTGAAAGGTATGATATAAATGCAAGTTCTTTCTTCCTTGTCCTTTGAGAACAATAAGCGTATTTTTGCCATTCAAACCACCAACAGACTGGGAACATATGGGGTATCTGGTTTCTGATACCTGTTCTATAATTGCAGTAGCAACTTATTGGAGAGCCAGCTGCACACTCGAAATCAAAACCATTAACAAAATAGCTGTTGTACGAAGTCAAAGCAGAATTAAATCAAACGCTCACATGAATACAACACCTTTTGGGTGCTTCTTTGAAGAAAACAACAGATAAAGATATCTTCAACCAGATACAAGGAAAAAAAGCTGCTTTAAAAGAGTTGGTAATTTGATTCGCTCATTAATTGCATTAGAACGGAGATGATGACTGCGTGACAGCTATTAAAAAAAACTCCCTAAAATCCGTCAAACTACACCCACATTTACACAACGGCCTCTTTAGGTTACACTCTCTCAGTCAATCTCTTCGGTTTAATGCTTGTTCCCACTGCATTGCTGGAACACCTGTGCGAAACATTATAGTTACTGGTACAGATTATTACTTCCATTCAAGGCCGCACTTCATGGGTGTTAGGGTTAAGCGGCCCGTATACAAAGGGAAAGAGCAAAATAAAAACGACAGCTGCATTCTTGGTTAAAGCTCGCTGAATCAGAGGATTGAGTTTGTGGATGGCTGCCATAAGGGTAAGTCTAAGTCTTGCGCATGCATATGTGGTAGAATACATATAAAATACTTTTTTTTAAATTGAGAGATTATTGACCAAGATGGAGTTTTGAAATGGCAGGGTCTTGGCCCTCCCCATCTCTGTAACTTTCTTAAGCCCTACAACCCACCCAATGAACTCTAGTTCCCGCTATCTGTAGTTCCCGCTGCAAACCCAAGGGAATGATAGCATAGTGGTAATATTACTGGACTTGCAATCTGGTGACAAAATTTCAAATCCCACCACGGCAGCTGGGGAATTTATAATTCAGTTAATTAAATAAATCTGGAATAAAAAGCTAGTGTCAGTAATAGTGACCATGAAACTACTGGATTGTCGTAAAAATCTATCTGGTTCACTAATGTCCTTTAGGGAAGGAAATCTGCCGTCCTTACCCGGTCTGGCCTATATGTGACTCATGGTTGATTCTTAACTGCCCTCTGAAATGGCCTAGCAAGCCACTCAAGGGCATTAGGGATGGGCAATAAATGCTCGCCTTGCCAGCGACGCCCACATCCCAAGAATGAATAATTTTTTTTAAACGCTCAGCCTCTCCCTATCCTCCTTTAAATCTCACCACTTTGACCAAGGTTTTGATCATCTCTCCTAATCTCACATTTTTGGAGACGGTGCCTGCTTTCTTCACGCCTCTGAAGAGCGTGGGGAGGTGTTCCTGCATTACAAGTGCTACATAAATTGTCAGATTACCTGCGATAGGTATGGTTTTTTCTCATTCTTTTAAAGAGGTTTAACCTCCATGTACGAATAGGAAATAAAAACAGAAAATGTTGGAAATGCACAGTCGGCCCATCAGCATTCAGGAGATAAAGAATAAAATAACTTGTATTGATACGGCAAATTTCAAAACCTCAGGATGTCCCGAAACAGTTCACAGCTAATGAATAGCTTTTTGAAGTGCAGCCAATTTGCACAGCAAGATCCCGCCAATAGCAATGCAATAAAAGACCAAAAAATGTTTTAGTGATGTTGGTTGAGGGATAAATGTTGGACAGGACATTGCAAGAACTCCCCTGCTCTTCTTTGAAATAGTGCCATTGGAATCTTTTATGTCTACTTGAGAGGGCAGCTAGGGCCTCGCTTAAACGTTTCATCTGAAAGACGTCCCCTCCGACAGTGCAGCACTCCTCTGGTACTGCACTGAAATGTCAGCCGAGATTGTGTGCTCATTATTTCTGGACTGGGGCTTGAACTAGTGACCTTTTGACTCGGGGGGAAATTTCGAGAAATCTCCATTCTACTTGATCAAGACTAATAACTATAAGGAATGGATAAACAGCATTAAACTTCTCCTGGTGAGAGATAGAACAAAGTGACTTGCTAACAGGAAAAACGATGACAAAAGGGAACTGCCCAGAATGAGCCTTTAGAGACAGCGGAGTGGGAAAAGATCACCTGAATGCATAGGCTGCTATTCTATTAAAAGTACACTTTCCCTGGTATTTTTAGCCTGTGGGTTGTGGCAACACCCTCGTGGTATGTGGAGGTTGAACAAATGAGGATGAGGTGAATTTCTAATACAAGTACACAGTTCCTTTGTATCGCAAGTACTGACATTTAGTGAATGTTACAAAACATTAACCAAAGAGTTAAATTATGAGGACAGATTGCACAGATTAAGTTTGTATTCCCTTGATTATAGAAGATTAAGGGCGGATCTAATTGAGGTGGTTAAGATGATCAAAGGAGTTGATAGGATAGATGGAGAGAAACTATTTCGGAGAAATAGTTTCCTGTTAGAAACTTCACGGAGAAGCATCCGGGAAGGCGCCGAACACCTCGAGTCTCTTCGCTGGGAGCAAGCGGAAGCCAAGCGCAGGCAGCGCAAGGAGCGCACGTCAACCCAAGCACCCCACCCACCCGCCCCTTCAACCACCGTCTGCCCCACCTGTGACAGAGACTGTAGGTCCCACATTGGACTCATCAATCACCTGAGAACTCATTTTTAGTGTGGAAGCAAGTCGTCCGCGGTTCCGAGGGACTGTCTAAGAAGGGAAGATTTCCTCTGGTGGAAGTGTCCAGAACAAAGGGGACATAGCCTTTAAATTAGAGCTGGACCATTCAGGGGTGATGTCAGGAAGCACTTCTTCACACAAAGGGTAGTGGAAATCTGGAACTCTCTCCCCCAAAAAGCTATGGAGGCTGGGGGGTCAATTAAAAATTTCAAAACGGAGATTGATAGATTTTTGTTAGTATTAAGGTATTAAGGGTTACTGATCGGACCTAATCGGCGGCAGCAGCGAGGAGGCAGCAGCACTTAAACTGAACGGGAGGCTGAGACCAGCGCAGACCTGAGCAGCGGCAGAAGCGGAGGAGGCGGCAACACTTAAACTGAACGGGAGGCGGAGACCAGCGCAGACCTGAGCAGCGGCAGCATCGGAGGAGGCGGCAGCTCCGAAGATTTCAACAACAACAAAAACCAAGGAGTGACGTCACAGGACAGCAGGTAGGTGATTGGTGGGTGAGTATCAACGTATTTTCTCTCTAACCTAGGACAGTGGTTTAAACTAGGAGCGGGAAACTATTAACGTACTTTATTACATTTATAACTTAACTAGTTAAGCTAATTAATATAACTATAAATAGTCATTGAATAAAGACTTTAACTAATTAAAATTAAACAGTGAGAGGAGCGGGATCAGCGGCAAGAGGAGCTATAGGCCAGTTAGCCTGACATCAGTAGTAGGCAAAATGCTAGAATCTATTATTAGGGATGTGGTAGCAGGGCACTTAGAAAATCATAATATGATTAGGCAGAGTCAATATGGTTTTATGAAAGGGAAATCGTGTTTGACAAATCTGTAACTAGTAGGATGGATAAGGAGGAACCAGTGGATGTGGTGTATTTGGATTTTCAAAAAGCATTTGATAAGGTGCCACACAAGAGGTTATTGTACAAAATTAGGACTCATGGTATTGGGGGTAATATATTAGCATGGATTGAGGACTGGTTAATGGACAGAAAACAAAGAGTAGGAATAAACGGGACTTTTTCAGGTTGGTAGGCTGTAACTAGTGGGGTACCGCAAGGATCAGTGCTTGGGCCTCAGCTATTTACAATTTATATTAATGACTTAGATGAAGGGACTGAGTGTAACGTATCCAATTTTGGTGATGATACAAAGATAGATGGGAAAGTAATCTGTGAGGAGGATGCAAAGAGGCTGCAGAGAGATATAGACAGGTTGACTGAGTGGGCAAGAACATGGCAAATGGAATACAATGTGGGGATGTGTGAAGTTATCCACTTTGGTAGGAAAAACAAAAAAGCAGAATATTTTTTTAATGCTGAAAGACTGGGAAATGTTTGCATTCAGAAGGACCTGGGTGTCCTTGTACATGAATCACAGAAAATGCAGGTACAGCAAGCAATTAGGAAAGCAAATGGTATGTTAGCTTTTGTTCCAAAGGGATTAGAGTATAAGAGTAAATAAGTCTTACTATAATTATACAGGGCATTGGATGCCACACCTGGAGTACTGTGTACAGTTCTGGTCTCCTTACCCAAGGAAAGACATACTTGCCTTAGAGGGAGTGCAGCAAAGTTTCACTAGACTGGTTCCTGGGATGAGGGGATTGCCCTATGAGGTGAGATTGAGTAGACTAGGCCTATATTCCCTAAGAGTTTAGAAGAATGAGAGATGATCTAATTGAAACACATAAAATTCTTAAGGGGCTTGACAGGGTTAATGCTGGGAAAATGTTTCCCCTGGCTGGGGAATCTAGAACACGGGGTTACAGTCAGAGAATAAGGGGTCAGCCATTTAGGACTAAGATTAGGAGACATTTTTTACACTCAAAGGGTTGTGAATCTTTGGAATTCACTACCCGAGAGCGCTGTGGACGCTCAGTTGTTGAGTATATTCCAGACAGAGGTTGGTAAATTTTTGGGAATTAAGGAATATGGGGATAGTGCAGGAAGGTGGAGTTGAGGTAGAAGATCAGCCATGATCTTGTTGAATGGCGGAGCAGGCTCGAAGGGCCAAATGGCCTACTCCAGCTCCTATTTCTTAGGTACTTATGTTACGGTATCAACGCTGGCAGATGGAGTTAAGATACAGATCAGCCATAATCCAATTGAATGGTGGAATGGTTGTTATCCTTAGGGCAGAGAAGGTTAAGGAGAGATTTAGTGGAGGTGCTCAAAAATCATGAAGGGTTGTGATAGAGTGGCAGAAGGGTCGGTAACCAAAGGACACCGATTTAAGGTAATTGGCAGAAGAACCAGAGGCGAGATGAGGAGAAATCTTTTGACACAGCGAGTTATAATGATTTGGAATGCACTTGCTGAAATGGTGGTGGAAGCAGATTCAATAATAACTTTCAAAAGGGAATTGGATAAATACTTGGAAAGGGAAAAAATTTGCAGGGCTATGGGGAAAGGGTAAGGAAATAGGACTAATTAGATTGCTCTTTCAAAGACCCGGCACAGGCAGGATTTAACTCTTTCTGTGCTGTATCATTCTACGATTCCAACAGGTCCAAGAGGCTGAATGGCCTTCTCCTGTTCCTATGTTCCTAACATCCTACTTACAAAGTGATTGTAAAATTCATTTCCCCCCCCCCCCTAATTACTAACATATTAAATAAAGGGGTGTGGGGGGGGTAGAATCCTTGCAGTGCTGGGTGATTAGGTGTGATGCTCATCCAGCGTCCTTTTTAGAAGAGGACACGAGAGATTTGCAGAGTATCCACTTCCCATTCTCTTAAAGGGGCTCCAATACAAAAGTGAGAAAGTGACGCTTCAGTTGTATAGAGCCTTGGACTGGAGTAGTGCGTTTAGTTTTGGGCACCGCACCTCAGGAAGGATATACTGACATTGGAGGAGGTACAGCACAAATTCACCAGAACGATACCGGGACTTAAAGGATTAAATGATGAGGACCGGCTGTATAACCTTGGCTTGTATTCCCCCCGAGTGTAGAAGGATGAGGGGTGATCTAATTGAGGTGTTTTAAAATGATAAAGGGATTCAATAGGGTAGATACAGAAAATTTGCTCTGGTTGGGGAATCCAGAACAAGGGGACCCCCACCCCCCACCATATCTGAGGCGTTGCAGGCAGCACTTACACAGCCTGAAAGTCTCCGCATATTTGAATGAGCGGACTCCAAAACTGACAGCGTGGGTCAGTATCTGAAGGCGAGTGGAAGTTCTAACAGCGCCATTGGAATTCCAGGCCGTCTTATGATCAAGCATCTGAACTTCCAAAATTGATTTGGACCCAACAGCAAGAGTCAAAACCTTGTAGCACCAGAGACAGGTAGAAACTTATTTATTGCCAATTAACATTGTTCTGACAAGACACTGACTTTACTTGTTCCAAAATATACAAACAGAACTGAGTATCATACGCAGTCTGCCACCGTGCAGACCTACTGAAGTGGTGACAATTACCTCATGTTGGGTTTCATCTTCCTACCTGTAAAATTTGAAAGTGACTTTTTTTTAAAATGGTAGTCATTTTGCCCAACACATATTTTAATAAAGGCAGTAAACACAGCATAAGTCTCTTTGGAGATATTTCTTCAATACTGTTTAGCTACATCCTGTAGAAAATAGGAAAGTGAAAACTGTGCCCCTTTAATATAGTTCAATTATACGTGGACTTAAAACTATCAATATTTAGAAGTAGTCTCCTTTTCCAAGCAACGTCTCTCCTTATGCCTCATGGGGACATCCAAACACCTCAGTTCAAAAAAGTGAGCAGATGCCCTGTTCGAAGATGTCTGAAAAAGAGTACAGCTGAGGAGTACATCACAACAACTTAGGATGACTACTTCCAGATTTTCCCCTCATCTGGGGAAGTGCCTTGATTGTTGCATGACTGAGACTGGGAAACTCTCCACACTGGAAAGCAAAGGTGAAAATGCACGCATTCCAACAGCTTGCGGCACAGTGCGTCAATGCTCCAAAACATGATGCCACTTTCGTAACCTTACAAAAATTAAGTTCGGAAATCCAAAGAAACATTGTCATAAACAGAATAGCTAACATCTTCATCTTCCTATTCCTACTGTCATAAGAGATCAACTAGCAATCAACTGTGGAATTTTTAACAAAAATCACAAAAAATATATTTTGCATGAAGATATCACGCATCTTCTGGCACCAGTTAATGTGTAGTATTCCTTTTTAATTTATCTAGAAGAGTTAACAGAACCATCCTCAATACATGTTGTACAAGGGTGCAGTTCCGATAGACTTTCTACCAGTGCGAGTCCATCCAGGATTGCAAAGCGACAATGGCCATCAGGTAGCACAAGGATTTGTTCTCAAAAAACTTTTGTTGCAACAGAATATCTTACTGTATAATACAGGCAGACAGTTTCAAAGCAAACGTCCTATTTGTTGCTCATGTTACTGCAGAAACGATCCCACTTTCACTCCATTTCCGAAACACAAACCGTGGAGAATAGTCTTCTGTTGCAGGATTTAGCAATATATGTTAACAGCAAGAAAACAGGTGTTATGTGAATATTTTCACATTGCATAAAGTATGTCATTAAAAACTTAACAGTGAATTCTGATATATTCAAGATGCTGCTTTCCTCCTGCCCAGCCAAATGCTCCTCACCAGGGTGTTTTGGCAGAATTAGTGCATGTGCAATACAATTGGAGCACTGGACCTGGCCTGAATGGCTTGCTTTTGGTCACCAGGAGTTCTGTAGTGGAGTTGAGAGGTTTGTCTGAAAACCAATGGTAGCGGAATAGATTCAATTGAAGAGTCCTTTCTCCTTTTTCACTTTCCTCTTGGTCGCACAGGAGATTTTCTGTGGATTTGAAGAGCCAAACCACTCTGGGAGCTTCCTTTTCATTGACTGACTGCAGCCCTGGAAGACAATTAAAACATGCAGTCAGCACATCGTGTTAAATCCCAATGGCACAGTTTTGATGTTCCACAAGGGCACAGTCTGAATTACAGTCATACCTGTTCTATAGTCACCTGCATAACAAAGCCACTCATCCATAGTACCCAAACATCTTGGTCCCAGCCAAAATCTGCTACATTTCAATCCAATTATCCTCTGTATACTCCATTCACCTTTATATTCTTTATCACAGGCACTTAATCCAGCCAATTAATGGATTTTCTTTAGTAATTCCATCTGCAAATAACAGTCAACCATCAAGGGCTTCCATGATTCGGGGACTCCAGTTCAAGTCAAGGACAATAGTGCCCTCATTGTAGCAGATGACAATCAGGAATTGTCAAAATTAGTGAGCAAAACTGCCATGGTGTTATCAGTTAGTGAACCTTTGTCAGCAGATTTGTATGCTAGTGACTGGATACATATATTGTTAAATACTTCTGTGCACAGAATTGATACTGGTACATTAATATGGCAAAAATAATACACAGAATTTGCAATATGATTCATATTTCTCTCAAACTGCCTGGGAGGCACATCTCCAGAGCCCTTTAGAGTGACTGGACTGCTCCCTTCTGAACCTATGCTACCAGAAATACACAAGTCTCACAGGTTTAAGAGTTACACACAATCCCTCATTAATTGTCATAATCAGCATGCATTTCCACTCAATGATTTAACTTGCAGGTAAGGCAGTATTGATGGATATAGCTCACTTCTCAGGAAGAGGTGCATCTCAAAGAGCGTGGCCTAGCAATGCAAAGTGAAGAGCTAATATCTTAAACATTCTTAAGCACATGATTATCCCAAAGGTGACGTGAGCTACAAGCATAAACCCATCAATCGGTAATGCTTAATAACAGCAAGGAATGAGAGTGCCTTGTTAGCCAGCATATCAAGACATAGCATCTAAGTAATGTCCTTCTAAGTAATGTCCTCAGTGAATTAGTTATTCACAACAGTCTGGCAATTTTTTTTAAACTTTAAATACAGTTTCAATACATTAGTGTCTTATGCTTTCTTTTGGAGGTGATGAGATTAACAAAGAAACACTGAATTTTGACAGTATTTATTTTAACTAGTACTTCTATAACTAACTTATTTGTCTTTGCTGTTCTGTTGTATGTCAGATGTGTATTGCACATGCAAGTTAATGAGCCCCTTGTTTTTAAAGAGTATGTTATTCAAATAATCATTTGCTTCTGAAGGTTACGGAAGGAATCGGAGAGGAATTTTCCATGATTTTTCCCCTCCTAATTGGCCTTGGATTTTTTTTATATGGTTTTTCAGCTCTCCCAGAAGATTACATTTGTCCTGGTGGTTAGGGAGTGTCTTAATTGTGATGCCCAAGGCATCACAACTATATGGGACAGGCAAGATTGGCCCTTTCTGGGTCAGCCGTGGCTCACTGGTAGCCTGAGTCAGAAGGTTGTGGGTTCAAGTTCTGCCAGAGAGACTTGAGCACAAAAACTAGGCTGAAATTTGAGTGCGGCACTGTCAGAGGAGCCCATCTTTTGGGTGAAACATTAAACCAGGTTTGCCCTCTCAGATGGATGTAAACAATCCCATGTCACTAAGGGGAGTTCTCCCAGTGTCCTGGCCAATATTTATCCCTCAACCAACAACTAAAATAAAAGATCTGTGCTGTGCACAAATTAGCTGCCGCTATTTCCCTACACAACAGTGACTACACTTCAAAAGTACTTCATTGGCTGTAAAGCGCTTTGGGAAGTCTTGAAGTTGTGAAAGATGCAATATAAATGCAAGTTCTTTCTTTTAAATTAATTATATCCCAGGCTACTAATTTCTAAATTCAAGTAGAAAAATGCAATTATCCTTAACCAGCACAGACTGCTGGTAGGTGTATCTCTATCCCTTCTGCCTCTTCCTCACATATATTTTTCCTTTCTCTTTCAGCGTGCAGAAGTACATAATGGCATCAAAAGATTACAGATATGAACATGGAAGAAAAGTGTAGAAGGATTACTTTTCTGTTAAAAGTACTTCCCCAATTGTACACTGAAAAGTCAAAAATATTGGATTAACTTTTTTTTAAATATCAAACTCTATCCCAGTGGGGTGTGCATATTTTGTCTTCTTGCCTCTACACTTTTCTAATGATGTCAGTGGTGGGGAAGAGCTCCACCAAAGACATTAGAGAAGTGTAGAGACAAGGGGCTGGATTTTGTCTTGGGGTCGGGTTGGGGTCGTGCCATCCGCATTTCGTGTTGCCCCCCCCGACTCAAGATTAATGTGGATGAATGATGCAATTTTCACTTAATTGGGCAATTGAGTTCCAGCATGTGGGAACCCATGAACCAATTAGTGGTTTCAGTCTGAAAGTCGCCTCTGATTATGTCATCATTGCAGGTCAGAGACTGACTGCCTGGTCTCAGAGACTGCTTGCTGTGAGTGGACCTGGATGCAAAATGAGCAGCAGCTCAGAGAGAGAGAGAAGAGAGAATTTTTTCCATCCAGGTCCTCTCACAGCAAGGCCAGGCAGTCTCTGAAGACATTCAATGCAGCAGCATCAGAGGCGACTTTCAGACCTAATACTACTACTGTACTACCTTCATCACAATACTACTACTACCTTCATCACATCTCCGTTGTAATAGTGGACCTGCAGCTGATAGTCAGCTATCCACTTGTGCTCCCGCCAGGTTTCACTGGAGTGTTTCACATCAGGCGTACTTCACGTCGGAAAAGGGTTAAACTAGCTAAAACGTTTCAAAATGGCATTACAGAGCCAATTTAGGGCTTGTTAAGGGCTTTAATGGCCTCTCCCGCCTCTTGGAGGCGGGACGGAGTCGGGAACCCCGCGACTGATTGTCAAAATTGCGTGGAGGCGGGATGGAGTCGGGACCCCCGAATCTGCAACTTTAACCCCCCACACGCCTCCAAACCCGACTCCACGGGTCATTGAAAATCCAGCCCAAGGTATGTTAGCTTGGCTCATGAGGTAGTACTCTTGCTGCATTGTCAGAGATGCGGTCTTTCAGATAAGATGTTAAAACAAGCACTAAAACCTGGCACTGAAGAGGAGCGGGGAGTTCTGCCGGTGTCCCAGCCAACATTTATTCCTCAAACACCACCACCAAAACAGATTATATCTGGTCAATCATCTCATTGCTATTCGTGGGACCTTGCTTTGCGCAAATTGGCTGCCACGTTAGCCTACATATCTACAGTGCCTACACTTAAAAGGCGATTCATTGGATGTGATGTGTTACATAGAAACATAGAAGATAGGAGGAGTAGGCCATTCAGCCCCTCTAGCCTGCTCCGCCATTCAATGCGATCATGGCTGATCATCCAAATTCAGAACCCTGTCCCTGCTTTTTCCCCATATCCCTTTAGCCTTAAGAAATATATCCAACTCCTTGAATATATTTAATGAATTGGTATATCCTGACATGAAAGGCAATATATATGCAAATTCATTCTTCCTTTCGTGCATCCTGGTGTAGCTCCACTGATTGCAATGGGGGCATGACTTTGAACTGGCCTGCGTGCTGACTTCAACTGTCTTGTCCTTGGAAGCATCGTTCTGGGTATGCAGGGTACTCAGGTGGTAGAGCATTTTCTCTGGGGTAAGCAACCCAAAATTGGCTCTCAGGCTAATTCAAAGCCACGGCTTCCTCTGCAATCAATGCAGCTGCAATGCCTCCCAGTCAGTGATGGCGCTGGACGGTCATGGGAGCAAGTAGACCTGGCATGGTGGGATAAAGAAGGCAATGCTTTCTTTTTTTTTTAAATCAGAATTTTGATGCCAACATTTTTGTTTTCAATATACAAAAAAGCATGCTAGACTTTCCTTCCTGCAAAGCTTCTAAAGCAGTGGTACAGATGAAAAGATATCTCAGTTGCTCCTTGAGCGGTGGTGACAATTTCTGCGACGTTGATTAGCGAAATGCACATCTCCCGTGGCACTACTCAGAGTAAGTGAGATGCATTGCTTATGGCAAGTCAAGTTTTATTACAACAGGAGGGTTGCCCCTTGCAACACAAAATGTTATTGTGCTACCAACGCAGAGTTGTGTTTAATTTCACCTGTAATTTTAAGGTTTTTGGTCAATCTGTAAGTGCTGCGGTGGATTGGGGGTTAATTGCTGTTGAAGGAAGCTTGCAGATTTTAATTGTCTGCTGGGAGAACTGAAGGGGAAGTTTCGTTGATCTTCAGGTTGCAAACGGGAGGAAATACCAGGTTTTTTTCCACCTAAAAAAATTGCTGCAGTTGTTTTTTTAAGTCCGTCTACAGACATTCCGATTCCTGTGTTACTAACACATTTTCTGTATTTTGGGGAGGAGGTAGTTTCTCTATATATTTTAAATTACTGCCTTAAAAAAAAGATAGTTTGTAAGAAATTTGCAAGAAATGTGCCTAGAATCCCTTCAAATAAAAATGTATTAGTTCATGGGATGTGGGCGTCGCTGGCAAGGCCAGCATTTATTGCCCATCCCTAATTGCCCTCGAGAAGGTGGTGGTGAGCCGCCTTCTTGAACCGCTGCAGTCAGTGCGGTGAAGGTACTCCCACAGTGCTGTTAGGGACGGAGTTCCAGAATTTTGACCCAGCGACGATATACTTCCAACTCAGGATGGTGTGCAACTTGGAGGGGAATTTGGAGGTGGTGGTGTTCCCATGCGCCTGCTGCCCTTGTCCTTCTAGGTGGAAGAGGTCGCGGGTTTGGGAGGTGCTGCCGAAGAAGCCTTGGCGAGTTGCTGCAGTGCATCTTGTAGATGGTACACATTGCAGCCATGATACGCCAGTGGTGGAGGGAGTGAATGTTTAAGGTGGTGGATGGGGTGGCAATCAAGCGGGCTGCTTTGTCCTGGATGGTGTCGAGCTTCTTGAGTGTTGTTGGAGCTGCACTCATCCAGGCAAGTGGAAAGTATTTCATCACACTACTTACTTGTGCCTTGTAGATGGTGGAAAGGCTTTGGAGAATCAGGAGGTGAGACACTTGCCGCAGAATACCTAGCCTCTGACCTGCTCTTGTTGCCACAGTATTTATGTGGCTGGTCCAGTTAAGTTTCTGGTCAATGATGAGCCCCAGGATGTTGATGGTGGGGGATTCGGCGATGGTAATGTCATTGAATGTCAAGGGGTGGTGGTTAGACTCTCGCTTGTTGGAGATAGTCATTGCCTGGCACTTGTGTGGCGCGAATGTTACCTGCCCAAGCCTGAATGTTGTCCAGGTCTTGTTGCATGCGGGCATGGACTGCTTCATTATCTGAGGAATTGTGAATGGCACTGAACACTGTGCAGTCATCAGTGAACATCCCCATTTCTGACCTTATGATGGAGGGAAGATCATTGATGAAGCAGCTGAAGATGGTTGGGCCTAGGACACTGCCCTGAGGAACTCCTGCAGCGATGTCCTGGGGCTGTAATGATTGACCTCCAACCACCACAACCATCTTCCTTTGTGCTAGGTATGACTCCAGCCAGTGGAGAGTTTTTCCCCCCCGATTCCCCGATTTTACTAGGGCTCCTTGATGCCACACTTTGTCAAATGCTGCCTTGATGTCAAAGGCAGTCCCTCTCACCTCACCTCTGGAATTCAGCTCCTTTATCCATGTTTGGACCAAGGCTGTAATGAGGTCTGGAGCAGAGTGGTCCTGGCAGAGCCCAAATTGGGTATCAGTTTATTGGTGAATAAGTGCCTCTTAATAGCACTGTCGACAACACCTTTCATCACTTTGCTGATGATTGAGAGTAGACTGATGGGGCAGTAATTGGCCAGATTGGATTTGTTCTGCTTTTTGTGGACAGGACATACCTGGGCAGTTTTCCACATTGTCGGATAGATGCCAGTGTTGTAGCTGTACTGGAACAGCTTGGCTAGAGGCGCGACTAGTTCTGGAGAACAAGTCTTCAGCACAACAGCCGGGATGTTGTCAGGGCCCACAGCCTTTGCTGTATTCAGTGCGCTCAGCCGTTTCTTGATATCACGTGGAGTGAATCGAATTGGCTGAAGACTGGCTTCTGTGATGTGGGGACCTTAGGAGGAGGCCAATATGGATCATCCACTTGGCACTTCTGGCTGAAGATGGTTGCAAACGCTTCAGCCTTGTCTTTTGCACTCACGTGCTGGGCTCCATCATCATTGAGAATGGGGATATTCATGGAGCCTCCTCCTCCGTTAGTTGTTTAATGGTCCACCACCCTTCACGACTGGATGTGGCAGGACTGCAGAGCTTTGATCTGATCCGTTGATTGTGGGATCTCTTAGCCCTGTCTTTAGCATGCTAAAAAGCAGAAGCAGCATGCATGTAGTCCTGTATTGCAGCTTCCCCAGGTTGGCACCTTATTTTTAGGTATGCCTGGTGTTGCTCCTGGCATGCTCTTCTGCTCTCCTTATTGAACCAGGTTGGCCCCTGGCTTGATGGTAATGGTAGAATGAGGGATATGCCGGGCCATGAGGTTACAGATTGTGGTGGAATACAATTCTGCTGCTGATGATGGCCCACAGCGCCTCATGGATGCCCAATTTTGAGCTGCTAGATATGTTCTGAAGCTATCCCATTTAGCACGGTGGTAAGTGCCACACAACACGATGGAGGGTGTCCTCAGTGTGAAGACGGGACTTCGTCTCCACAATGACTGTGCGGTGGTCACTGCTACCAAAGCGGTCATGGACAGATGCATCTGCGACAGGTAGATTGGTGAGGGCGAGGTCAAGTAGGTTTTTCCCTCGTGTTGGTTCTCTCACCACCTGTCGCAGACCCAGACTGGCAGCTATGTCCTTCAGGACTTAGCCAGCTCAGTCAGTAGTGGTGCTACCGAGCCACTCTTGGTGATGGACATTGAAGACCCCCACCTAGAGTACATTCTGTGCCCTTGCTACTCTCAGGGCTTCTTCCAAGTGGTGTTCAACATGGAGGAGTACCGATTCATCTACTGAGGGAGGGCGGTAGGTAGTAATCAGCAGGAGGTTTCCTTGCCCATGAGACTTCATGGGGTCCAGAGTCAATGTTGAGGATCCCCAGGGCCACTCCTTCCCGACTGTATACCACTGCGCTGCAACCCCTGGTGGGTCTGTCCTGCTGGTGGGACAGGACATACCCAGGGATGGTGATGGAGGAGTTTGGGACATTGGCTGAAAGGTATGATTCTGTGAGTATGAATTTGTCAGG
Source organism: Squalus acanthias (assembly GCA_030390025.1). NCBI lineage: Eukaryota > Metazoa > Chordata > Chondrichthyes > Squaliformes > Squalidae > Squalus > Squalus acanthias. The sequence continues at coordinate 201,860,057 of CM059426.1, forward strand.
CTGTTGCTTGACTAGTCTGTGGGACAGCTCTCCCAATTTTTTTTGGCACAAGTCCCCAGATGTTGGTGAGGAGGTCTTTGCAGGGTCGACTGGGCTGGGTGTGCCATTGTTGTGTCTGTAGCCGGTGCAGAAGTCGATGCCAGGTGGTCCGTCCAGTTTTATTATTGTTTTTCGTAGCGGTTTGTTACAACTGAGTGGCAGTTGTGGGTCTGGAGTCACATATAGGCCACACCAGGTAAGGATGGCAGATTTCCTTCCCTAAAGGACATTAGTGAACCAGATGGGTTTTTATGACAATCAGATAGTTTTATGGTCACCATTACTGATATTAGCTTTTTATTCCAGATTTATTTAATTAACTGAATTTAAATTCCCCAGTTGCCATGGTAGGATTTGAACTCACGTCTCTGGATCATTAGTCCAGGCCTCTGGATTACTAGTCCAGTAACATAATCACTATGCTACTGTTCCCAGCCCAGCAAACTAGGCCCAGTACTATAACAATTTTAAATGGTTTTGGTTACTGCTTGCTGAAAGGGGTTCAGTCAGCCTTCATGTGTGGGTGGGGGCTTAATCTGGTTTGAGACTTCAGGAAACAGTGATTTTCTCTCTGGTGACATTAATTTCCGAGGGGAGAATACACAAGCATCAGTCTGGAGTCTGACTCCAATTACACCAAATCTTGTTTGACTAGGCGTTGTTGGAATTGATTACACTCCTTGACTCACTTTTGGTCTCTTGTCTTCCTTTACGCTACCATGAACATCAAAGCATATTGGGATATGTAACAAGGTGGTGCCCCACATTCTTTAGCTTCTTACCTCTCTGTGCTACTATGAGTCAGGATTAATGGCTCAATGAAGTTTATTGCTCATGTAAAGTTTTTCTTCATGGACTCGTGTTCAAAAGTTACTGAAGAAACTGGCTAAGATTTCAGAACATTTGTTTTGGAACAGATGAAGTAAAGCCAAGTACTGTACAATGTTTGTTGTATTTATCTGCCAATTTACTTTTGCTTCTGTATAACTTTACCTTTTAAATAACACGATTTGTAGTTTTAGCCTGAGCTGTATGATCTGCCAGCATAATATTTTCTGTGGTTGGGAACAATCTGGAGTACACAATGAGTAGGTTGTATTATTTCTGATGCATACAATGCAACAGTCCAGCTCTGTGGCACCACTCCTATTTGCTTCCACTCTCAACTGTTCCAACAGTCAGCAGATCTACTACAATGATTTATTCTTCCGTCTCTGCACACTCACCTCTGGAGTGATCTGAAGTTCTATCCTTAGTCCTCTTCCTTTCCCTTCTACATGATGCCTTTCAGTGAAATCATCTGTAGGCATGAGGTCAGCTGCTAATCACATGACAACATCCAGCTCAACTCTCCAAACCAACCGAGACTCCATAGTCACCACAGTGCTGTCTGACTGCTTGTGCAACATCAAGTCATCAATGAGCAATAACCTTCTTCAACTTATCAGCAAGATGACATTACTCTCAGAAGCCATATGAAAATAGTACCAATTTAGGAGGGCGCCCCCAATCCTTGCTGCCAAAACAGCCCCAACAAAAATATTGCCTCAGGTGCAGACCAAATTTAGACAGTAAATCCTGGTAAAAGTATGAGAGCACTCCACATAGCTATCTTACAGACATTGTCAACGAAACCTAAGGGTAGAGTAGAATAGGCCTCTGGGATGGCTAAATGGTACAGGGGAGCATCTATTCGCTATCCAATTTACCACTAAGTCACCCAAGGTCTTCTTTTCACTTGGCATAAATAACTGCTGGGGCTTCCGAAAGCCCAAGTTTGGTGAACACAATCTGCACAGCAGCGCCTACTCATCTGATTGTTGTACCCTCGTTAGCTACCTCCCCAAACAAACTCCTGACCCAAATTAAACTGTGAGAGCACCTTGGGAAGAAACTCAATGATTCCAAGCACCTTCATGCCAAATAATGCTGAACTACAGCCTGTAGCGCACGAACTGAAGAGGGCTGAAACCAACATTAACTAAGCTATCTTCCAAGTCAGAAACTTGAAACAATTTCAAATGGCACATTCACCAGCTTATTCAAGACTTCATCACAATCCCAGTTAGGAACTAGGGGAAGAACTACCTGGATGCAATGTCCCTACAGCTCACATAAAGCAAGACAAGAAGGGATGAGAAACTACAGAGTATCATGACTGGCCTGGATAGCAGCCACATATACTCAACTAGAAAGGTCTTTAGATCCACCTCAAGCGGATATTGTAGAATATAATGAACCTTACGTGTGTAAGGAAGATAGACCTAACTGCACACCATTCCACAAATTCCATCGCTGGACATTGTAAGCCTGCTTAGTGAAAGTTTTCCTTGAGAAGAACTTGGATTAGAAATCAATGGCATTCAATAAACATGCCATCAGCTGAAAGTATTTCAGCTCTGGGTGGTAAATCTGATTCCCCTTTTGTGACAGCAGGTCCCATCTGAGAGGCAGAAGAATGCTGGCTTGGCTTACTGCCAAGGTCACTAAGAACAGTGTCTAACGGGGCCAGTACAGGATGATCACAATGAGTTGCACCTAGTCCACACGGACCTTCTGCAGCAAGCCCTGGAGCAGTGGAAAAAGAGGAAACGTGTGCAGTAACTGCACCATAATCCTCCTGATGACTCACACATGGTGTAGGCCATTCAGCGCCTCAAGCCATGAACTGATATGTACTTTAGAAGGCATTAAAAACTCCCCATCTACAGCAGGAAAAAAATCAGTTTTGTCCCCTCTCTCTGTTTTTCTCTCTCTTATGGTAAGTTTTATTCAGTTTTCTTTCCCCTTCGAAACCACACAGATTAACCTAACTAAAAATGACAGGCGTGAATTGGAGAACGTTGAGGGATGACTGGTGGCCAGGACACTGGGAGAACGCCTTCCATTTTTTGGGGAAAATCTCGTTAACAAATTTTGAATCTCACGTTGCACCTTTATGAACTTCCAACCTAGCTGAATCAAGTGAAATTGGGTTTGAAAAAATCAATCACAAAAACTCATGAAATGCTGCTTTTTGCAGCTTTCCCCATCTGTGTCAATCAGGAGGATGACAATTTTCACCCTGTTCAAGAATTAATTTTTTGCCCAGAGGATGCTATGATTTTCTACACATTCATCCCATAATTTATCAAGATTATAACTGCACAATATTATAGAAGATGTACCTCAATTTCAGTTCTGTATAGTTCATTGCAGAAACATAGCAATGATAAAATATACCTGCCCATTACAAAATGCAAGGAATCTGAATACATGGATGATTTCATGAGACCCCAGTAACTATGCTATATGCACTAACCTTGGACTGACATCTCAAGAGCTGGCCCTTTTGTCATTGTGACTGACTGCTCTATGCCTCTTCCAATCACTCAGTGTCACAGCTGATGGCTTTGGCTGGTGACTGAATGTTGATTAATGTTACCAGCTCCGTTGTAGCTGTCACCGGGGCCTGCTCAATGTTTCGTGATTCTTGAAACAGTAAAGTGATGAGCAATGCATGGAGGATGTGGTGATAAATTATTCTGAAAAAATTACTAAACTGGTTTTCTCAATCTTTTGCATGAATTCAATGCAAAAAAACTGACAGTGGGCTACATGATTCCCTTACATTAATCTTCAGTACTTCATACTAAATTGCTCTGTAGCTTTGGATCATTTCCTGACGGAAATTGATGGAGTTAATATTCATTTTGCTTTTCCTTCATTCATTTCTGTTTGGTAATATCAAGAGCAACAGCATCTCCATCGTTGCAGTGGCATGGGCATTTAAATAGTGGCACTAACTAGCAAAGAATAAGCCCAATTTAATGGAAGGCAAAACCCTGGGGATTATAAAATATTCCACAGTGGTTACGTTACTGACCAGCAACCCAGAGGTCATGTGTTCACATCTCACTGTGGCGAGTTGTGAATTTGAATTCAATAAATCTGGTCATTTGCGGGCTGGCACCAGGGAAAGATGACTATGAAAGATGGCGGACTGTGGTTATAAGCAATTTTCCTTTTAATTTAATTTTTGGGTGCGCAGCCTGTTCAAAATACGGCGCGCACGCGGTTTTTCCTGTTTAAAAGCCGGTGAAGCTGGCTGCGCGGGAGCTGCAGTGCTTAAAGGAAGCACGGGTTATAAGCCCAACTGGTTCACGAGTGTCATCCAGGGAAAGGAACCTGCCAGTCCACACTATTTGACTACTAATGCTCTTGGGACATTAAACAATTAAAATTAAATATCTATTTTTTTTTAAATAAAGGATATAAGCTAATATGAAGCTGATATTTCTGTTATTGCACTTGGGTGTACTGGATTTCGTGGGCACACTTAAAAAAAAAATGAAAGAATTGCACGGGGCTGAATCACTCAGCATAGGTTAGCTTGACTGACAAAGTGTCACATAAATGGTCATCAAATGAACTGTCTCACCTCTGTCTGTGAATCATCAAATAAATCCTCTGCAGAAGCATCAATCAACGGCTGGTTCCATGACGCTAAACTAGTGGAGGATACACTTCTCTGAACGCTATGACTGCTGCCAGCAGCCTGATTGGAAGATATCACTGCAGGTTTTTCTGCACCTACATGTTTCCCCTGGAGAGAGCAAAATGCAAATTTTTAAGTTGGAGTAATTTTTGAATCAGGAGCAAGCTCGCTAGACAGCTACTGCTACTTGCACGCATACAGCACCTTTAATGTGGAAAAACATCCCCAGTGTTTCACAGATGCCAAGCCAAAAGAGGAGATATGAGGAGAGGTGACCACAAGCTTGGTCAGAGGTGGGAGTTAAGGAGGATCGGGAGATGGAGAGGCAGAGAGATTTAGGAAGGAAATTACAGAGTGTGGGTCCTAGGTGGCTGAAGGCACAGCCATCAATGGTGGAGCCAAGAATATCTACCCAAAGCATCCTTTTAATTTTGCACACTACTACAATAAAAAAAGTAATTATTTGAGATTCTAAGTGTATTTTGTAAAAGTCAGTATTATTTTATAATTGATCAACCAAGCCTGGTCTTGCCACGGTTCACATCTGTGCAATGGTAAGAAACAGGTTACTGAGCACAGATGTAGTGGCGACGTACAATGGAAGCTTTCATCAATGTGATAGAAGCACCCCTCACTTTAGCATCACAGTGTGTGCTCCCATCATGTGATTGGCACCTTCACGGTAACCCACAGAAGAGTGAGGACAATCAAACCAATTTACTGATTAAACAACAAGGGCAATGGTAGCCCATGGGCACAAAGCACTGTTGTTCCAATATATTCCACCACAAAAATCATAAGATGCAGATTCATGCCAATAATTCCTCCCTACAGCAACTGCCTAATCATAGCCAAGCTGTCAGATCAACGTGCTGCACTCCAGGAAGGCAGAGAAGAATCAGAAGACGGGTCAACTCAGGCTGTTCAAAATACGGCGCGCACGCAGTTTTTCCTGTTTAAAAGCCGGTGAGCCGGCTGCGCGGGAGCTGCAGTGCGCTGCGCGGCCGCTTAAAGGGAACACTGGTTATAAGCCCAACTGGTTCACGAGTGTCATCCAGGGAAAGGAACCTGCCAGCACTACCCGGTCAGGCCCACACGTGACTCCAGTCCACACTATTTGACTACTAATGCTCTTGGGATATTAAACAATTAAAATTAAATATATATATTTTTTAAAGGATATAAGCTAATATGAAGCTGAGATTGCTGTTATTGCACTTGGGTGTACTGGATATCATGGACACCATTTTCTTGTATACAGTATCTAAGAAATGTGGGCACACTTAAAAAAAAATGAAAGAATTGCACGGGGCTGAATCACTCAGCATAGGTTAGCTTGACTGACAAAGTGTCACATAAATGGTCATCAAATGAACTGTCTCACCTTTGTCTGTGAATCATCAAATAAATCCTCTGCAGAAGCATCAATCAACGGCTGGTTCCATGACGCTAAACGAATAGAGGATACACTTCTCTGAACGCTATGACTGCTGCCAGCAGCCTGATTGGAAGATATCACTGCAGGTTTTTCTGCGCCTTCATGTTTCCCCTGGAGAGAGCGAAATGCAAATTTTTAAGTTAGAGTAATTTTTGAATCAGGAGCAAGCTCGCTAGACAGCTACTACTGCTTGCACGCATACAGCACCTTTAATGTGGAAAAACATCTCAAGTGTTTCACAGAGGCGTAATCAAGAAACTGGATGCCAAGCCAAAAGGGGAGATATGAGGAGAGGTGACCACAAGCTTGGTCAGAGGTGGGAGTTAAGGAGGATCTTAGAAACATAGAAAATAGGTGCAGGAGTAGACCATTCGGTCTTCGAGCCTGCACCGCCATTTAATGCGTTCATGGCTGAACATGCTACCTCAGTACCCCATTCCTGCTTTCTCGCCATACCCCTTGATCCCCCTAGTTGTGAGTATTATATCTAACTCCCTTTTGAATATATTTAGCGAACTGGCCTCAACAACCTTCTGTGGTAGAGAATTCCACAGATTCACCACTCTCTGGGTGAAGAAGTTCCTCCTCATCTCAGTCTTAAATGGCTTCCCCTTTATCCTTAGACTGTGACCCCTGGTTTTAGTTTTCCCTAACATTGGAAACATTCTGCCCGCATCTAATTTGTCTAAACCAGTCAGGATTTTAAACGTCTCTATAAGATGCCCCCTCATTCTTCTGAACTCCAGAGGATACAAGTTCAGTTGATCCAGTCTTTCTTGATATGTCAGTCTGGCCATCCCAGGAATCAATCTAGTGAACCTTCGTTGCACCCCCTCAATAGCAAGAATGTCCCTCCTCAAGTTAGGAGACCAAAACTGCACACAATACTCCAGGTGTGGCCTCACCACGGCCCTGTACAACTGTAGCATCACCTCCCTACTCCTGTACTCAAATCCCCTTGCTATGAAGGCCATCATGCCATTTGCTTTCTTGACTGCCTGCTGCACTTGCCTTCCCACCTTCAGTGACTGATGTACCATGACACCCAGGTCTCGTTGCACCTCCCCTTTCCCTAATCTGCCACCATTCAGGTAATAGTCTGCCTCTCTATTTTTACCACCAAAGTGGATAACCTCACATTTATCCACATTGTACTTCATCTGCCATACATTTGCCCATTCACCCAACCTGTCCAAGTCACTCTGTAGCCTCCTAGCATCCTCCTCATTGTTCACACTGCCTCCCAATTTAGTGTCATCCGCAAATTTGGAGATATTACAATTAATCCCTTCGTCCAAATCATTAATATATAATGTAAACAGCTGGGGCCCCAGCACCGAACCCTGCGGTACCCCGCTGGTCACTGCCTGCCATTCTGAAAAGTACCCATTTACTCCTACTCTTTGTTTCCTGTGTGCCAACCAGTTCTCAATCCACGTCAACACATTACCCCCAATCCCATGTGCTTTAACTTTGCACACCAATCTCTTGTGTGGGACCTTGTCGAAGGCCTTCTGAAAGTCCAAATACACCACATCTACTGGTTCCCCCCCGTCCACCCTATTGGAAACATCCTCAAAAAATTCCAGAAGATTTGTCAAGCATGATTTCCCTTTCACAAATCCATGCTGACTTGGACCTATCATGTCGCCACTTTCCAAATGGTCTGTTATGACATCTTTAATAATTGATTCCATCATTTTACCCACCACCGATGTCAGGCTGACCGGTCTATAATTCCCTGCTTTCTCCCTCCCTCCTTTTTTAAAAAGAGGGGTTACATTAGTCACCCGCCACTCCTTCGGAACTGATCCAGAGTCTAAGGAATGTTGGAAAATGATCGTCAATGCATCCACTATTTCCAAGGCCACCTCCTTAAGTACTCTGGGATGCAGACCATCAGGCCCTGGGGATTTATCAGCCTTCAGTCCCATCAATTTCCCCAACACCTTTTCCCGACTGATAAGGATTTCCCTCAGCTCCTCCCTCTTACCAGATCCTTTGATCTCTTTTATTGCCGGAAGGTTGTTTGTGTCCTCCACAGTAAACACCGAACCAAAGTACTTGTTCAATTGATCTGCCATTTCTTTGTTCCCCATTATGACTTCCCCTGTTTCTGACTGCAGGGGACCTACGTTTGTTTTTACTAACCTCTTTCTTTTTACATATTTATAGAAGCTTTTGCAGTCCGTTTTAATGTTCTCCGCAAGCTTCCTTTCATATTTTATTTTCCCTGCCCTAATCAAACCCTTCGTCCTCCTCTGCTGAGTTTTAAAGTTCTCCCAGTCCCCGGGTTTGCTGCTACTTCTGGCCAATTTGTATGCCACTTCCTTGCTTTTAATACTATCCCTGATTTCCCTTGTTAGCCATGGTTGAGCCACCTTCCCTTTTTTATTTTTACGCCAGACAGGGATGTACAGGAGGAGAGGGAGATGGAGAGAAAGCAGGGACAGGGTTCTGAATTTGGATGATCAGCCATGATCGCATTGAATGGCGGAGCAGGCTAGAGGGGCCGAATGGCCTACTCCTGCTCCTATCTTCTATGTTTCTATGAGAGGCAGAGAGATTTAGGAAGGAAATTACAGAGTGTGGGTCCTAGGTGGCTGAAGGCACAGCCATCAATGGTGGAGCCAAGAATATCTACCCAAAGCATCCTTTTAATTTTGCGCACTACTGCAATAAAAAAAGTAATTATTTGAGATTCTAAGTGTATTTTGTAAAAGTCAGTATTATTTTATAATTGATCAACCAAGCCTTGTCTTGCCACGGTTCACATCTGTGCAATGGTAAGAAACAGGTTACTGAGCACAGATGTAGTGGCACTGGAGAGTTACCACCAACGCTGCCTCCGCAAGATCCTGCAAATCCATTGGCAGGATAGGCGCACCAACGTCAGTGTTCTTGCTCAGGCCAACATCCCCGGCATCGAAGCTTTGACCACACTCGATCAGCTCCGATGGACGGGTCACATTGTCCGCATGCCCGATACGAGACTCCCAAAACAAGCGCTCTACTCGGAGCTCCGGCACGGCAAGAGAGCCCCAGGTGGGCAGAGGAAACGCTTCAAGGACACCCTCAAAGCCTCCGTGAAAAAGTGTAACATCCCCACCGACACCTGGGAATCCCTGGCCCAAGACTGCACAAAGTGGAGGAGAAGCATCCGGGAAGGTGCTGAACACCTCGAGTCTCTTCGCCGGGAGCAAGCGGAAGCCAAGTGCAGGCAGCGCACGTCAACCCAAGCACCCCACCCACCCGACCCTTCAACCACCGTCTGCCCCACCTGTGACAGAGACTGTAGGTCCCGCATTGGACTCATCAGTCACCTGCGAACTCATTTTTAATGTGGAAGCAAGTCATCCTCGGTTCCGAGGGACTGCCTAAGAGAGTGGCAATGTACAAAGGAAGCTTTCATCAATGTGATAGAAGCACATTTGAAGCACCCCTCACTTTAGCATCACAGTGTGTGCTCCCATCATGTGATTGACACCTTCACTGTAACCCACTGAAGAGCAGAGGACAATCAAACCAATTTACTGATTAAACAACAAGGGCAATGGTAGCCCATAGGCACAAAGCACTGTTGTTCCAATATATTCCACCACAAAATCATAAGATGCAGATTCATGCCAATAATTCCTCCCTACAGCAACTGCCTAATCTTAGCCAAGCTGTCACATCAACGTGCTTCACTCCAGGAAGGCAGAGAAAAATCAGAAGACGGGTCAACTCAGGCTGTTCTTAGAAACCTATGGGTGGTTGGTTACACAGAAACACCGGCAGAAGTCTGAGAGATCACCTGGCCACTCTCTTGAGAATTGATGCACATCACAGGGAAGCTACGAGACGACAAACAAAACAAAACGTGTGCATACATGTAGTGAGAAGAGAATGAATGAAAAACAAAAACATGGTATATTACAATAAAATATAATGGAGATGGAGGCATACATAAACAGAAACAGAGAACTGACAAACACAGACACTAAATGAGAGAGAGAGGGAAAGAGAGGGGGAAAAAGTGAGAGGAGAGAAAGAGTGAGGGGAAGAAAGAGGAAGAGAAAGAGAGAAAGCGAGAGTGGGAGAGAAAGCAAGAGGGAGAGAAAGCAAGAGAGTGGGAGAGAGAAAAGAAAGGAGGGAGAAAGAGAAAAGAATGAGGGAGAAAGCGCACAAAGGAGAGAGCGAGAGCGAGAAAGAGAAGAGAGGAAAGGAGAAAGAGAGAGGGAGAAGACAAGAGAAGAAGGGAGAAAGAGAAGGGAGAAAGAGAAGGGAGAAAGAGAAGGGAGAAAGAGAAGGGAGAAAGAGAAGGGAGAAAGAGAAGAGAGAGAGAGAGTCCTGACAGATTATACAGGTAAATTCTAAACACTCCAAATAAATTATCAGTAAGAAAGAAAAGTAGTAAAATTGCATTTGGAGAATAAACACATTTAACAAACTAGGCAGGCCATGCCAAAGGTATACAGCCCAAGACATGCTTGATGTTTACACTATACAAGATATCCTGCATTCATGCCTAAAGGCTTACAGCTCACTCATTGATCAAACCCAAACTACAATGCAAATGCACCCTAAATCAAGGTCAAGTCCTGAATGAAACCAACAAGCAGAAGGTTGAGTTTTCAAACCGCTTTTTTTGTTGATGAGATGATGGGTTTAACACGGTCAGGTCACAAACTTCCACCGTGGTGTCAGAATCTAACACCCCCCACCATCCACCGCCGCCCCCACCCCCCCACCACCACCCCCCCCTGCCAACAGGCAGGAGGGGGTCGGGGTAAATTGTCAAATTCGCGAAACCTAACCCCAACCAGCTGTGCACGCGCCAGTTTCTGTTTTAACCGCGGTGAATAGCAGGGTGTCCAAGTAGCCTACCCTGGAGAGGCGGTTCGTAATTATAGTATTTAAATGAGGCTTCCATAGTGCAGTTGGGAGCCCGATTTAAATTCAACGGCTACGGGTTGGGTTTTCCAGGGCTCGGAAAACCCGGCAATTAAAGGGAGGCGGAGCAGTCTAAGCAAATCTTCTGTTGTGATCGGCCAACCCCCACTTGTGTCCCACGATCACTCCCGGTCTCCCTCCCTCCCTCCCAATTGTCTATTCAACCCCTTCCTTCTGCCCTACGATCTCTTACGCCCCCGCACCACCCCCCCCCCCCCCAACCCCGATTGTTGGTCTAACCGCCCACCCGCCCCCCAATCTTTACCGGTCCCAATGGTCCTGGCTGCAGCCTTCTACCGCTGGCTTTTCCATACGGTAGCCGGCCAGCCTGTCAATCCAGGTCAGCTGCCGGGCAGGAAACACGATTTAAAAAAAAGTGTTAAGGAGGTCCTGCTGTTAAATTCGACAGGACCTCCGCGTTCCCGGGATTTCCAGGTTTCCCCCCCATGCAACTGCTATCCCCATTCCCTCCCCACCTAGTCGTAAATATCGGGGCCCATGGATCAATTCAGATGTGATTGAATCTGAGACTGAATCACTTGATACAAATTCATTCCTGAATTTTCAAGAGTCCAATGCTGGCTCTAAGGAGTCGAAGTGGACATAACGTTGGTCCACGGTCCTGGTTTGCTTCCTCGATATCCTTAACATGCTTTGTAAATATGTGTTTGTCAAAATCTGCTGGATACATTTAATTATGGATCATCAAGACTGCAAGAACCTTGATTTTTATGACAGACTGTCCCAACCTGTGTACCTCTCATTGTTTCTATGTTGTTCAACTAGATTGTCAACAGTCCACTGGACATTCAGTTACAACCATAACTTGCATTAATATAGTGTCTTCAACGTAGCAGAACATCCCAAAACTGTAATCAGAAATAAATGGATACGGAGACAAAGGAGGGGATATTAGGAGGGGTGGCCAAAAACTTGGTCAAAAAGGTGGGTTTTTAAGGGGGGTCGGAAAGGACGGCGAGTTTGCGAACAGTCGAATTCAGCCTGAGACAATTGCCGAGGTGGGAGATGGAATCGGTGACAAAGGTGGAGAGTTTGCGGCAGGGGCTGAAGACAATGGCTTCAGTCTTACTATTGTTTAACTGGAGGAAATTGTGGCTCATCCAAGACTGGACGCCAGACAAGCAGCAGAGGGGGTCAAGAGAGGAGCTGGAAAACTGGAGCTGGGTGACAGATTGATCCAACAGTCGCACAGATTCACTCTGGAGTCCATATGGACTCCCTCCAACATAAATTGTGCCGTTTAAATGATTAAAAGAATAAGTATGCAATTTAGGGATGTTACACTTGGCTATGATAATTTACCAAAAAGCATAAAAAAGCCCCAACAGTTTCCACCTCCTAAAAATCTTTCTTTAACCATTTTAAACAAAAGAAAATTTCAGTTACAGATATTATATCCATTTTTGCTGTACAGTAAGTATTCTTGCGTACTTGCTGTATATATAGTGTCTAAGAAACACGCGAGTATGTGGTCACGCTTCAAAGGATTATACAAGCACGAAAGAATTGTGCATGAGGCCGAATCAATTAGCAGAGGCTCATTTCTCCCAAACAATATCATAAGCGGTCATCAATGGAACTGACAGCTGTCGGTGAATCATCAAACAAATCTTTTGTGCTAGCAGCAGGCTGTCTCCACAATGCTAAACTAACAAGAGGATATGCTGGTCTGAACTTCTTGACAGTTGCCTGTGCGCTTCCCTTGAAGGGCAAAACATGAATTTATTCCAAATAAAAATGAGCATGAATCACGAAGAGGTGCTTTCTACAAAAGAGCAAATTTGCCTGACAAGGCTTGTATTTACATATTGTGTTTCATGTCCTCAGGACGTCCCACAGTACAACACAAGAAAGGAATTACTTTTGAAATGTAGTTACTGTTGCAATGTAGGCAAAAGTGGCAGCCAATTTACACACAGCAAGATCTCACAAACAGCAATGTGATAATTGCCCAGTTAACCTGTTTTTGGTGGTGTTGATGGAGAGCATCTTTTCCATATTATAAGTCATAAAATTAGTTAATCAGAACATTTATTTGCTGGATCTGAAGCTTTAGACAACTCTCATATCCACTGAACAATCAAAACATAAGGTATAAAATATATATTAGAAACAAGTAGGTGGCCGGAGTTACCCAGAGATATAAATAATTATACCTAAAATTACATTAATCCAGAGTATAATAACTTGGCTAATTCTAAGCACTACTTTGCATTTGTATTACTGTTCATAGTTTTGTCATTTTTAAATAAACTTTGTACCTTAATTCTCAAAAACCTTTTCATCATTAATACCCAAAAACAACTTGCTAGAGGACTAGATGGAACACTATACTTTACCTTCCGGACCCTTGGGTGAATCTAGCTCAGACCAATAGAATGATAGACTTTTCCCTCTACCAATTATTGAAGTCCAATGTGGCAGAATGAGACGCACTCAGTGCCTGATGAATTTAGGCACAGAACGCAAATCCGGATTAAATTGGAAATCTCACCATAAAGATGGCAGGAGTGTAAAGTGGAAAAATGAACACTGGTGCATGTTGGGGGTGTCCTTTGGAGATTGGAGATCAGGCATGTTGTTGGGGCACAGGTAGAGGAACCGTCAGCTTGCAGATACCCATGCTATACCTGGCCTGCAACAGTTTACTGCTGACTCAAGGGGCCCCAGTTGGGAAAAAGAAACTGTTCCATTTCCCTAGTCTGATATTGATCAGTTTGATGAGCACGAGAACAAGTCTGAAAAGTAGATGTCACTTGTCTAATATGACAGATTGACCTAAAATTATCTGCATGTTTTAGAATGCATACAAGTTATAGCAAATGCTTGTTTCTCCTCCATCCCCATTATGGAACACATTTTTTTGGTCACTTATTAAAATGCAAGAAAACAAATAATCTTAGTAATCCATGTTGCATAGCAAATTACACGTACAAATAAGGAGCAGAAGGAGGACGTCAAAGTAAAACAATCTGTGGGATTCTACTGCCACCTACCGGTACAATATCCTGAACAAATAATACAAGAATCTCAAACAGGAAAAAGCTAAAATGGAGTCACGTCATGAACACGCATACAAAGAACAACTGCATTTCATACTGCTACAAAATAATTCTTATTTCATGTCAGTTACTTCTGGCTTAATATAGCTGCTGCGATTGGATACGTTTCTCTGGTTATTAAGGTGCTGACCTCCCCTGGCAATTACAGGAGTGACCTGGCGTTTACAATGATTACTCAACCTTTAAAGGTTTAGTTTAATTTGGATTTATACATTATATCTCAATGTCGCACTGAAAAATCAGATTGCAACTTGTAGTTATCGCTAAGTTAAGTTGAGAGTCTTCAGATTACCTTATGTTTTCTATCAATTAGCACCTAATTTTGATTTTGTCAAAAATACAGACACATGATCACGTCATTACGACAGTTGAGGGGTTGCGTTCATTTTTAGGAAAAAGAAAAACCAGGGTCTTAAATAAAATACTCACTGCTGTTTCAATCCAGGTTAGTTCTTCCTCTTTGATACAAGGTGTGGCAGTTCTGGACGGTGGAGACTTTTCTTGGGGAGATTTTGTTTCAACGCAAGAACTTTGTGGCTGTTCTATGTGCTCACCACCATGCTGTCTCTCCATAGATTCCAAATGGTTGAAGTCTACAGACGCAATAAGAGACATGGGTTCATTTGGAAGTATACAATGATTCAGGGACAACGTTAGTAAAGAAAAGCACGTGACTTGTTTGTTTTCTTCCCCTTTCTCTAGATCTTTTCTAGTCCAGAGAGTGGATAGCTGCCTTGCTCTCAAGCCTTTGACGATACCCTACTTGTTGCCACTAGGTGGTGTATAGGATTAGCCCTGCCCACTTGTCCTTCGGAAAGCACTTAGCCTCCACTCTGCCACTCCGTGAGCATCACAGCCGAGATCAGGAATTTGGGGAAATGTGGTCACAAACTCTTCACGTACCGATACAGTAGCTTGGAGCACCGATACAACTTTACACTGTTCCAGTCTACATGAGAGTTTAAATTTCTGCTTTCTCAAATTTAGAACTACATTTGCATTAGGGGATTTACATTCATCTGTTAGGAAAGGGTGGTTTAAAAAGGTTACATGCCATTCAACAGTCAACTGTATGGTGTGGTATGGCTCCACAAGCAACTGTGACTGGACAACTCATGAGCAATAAAGTCATATTGCCTGTGTACGTAGATATTTAGAAGTTCGTGCTGTTGGCCCTGGGTCTTTTCTAACACTGTTATATGATTTCAACAATAACAGCCTTTTAAAGCCCAGCGAAGCATATACGAGCAATCTTAGAGACAGAGAAAGCGAACAAATATATAGTGATTGTTACTGTACTATTAATCCAGAGGCCTGGCCGAATAATCCCGAGAACGTAAGTTTAAATGTCACCATGGAAGATTGAGAATTTGAATTCAGTTATAAAAATATATGGAAAAAGAAAGCTGATATCAGTAAAAGTGACTATGAAGCTGACCGATTGTCGTAAAAACCCATCTGGTTCACTAATGTCATTTCTGGATGGAAACGCACCCTCCGTATCTGACCTGGCCTATATGTGACTCCAGTCCCATGTTAACTGCCCTCTGAAGTGTCCTTGTATCAAATTCGGGGCAATTAGGGATGTGCAACAAATGCTGGCCTTGCCAGCGACACTCACACCCCAAGAATGATTTTTTTTTGAATGCACACTGAAAAACTAAGGCACAGATATGTACCCAAGCAAGACGCGTGGCAGATGAAATTTAACGCAGAAAAGTGCGAAATGATACATTTTGGTAGGAAGAACGAGGAGCGGCAATATAAACTAAAGGGTACAATCCTAAAGGGGGTGCATGAACAGAGAGACCCGGGGGTATATGTGCAAAAATCATTGAAGGTGGCAGGGCAGGTTGAGAAAGCAGTTAAAAAAGCATACAGGATTCTGGGCTTCATAAATAGAGGCATAGAGTACAAAAACAAGGATGCTATGATAAACCTTTATAAAACACTGGTCCAACCTCAACTGGAGTATTGTGTCCAATTCTGGGCACCACACTTTAGGAAGGATGTGAAGGCCTTCGAGAGGGTGCAGAAAAGATTTACGAGAATGGTTCCAGGGATGAGGGACTTCAGTTACGTGGATAGACTAGAGAAGCTGGGGTTGTTCTCCTTAGAGCAGAGAGGGTTGAGAGGAGATTTGATAGAGTTGTTCAAAATCATGATGGGTCTAGACAGAGCAGATAGAGAGAAACTGTTCCCGTTGGCGGAAGGGTCGAGAACCAGAGGACACAGATTTAAGGTGATTGGCAAAAGAACCAAAGGCGAAATGAGGAAAAACCTTTTTACGCAGCGAGTGGTTAGGATCTGGAATGCACTGCCTGAAAGGGTGGTGGGGGCAGACTCAATCGTGGCTTTCAAAAGGGAATTGGATAAGTACCTGAAGGAAAAAAATTTGCAGGGGTACGGGGAAAGGGCGGGGGAGTGGGACTAGCTGAAGTGCTCTTGCAGAGAGCCGGCACGGGCTCGACGGGCCGAATGGCCTCCTTCTGTGCTGTAACCATTCTATGATTCTAAATAGAGTCACGAGAACTAGATACACAAAGAGTAAAGAAAGAAAGAAAAAGCCAGCCAGACATATACCCAAATGTCATCGGGGAAGACAGATCCCTATCAGAGAGGAAAAATATAGAACACAACAAAAGACTCCTGCACTGACTTATTTATAAGTTATGATTTTCATGCCTGCACTGCAGCCCAACTATGCTGCATCATGCTTTATGAATATGCATTGGGTTCAGAAATTTTTGTTTTTGTTGAAGGCATTTACTCGCTTCAATGATGTGTGTGCATTGCGATTCTGCGTTCTGCCTGGTCCCTTGCTTCTGATTCTGAGATGACAGATGGGCAATTTGCTTCTAGACATTTGCCAACTGCTTCTTTGACCAGCAGCTGGGATACCGGTGATGATGACTAGTGACCCAGCAACAACAGTCCCATCCAAAATCTCTAGTCTCTGCAGGGCGACACCATGGTCAATGGAGAGAACATTTCTATTTTCCCCAATATTTTATTTCCCTTGGCTTTTTGCCACCTACTAGAATGCACCATTTCCCAATCCTCATTAAAGCAAATACAACAACCAGGTCCAAGTGTGCAAGAGCAGCTCAGTGTGACTTGCCCATCAATTTGCTCTCTGCCTATGACGAACTGCCTGGCCTCCCTTACATCCCCATCTCATAACAACCTGGCTGAGATTAAGAGCTCACAGGCGCAAATCTATAATCTACCAATGTGGCACTGTGTAGAGAATTTTTCCTTCAATTTTGTACGCTTACAAAAGTAAGTTGCTCTCCAGTAACTTAACCAAATGATCTTCCTTCCTGTGTGTCCCTGGACAATATGTATGTGGACAATTTGACAACTAGACTGATCATGTTATATATACACCAGGCATGACTGGATAGTTATGGGAACTTGGAATTGGCTGATATTTTTTCTTCCCTAGCCTATGGACTCAATACCAAGTGCGGTGTCCCCAATGCCACACAAGATGAGATAGCAAGGACCAACGATTGAAGCTGGCACTTTTCTGGTCTCAGTACCAAACCACACATTTATCGATTGACGAACACTTTCAATTACTAAGATCTATATAATTTTATTTCTAAATTTCAAACTAGATCCTCCCTACTTATTTAGCTTATTTTGTAGATTGGGTAAATAGATGTAACATCTCTTAGGAATGTTGGAATAATTGAACAAAAAGACTAAATTCTTTTCACCTGAGTTAACCAGAGGATTCTGAATGGTGCGGACGTTCAGTTCCTGATCTGGATGACCAATTCCAGCTTGATTAACATCCAAATAGCAACCAGATTTCAGTGCATTAGGTAAATGGTGACCAACTACAGCAATAGCCACGTTGCTTGAATCTCTTATTCTTGTCTGAAACTAAAAAGTTAGCATATAAAATCACCAGAATGTAGCATACAAAATGACCAGAATGATTTCCAGAATTAAGTCCATGGTATCTCATCAGTGATTTCTCAACAACTTGTGCGTGTGTATATAGATATATATATATATTTTTTTATATCTTTATATATTTACTGGTGAGTGCTTCTCGTGCTCCTTTCACCTCAAGTATACAGTTAACCTTTCATTATTCAAGAATAATATAGCATCATACGTCACGGTTAGCCAACTTCTAAACTCAGGTGACATGGTGGAGTACCAATACATGAATCTATATAGATCAGTCTCACTCTGTTAAGAATCTGATCTAAGGTGTGCTACTGATGGGGAATAATGATCAGAAGCCAAGCAACTCCTACAAGGGAGCCAAAGAAAGTCAGAGAGGCTCGCACAGTTGGTTCTGCGCTCCTACTTGCAGCAGATCAACGATGTACTGACAGAGACTTGGAAGCCAGTATCCGCCCCCCACCCCCACTCTATTAATACAGGTGATGCATGGCAGTAGGACCAGCAAAAAGATTGAGGGCTCAGATCTTAGCAGGATACAAACTCTTAAAATTTTTAAAAAAACTTAAGACAAGCGTTTTGCCTCCTTGGAAGTAAGATTTGAACGGTCAATTTAACAGCAACAACTTTCAATTCTATGGTGCCTTTAACGTAGAAAAACATCTCAAGGCGCTTCACGGAGGTGTATTCAAGAATAAAATGGACACAGCCAAATCAGGAGATATTGGGAAAGGCGAGGTTTAAGGAGGGTCTTAAAGGAGGTGGAGAGGCAGAGGAATTTTGGAAGGGAGCTCAAGAGCATGAGGCCGAGGCAACTAAAAGCACGGCCGCCAATAGTGGGCCAAAGAGGGGGTGGTTGCACAAGAAACAAGAGTTAGAGGAATGGAGACTTCACCGAAGGGGACGGAGGGGGAGGTTTCAAAGATTGGGAGAGGCGAGACCATGAAAGGCTTTAAACACGAAGAAGAGAATTTTAAATTGGAGGCGTTGGGGGACCGGGAGCCAATGTAGGTCAATAAGGACAGGGGTGATGGGTGGAACAGGGTCAAATAGGACGCTGTGGTTTCGAACAGTCTGGTTCAGATTGAGACAATGGTTGGGGAGGGAAATGGAATTGGTAGCAGGGGCGGAAGACCCCATGTCGGTGGATAATCTCACCGCGGGGCAGCGTGTAGAGGAGGAAGAGGTGGGAGTCAAGGGTAGATCTTGGAGGACGCCAGAGATAATGGTGCGGATGCACAAAGAGAAGCCATTGCTGGAAATGGTGAGACCACACCTGGAGTACTGTGTGCAGTTTTGGTCTCCTTACCCAAGAAAGGGTATACTTGCCATAGAGGGAGTGCAGCGAAGGTTCACCAGACTGATTCCTGGGATGGCAGGACTGTCGTATGAGGAGAGATTGGGTCGACTAGGCCTGTATTCACTAGAGTTTAGAAGAATGAGAGGGGATCTCATTGAAACGTATAAAATTCTGACAGGCCTGGACAGACTGGATGCAGGGAGGATGTTTCCCCTGGCTGGGGGGTCTAGAACGAGGGGTCACAGTCTCAAGATACGGGGTAGGACATTTAGGACTGAGATGAGGAGAAATTTCTTTACTCAGAGGGTGGTGAACCTGTGGAATTCTCTACCACAGAAGGCTGTGGAGGCCAAGTCACTGAATATATTTAAGAAGGCGATAGATAGATTTCTAGACACAAAAGGCATCAAGGGGTATGGGGAGAGAGCGGGAATATGGTATTGAGATAGAGGATCAGCAATGATCATATTGAATGGCGGAGCAGGCTCGAAGGGCCAAATGGCCTACTCCTGCTCCTATTTTTCTATGTTTCTATGAAATGCTCTGGCTACGATCAGAGAGTTAAAAGTGGAAGCAAGCGAGGGCAGTCCCTCCAAGCTAGACAACTGAGCAGAGGAGTTGGAGGAGGAGCGTATGGTCAACCATGTCAAACACTGCAGAGAAGTCGAGGAGGGGTAATGCAACACAGACACAGGGAATATCATTTGTGACTCTGGTTAGGACAGATTCTGTGCTGTGGCAGGGGTGGAAACCTGATTAGAGAAATACAAACATGGAGTTGCAGGAAAGATGGGCGCAGGTTTGGGAAGTGGCAACCAGTGTTCCCTATAAGGTGCGAAGCCGCGCACTGCTCCAGGGAACCCGTGCAGCCGGCTTTTCAATGTAAAAACCGCGTATGCGCGGTATTTTGAATGGCCCATGCAGCCCCTTAAAGGGGCCGCGCAGGGCCAAAAAATATTACAGGGAACATAGGTGGCAACATGTTCAAGGATTGTGGGGAGAGAGAAAAGAGAGATTGGAGATGTGGCGGTAGTTTGAAAGGGCAGAATGGACGAGAGTGGTTTTTTTTTTTTGAGGAGGGTCCATAATGGCAGTATCTGAGAAGCGGGAACCATTTATAATGTCAGCTAGCATGGAGACCAAGAAGGGATGTTGGATGGTCAGCAATTTAGTGTAAATGGGATCAAGAAAGCAGGAGGTGGGTCTCATGGATATCATGAGCTTGAAGAAGGCATGTTGGGAGAGAGGAGAGAAACTAGAGAAAGGCACAGATTTGGGGTTTAGGGCAGAGAGTGCCCATGGGGAAGGTTTGGCTTGGTGGGGGGGTGGAAGTAGCAGAGGATGGTCTTAATCTTAGCAACAAAGAATTCCATGAGCTTCTCATACTTGTTTTGGAGGTGGTGGAGGGGGCAAGGGAGTGGAATTTGTTGGTAGTGGAGAAAAGAAGCCGTGTATCTTTGCTCCAAATATTAAACCAAGGGTTTTGGCAGAGGAGAGTGAGGCCCGAAAACATGTGCCGAAAATTAGACCTAATACGCGAGAGTACGCACTGTGTACTCTCGCGTTTTAGGTCTCCAATTGCCGGCTTCCTGCATGCACTGCGCATGCGCGGGAAACCGGCACTTCGTGAATTCAAAAGGGGGCGGTTCCTAAGTGAACCGCGTGCGCACTACAGGCTGTGCGCACGCAGTGCACATAGTTATTTTTGCAGCTTTGAACGCGCAGGTAAGCATGGAAGATTTTACACATGAAGAAAGGAGGCGTAAGACCCTCTTTTAACAAGGTAAGTAGTTAATTAAGTATTATTTTAAATTTGTTTCAACAGGTTTATCTTTTTTAGAGACTTTAAAGAAAGGTAAGTTTATTTTTATAACTTTTAAAAAGATTTTAGATTTTTTCAAAAATTGAATTTTTTGTTTAAAGTGGTTAATTTATTTAACTATACTTATTTTATTAATGTGATGGCTTTTTTTTAAATTTAATTGAGGTTTAGCTGTTCTTTTGGGGGTGTGTAGGATTCATAGCTTTGACAGCTCTTGCTGTGAAAACTATGAATGAAAGATGGTGTGCTGCCATTGGCTCTAACTGAATCACGTGATCCCAGAGCTCGCACGAACTAATTGCGTCTCTGGGATACGCACACACTGCACAGCTGCATGTGGGACTGGCCTTGAAACTAAAGTTCGTGTGGGCCCAGAGGAAAAAGGTAGGCGCGGAGTGAGATATCGCGGGGAAGCCTTACCCCCGCGGGAACACGCACTGTTTAATTTCTGGGCCATGTGGAGTTCAAATCTGCGCCTCTTGTCGTGAGAGAGCAAAGATGGGGGCCATGGGGGGGGCGGGGTGGAACAAGCAGGATGGGAGAGAGTTAAGATATTGCTATGGACAAAGGTCTTCAATGGGGGAGGAGTGAAAATGATTAAGCAGATCAACAGTTGCAGAAGTATTGTGGTGAATGTAAGACCAAAGACAAGACAGTTTAAAAAAACTAAATATGTGAAGACTATGCATAGAACAGCTCAGAATTTAAGAGCAGCAGCGATCATTGTTATTACGTTACATTTACTATGTGGTCAAATACTGGGCATTGTACAAACTGATCAGTTTGCAGGGTAAATATGCAACAATGCAAAGAGATGGATAAAATGAGAGAGTTCTTTTGAATGATTTCTTACCAATGTTGAACGTGCGACATCTGACAGGGGGCCAAAGGCAGAGCTCGGTTGGACTACTGGCTTTTGCTCTACAGAAAACTTGTCTATCTGGTGAAAAAATATAGCATATGTTTAATACAGCTATGAATTTGGCACAAACTTGCTTTAAGTGAATACAGCGAATCTAATTTCCCAAAATTGGTTAGTAAATGAATTCTGAAATAAGTCCGATGAAATCAGATCCGATATGCATTAGAGAACTTATTTTTGGTCAGTTAGTAATATTAGATGACCTTGTTTTAGTTAACGAGACAGTTTTTTTAATACCTCAGCCTGAAAAAAATTAACTTCTCATGAACTTAACTTATTTACTGCAAAGACCAGAATGGTATTTTATGGTGAAAAAGATAGTGGAATATTTTTCTAAAACTGAAAAGGCAGCTTTAAATAGTCACCAGCTTGTGTTGGTCTATCTACATAACTCTGCAATTAACTGTGATTAGTTGATCTATACAACACGTTCTCTTACCTCTGTAGTACCGTAACAAAACCTGAACATGCTAAATGTGGATGAAATACAGCAACACTTGCCAGCTCTTTTTCAAATAGTATCATGTGATCTTATGTCCACCTGAGGGGGCAGATGGGGCCTCGATTTAACATCTCATCCAAAGGACGGCACCTCCAACAGTGCAGCAGTCCCTCAGTAGTGCACTGAAGTGTAAGCACTAAATGGTTCTTTTTCAGTTTCATCCCTGGTGCTGGAACCGCAGTATTTGATGTGTTCCAATTTGTCCTTACTGGAATATACTTCATTCCATCTCCAGGTTAAATATTTTCCAATGCTGATCCATGGTTCTATTTGCCAATTTCTCCTATTTACACTGAGCAAGGTCCCTTGTCCTTGACTTTTCTTTTTCTGTTCTTTTACTTAACCTAATTATGTTACGGTCGCTGCTTCCCAAATGATTCTCTACTGTTGGATCACCTCGCCGCTCAGAACCAGAACTAGCCGAGGTATTGGAGCGCCTCATCAGCCTCCCTGAAATTTGGTTTTAATGCACATGTGCTGCTGCTGCTAATTCTCTGACGGAGGTTTTATGCCACTCGCCGGCTATCCAATCTGGTGGCAAGTGAGATTTCTTGATTTACAAACATTGCGTGTTTTGGATTGCTTATTTCCGATTGTGCGCGGTTAACTGGCAATGAATATACCTGTCCCAGACCATTTGAAAGGACAGACAAGACCTTCCATGTACACTTAGGGGGAAGTGCCTCAGCTATGGCGCTATCTGATGCCTGCTGTCCAAGAGCAGTCAAATGCTTGATCCTGGGAGTTTAAGATCTAACGGCACAGAGTTTATACACCAAAGGGATCTGGAGTGGACTGATTCAAAGTGGATAGGGATGGAGGTGGAGACAGAGAAAACAAAAAAAGACAGAAGCAGAAAAGAAGAATGCAAAGTCATACCACAATTCTTCTCTTGGTGGCACTGGGTCTAACTGCACATGCACAGTGCACCTCAGTGTTAGCTTCCCCGCCCCCAACGTTTTCTACAAGTCTGTGTCTATGCCTCCTACACTTTTAAGTAGATGAGGGAGCAAAAAAAAAAGTGTGTCTTTTTGCAACATACCTCCAATTCATTGGCTTGACAAAACTCCTTGATAGTATTCAGGAGGGGAGCCAACACAGCAGATTTAGCTTCAGATACACCATCAATTCTTTTCAGGTTCTCTGCAGTTGTTGGCCTGTGGTTAAAGAAGGGGAAAAGAATCCAGATAGGTATTTGTATTTTAATATACAACTCATGTGAAGTCTGATCAACAAAGGTGGATATGACAGCAACAGTTGTAGGCATCCAGCCAAAAGTTACAGTGCTAAGCTTGATGCAGTCAACCCAACATTTCTGACCACTGCAAAACCAGGACCCAGCTTAAATCACTTACACACGAGCCACAAGGCCACGATTACACATAGTGCTAATTACAGTAAAACTTGTCAACTGGCTGAAATTAGTTTATAAAAAGTTAAATCAAACTGACAAGTACAGGACAGTACTACATCAGTGTACCCTTCCAATTTAGGAGTAGAATTAATTAAAAAATTTTAATGAAAAGGTTAAAACCAGCAAAGTTCAAGAAACTAAAATACCTAGAAACACCATAATACTGACAAAGTACACATCCCATAGTTATCATAAGGCTCGCTACTTTGGCACCGTCAGTCATAGAATGGACCATGGCTCCCAATCTTTTAATGTTCCATCTTTACTGTTGTAGATACCTTATATGTGCAAAATGACTGGTTCCCAAATTCAATAATGCAGAATGTGTGCCATTAATAAAACATGGGAGCGAGAAGCTGACGATTTGAATACTTTGAGAGAAATTATTGACAAGGGCTTGAGCATTCGGGGTCGGAGCGCTGTCAGGAGCAGGTATGACATTCCCTGTGGGCACTTATTCTTGGGCTTCTTTTAGGTACCACCTGCGGGCTGGGAAAGCAGGAGCTGTTTTTCTGCTCATGCTCTGCAGAAGGCTCATGGCACTGAAGTGGCCCACGTCTCAGGTCAGCTCACTCCTTGGCAGCTTGGTGTCACCTCATTGATGTAGAGCTATGAGGGGGCGGTGGCTGGTGGACTGGCACGTACTGCCGTCCTGAGAGACAGCAGTATCAGGCAGCTGCGATGCCTGGGTCTCTTGGTCCTCATCGTTCTCTTCACCTTCATCATCTTCTTCCTCCTCCTGTGCCGCCTGCTGCTGTGGTAGATTTGGAGGAAGCGAGGGTAGGAGCTAAGACTGAGCGAGCATCATCTCCTTGAGATTAAAGGAGACAGTAAAGAGTGGAAGGTGTGGTGTTTCACAGGGTTATCAGGGTGACAGTGTAGATACTCAGTCAGTAACCTGAGGTGAGGGGTTTAAGGGTGGGGAGGCCCCACCAGTGGCGGGCATTGTGTCATTTGCACTTTTTTTTTTGAAGTGTTGTATCTACCTGTAGCCTCTAGAGGGAGATTATACATGAGTTTCCTGAGTCTGCTCATTTGCATTTCCATTGGTGTAAAACATTGAGGAAATTCTAGGTCTAAGATTCTGCACAGAGTGAAGCAACAGAGACATTTAGGGGTACAAGTACATAGATCTTTAAAAAGCTTTGAAATATTATTTTTGTTTCCCTACAGTGCAAAGAAGGTTAAGGGGAATTTAAAGAGTTGTTCAAAATTATGAGAGGTTTTGAGAGGGTAAATAGTGAATGACTGTTTTCCGCTGGACGGCAAATCGGTAACAAGGGAACATACACTCAGAATCATCACTGGCAGAGCAAAGGAGGAAATTAGAAAAAAATATTTTCACAAAAGGGGTTATTAGAAAAAGAAAATGCTTTACAACAAAGGGATATTGAGGCAGAGACTATATAATTTAAAAGGCAAAATATAAAAGAAGACAGGGAAATGGGATTAGAATAGATAGCTTCAGTTGATCAGCGAGCACTGCCACGGGCATGGTGTTCTGAATGGCCTCCTTCTGTGCTGTAATTTATTTGATTCTGTGAAGCAAATAATTTCCTTAATTGCAGATTTGGTCCGAGACATTTTCTCGTTCCAGCGGCTGCCTTCAAAGACAATCTCCAGCTGTGCCAATGAAAATAGTGTTAAAGAAACACTGCATCAACTTAAAGTTAGAGTGCGTACATCCCTGACATATTTATCCAGGCAGAATCCAACTCAATGCCCCCACAGCTTTGATCATGCTTAAAATAGTATGTTTAGAGAGTTCTGAAACAGGAAGGAGAAGTTGCTGAAGAATTTGAGAGAAGGAATTTATCTCGGGTAAATGTCTACATGTCAAAGATCTGTTACCTATTCAGCCAAACTTCTAATCTATCATACCGCAAGTAACATTCACGCCACACAAGTGCCAGGCAATGACGATCTCCAAAAAGAGAGTGTCTAACCACCCCCCCATGACATTCAACGGCATTACCATCGCCGAATCCGCCACCATCAACATCCTGGGGGGTCACCATTGACCAGAAACTTAACTGGACCAGCCACATAAATACTGTGGCAACAAGAGCAGGTCAGAGGCTGGGTATTCTGCGGCATGTGTCTCACCTCCTGACTCCCCAAAGCCTTTCCACCATCTATAAGGCACAAGTCAGGAGTGTGATGGAATACTCTCCACTTGCCTGGATGAGTGCAGCTCCAAGAACACTCAAGAAGCTCGACATCATCCAGGACAAAGCAGCCCACTTGATTGGCACCCCATCCACCACTTTAAACATTCACTCCCTCCACCACCGGCATACTGTGGCTGCAGTGTGTACCATTTACAAGATGCACTGCAGCAGCTCGCCAAGGCTTCTTCGACAGCACCTTCCAAAACTGCAACCTCTACCACCTAGAAGGACAAAAATCAGCAGGCACATGGGAACACCATCACCTCCAAGTCACACACCATCCTGACTTGGAAATATAGCGCCGTTCCTTAATTGTCGCTGGGTCAAAATCCTGGAATTCCCTCCCTAACAGCACTGTGGGAGCACCTTCACCAGACGGACTGCAGCGGTTCAAGGCGGCGACTCACCACTATCTTCTCAAGAGCAATTACGGATGGGCAATAAATGCTGGCCTTGCCAGCGACGCCCACATCCCATGAACGAATAAAAGAAAAATTAAAAACAGTGAGTGGGCTCAAGGCGCTCATAGTACTGAACCTGTAGATGAAACCATAACATGTTATGTGACAGCCACCAAACGAACACACAGGAATCACAACTATCGGCCTCTAATTTTAAATTCCACCCCCCTACTAAGCAAATTTTTGAAGTTGAGTCCCTTCCCCCGATTCCATTTTCCATCCACAGCACCCTTGCTCCAACAGGCCGTATTTCTCCTACCCCAACGGTGGACTGTTTCATACCCAAATCCCCATATCCCCGCTGATGTGTATTTCCTTTCCTCCCTTCTTCTCCACCTCCCCTCAACCCTTCTCCCCTCCCACTGTCTTCCACTTCTCTTCCCCCTCCACTCCGTTTCCTCTCCTTTCCCCACTCCCTCACAATGGTTCCATTATCCCACACACGCTGCACCTGTACGACCTGAAAGATTCAAACTGGTTTTGACTACCCACATGCAACACAATGGGAGATCGACTGGTTCAACTGAATTATTCAATTATATACATCGACAGAGCTGTCTTACTCCTATGACACTGTTGCCTTGTGTCAGAATTTTTAATGCGGTATCACAGTTCTTCTTTCTTTCCACTTGGCAAACCCATAATGCTGTTATCAAGCTCTTGAAGCCTACAGATCCCAAGACACCTTAATAAGTGATTTCAAATGAGTGTATGATTATAAAATACCAACTAAAACAACAAACAGACCTATAAGCATCTATCACGTTTACTAATTTAGACAGAGAAAGTTTCAAATATGCATCACTTTTTTTAAAGTCAGTAAACTGAAAAAAAGTTTACTGACTTTAAAAAAAGAGTGATATATATGTGAAACTTTCTCAGTCTAAATTAGTAAATGTGATAGATGCTTATAGGTCGGTTTGTTTTTTTAGTTGGTATTTGATGATTGATCAGTTGTATTAGGTGAGTTGTACTCAGTTCTCCAGTCCAGATTCAAATGTGCGTTTTATATACCTTATCTTGGCAAACTCTAGTAGTATCTTGTTTGTAGCCAAAATAGCTGGAGGAACATCCTTCTCACTGGCAATTTTCTGCCTTGCTGCCAACAATTTGCCATATAATTTCCCCTGTTAACAAAACGAGACAATGTAAGAACGTAACGTGATGGGAAGAAAACAAACTATAATCGGAGTGCTTAATATTTTTGTTAAACACTTCATAAAACAAAGAACCTTTTATTCACAAAAGGATTAAGAAAGCACAATGATCAATCAAGCTGCAAATCCTGAATAAAAGTTGGGGGGGGAAATTAACAGCTAAATCTTGAGGCAAACAATACTGATACAACATACATTTATATAGTGCATTCAAACATCCCAAGGCTTTTCACAGAGGCGCAAGGAATTTAAAAAACGGACGCTGAGGCAAAAAGAGATATCAGGAGGGGTGACCAAAAGCTTGATCAAAGTGGTAGGTTGTAAAGAGGATGTCAAAGGAGGAGAGGGAGGTAGAGAGACAGAGGGGTTTAAGTAGGGCCTAGGTGGCTGAAGGCACGGCCACCAATAGTGGGGTGGAGGGAGAGGAGAAGATGCCAGAGACAGAGGAATGTAGAGTTTGTAGAAGAGGAAGGTTGCAGAGAAAAGGAGAAGTGAGGCAGCAGAGGGATTAAACAGAAGGATGGAAATTTTGAATCTGAGGCAGTGGGAGACCGGGAGTCAATGTTGGTCAGTGAGGTCGGGGTGATGGGCAAGTGGGACTTGATGCAGGAAAGGGTATAGGCAGTAGTGTTTTGGATGAGCTGAAGTTTACGGAGGGTGAAGGACACGAGGCCAGATAGGAGAGTATTGGAGTAATCGAGAATGAAACATATAACAGATACTAGTATAAGCTCAAGTAAGCTACACTGCCTAGCATGAAAATGTATTTCGGCCACAATAGTTTTTTCCACAACACCTGTCATGTTAAACATTAATGCAGTAAGCGTCATTAAGCTTTTTTAAAAACACATTTGTTTGTACTATGAGTTCATGATATTGTCGGGACTTCCCCCTCTCCCAACAAGCAGACTTAGAACAAACGACTAACTTATTTGCATAACGTCTTGTTGCTTGTCCAAAAACTTATTTGACAAATCAATTACTGAACTGATGCTGCAGTCATATAATGTTACTTTCATAGTCCCAGCATGTTAACTTTTCACAAGCTAAAATGATACACACTGCACATGTGAAAATATAAGCTACCAGACAATGGATCAGCACAGCTTCACACCATATTGTCCACAAGAACCTCAGGGACTGGCCATCTCCTTTATTAAAAATTTAGTGTTTTGAAAATATTAGCTTCTTTATGAACATCCATAGTGTAGAATATTAGATACAAGTGATGCATTACATAGGTTCAAGATCTTGGAATTCAATTGCGCCTGGACTGCTCATATACGGGTTTTCTCGCATGTAAAATCATTACCAGTACTCGTCTTGCCTTGAGCATCTCTCAATGTCTCTACTTACTAAAGACCATCCCTTTTGTTCTTTTATTCCTCCCCCTTGCATTTTTATCTGTTTATTTCCTGCTCTTTCAGTTCCGACGAAGGGTTTCGACCTGAAACGTTAACTCTCTTTCTCTCTCCACGGATGTTGTCTGGCCTGCTGAGTTTTTCCAGCGTTTTCTATTGTTATTTCGGATTTCCAGCATCCTCAGTATTTTGCTATCGCATTACCAGTGTACTGTTGGTATTCCATGTAGATTTACCTTATATTCAAACTATATGACAGCTGGAAACTTATAAAATACATATTGATGATGTGCAGGTTACTGTCTGCAGATGTTCAGTAACCTCTCTGATACAACCTCACCCAGGAATGCTCTCTGATGATGCTTGGAGCATCACAATGTTAAGATCCCAAGTAGGAATCATGTTTCTTTTTGTAGTGAGAGGGTTTTTTGCCCATTTCATGAATCTGGAAATTCATGAATATATTCCTAAATTATAGAGTGGAAATATTTTTTGTACGCACGCGAATGAAAATCAGTACAAGATCTGATTGCCAAACTTGATACAACAGCTAAAAGGAATAAAACAGTGAAGTGAATAAATTTACTTGGCAAAATCATTATTCATTGAACAGTTTTCCTCGGTATTGGCTAAGCAATAATTATTGGCAAGGACACTGGGAGAACTCCCTGCTCTGCTTTGACGCACACCATCGGATCTTTTACATCCACCTCCACCTAAGCAGACAGATGGGATCTCAGTTTAATGCCTCACTGAAAGAAGGCACATCCAACAATACAGCACCCCTCAGGAACACACCGAAGTATCAGCCTAGATTACGTGCTTAAATCCTGGAGTTGGAATGAACTCGTCTTCTGACACAGATGGGAGAGTGCAACCACTGAGCCAAGCTGACGCACGATATCAGCTAATTCAGCAGAAACTGAGAATCTAACCTCCTACAGAATTGGCTTAATAGTACACCTGGCTATACTTTTCCCGACTGAGACACAGAAGGAGCTTCCTGGAAATAGTCTAGTTACCCAATACAGGATAGAGTTCAAAGTCCCTATTGATCCAGAGTTAGTGATTGAACCAGAGATCACATCAACATTTAAGAATAATGTGGTTAACGGAAAGGAGCATAAAGAGATATGGGAACAGGGCAGGCACATGGGATTAGGGTTACTCCTTGTGTGGAGGATAAATACCTACACGGATTGGTTGTAATTTCTATGTCATTCTATGCAGAAAGCAACAAGAGATAAATGTGCACTTCTTGTGACCGCAAGACAGATTCTCAGTGACACAAGAATGAAAGAGATATCGCAACTCTAAAAGCACATCACAAGAACAGAAGCACTGGCAAAATGTTACTTAGGGTCCCATGCACTGAATTTCAGATATGCCTCTTCAAAATAAAGCCAGTCTCTCTGACTCAGACACTTGTGTTACATTTTTCTAAGTGGAGGAGAATGCCTGAGCCGCTTGTTATTATCCATGGAGCTTCAACATCGATCTGATGATACGTCAGATTGTGTTGCTGGTCAACTATCATGTTGAGGAAGGGGAGATTGTTGGGACTGGCTTTGTACACCAATCACCAATTTTAAAAATGTCTTTCTCTTGCTTAACTTTCTGTTCTATCCTTCTTTTGCCTCCTAAAGTCGCTGACTCCAGGCTAGGCTGCCCTGGCTGAGATTATCTAATTCAGCACAAACCAGGAATCAAACATTGGGCCTTCTTGTCTATGTAGTTTAGCTAAATCACACGATAAACTCACTGATCCACGAAGGAGCCGCCCATTAAACCATTTTAAGTGCTACTCAAAATGAGTAATTTGAACACTTTGGCCAAAAAAGGTGTAATTTAAGTTTGACCAAGATGTAGTATTATTGACCACAATAGTTGAAGATAAAGAACTAAACAGATCCACCTGAAGGAGCACTTTTATAATGCAGAAAGAGGAAACAGTTTGACTAACAGGGCTGGCTATATTGGTGGAGCCAATGAGCCATTTAAAGAGAAAAACCCACAAGTCTGACTCTGATTCTTTCAGTGACTTTATCTCTATCTTTTTCTCTTCAACCTGAAAACCAGCACAAAGTTTACACTTAGTGGGATTCTGTTCAAGAAGTAAAGTGGTTGGCTGTTGTAAAAGGGGAAGGGTGGGGGGCAGGGTGGGATTTCATATTGGCGGGGGCGGGGGTCAATTATAGAAAGCCAACAATTTCAAAGAGTACACTGATTGAACAACTGAGCATTAAGGCAGGGGCAGTTTAGCAATTAGTAACATCAGCAGAATAGAAAGAACTGGACAAGTCCACCTGGGAACCCTTGGATAGGGTTAAATTCACAAAGAATCAGGCAATCAACAGAATTACAGGAAACTCTTTATTAACCGGCACCCAAATATCCGGAAATCTCTCTTAACCGGCAAAATTCTTGAGTAGGTAACCGGGGTTTTCCTTCATCTCTCGTTATACATGTAGGATGGGGCAGTGCCCAAATCTGAGACAGGGGCCGGCTTTTTGTTTGATTCTATAAACATAAAACTCACACAAAATACCCAGCTGTATAAAGTAGGAAAGCAGCCTCGGTGTCTGTGTGGAGTCAGGGTTTGTGAGCGCTGTGTTGGAACGAATGAATCATCGATAACATTTTAATTCTCAAGAACGTTTAAGATTAACTTTAAAAAAAAACCCCGAGGCGTTTGCCTTGTATCGGAGCGTGTAGATTGGGAGGGGAATGTGCAGCCTGGGTAGGCAGCGGGGGAAGGGGAATAAAGGGCTTGAGCCGCTGCCATGTCCCAGTTTGTCGGTCTGTGCTGGTAGAATCTGCGCACACGACAGATGGTCAGCTGGCGGTCCCCGGGGAGACGGAGCTCCGAATGCAGGCGCATGTCAATCAGCGCCTCTCATGTGATGCCTGCTGCCAATGACGTGCTACCATATGGCCTGGCACCGGAGCTGGTACCGCAGTTTGGTGGAGGTGCCACTCTCCTCTTGTCGATAGATTGGCGATGAACGGCTTTGCGAGATGCCCAGTACCTTCACGAACCAGCTCGCTGTAAGATCGCTGTAAGATCTGTCACAAGAAGGGAGATGCAGAAATTCTTTAATGTGACCGGGGTTCCTGCACCTGTGGCCGTGCACCAGGGACTCCTGGATCTGTGGCCATGTACGGGGCTCTCGTACCTTGGTAGATATAACTCTCCGTTATCCGGACTTTTTGATAAACCGGCACCACGCCGGTCCAGTCGGTGCCGGTTAATAAAGAGTTTCCTGTATCTGGTAGACTTAGAGGCCCACCGTGGTGTGTGTTCTTTGCAAATGAAGAAATAAAAGGTGTTAAAACATTGTTGACACTGAGCACATCGCACCAACATGCTCTGCCACAAGCAGTTGAGTTACCTTAGATTCTCCAAAAGGTGCATTCAAGCTCTTCACTGAGCTGTCAAGGAAGAATCAACTGAAGACTGGATGGTCCCCCACACCACAAATAAAAAGGCAAGTAAATCGGAAGGGAAGTTATTCCAGTTCTCTGGTACTCCTAACATCCGTTAAAGAGGCACTGGGTGAAACCCTGGAATGGGTAGTATGCCAGCACTCTTGTCAAGGATATACTGCACAGTGTGTGAGGATAGAGAGAGAGAGTATTATTTGGTGTACCCTACGGCTACTCTATTGATGGTGTGAAAGTAAATAAATAAAAAATAAACATCTTGGGGGTTTTCCCCCGTATGCCTACAGAAATGTCATTACTGAAAAGCACATAGTAATTTGAGACAATGAACCAACAAAACCAACATTCTGCAAAGCTAAAATGCTTACCTGCAGCTCCAGTACCCTGGGTGATATGACTGGTGCGGAGGGAATGGGTTTTATCGGAGAGCCAGATGGAGGTGGAACAAAGAAGTGACTAAGGAGAAGAACACAAAGGTGTTAATATTTTGCATTCAGTAAGATGCACGAAAACTCATTCATAATATTTATTTCACATGGATCAAAATACTGCGCTTTTTATAAATCTAAGATAATCAACAGCTAGTCTGAAACTTGATTTGTTGGCCAGTGGAACTGCTCAATGATATCATTAAATAGATGGCAGGGCAATGCAGCACACTGCCAAAATGGAACACCATGGAGTTGAATGGTTGAGAAAACAGAATGGATTTACTGGAATATATGAGAGGAAGAACACACAAGTGAACGTGGGAGAGAGGCAGGCGAGAGCAAGAGAGCGCAGCGCGCAAGAGAGTATGGCTTGAATCAATGTATGACGGAGCAAGTGAGCCAAATTAGAGAACATGAAATTAGGGATGAGTTATCAGGTGAATGCACATTGTGGATGGGTCAAAATCTAAAATATAGCTCTCCGTAATGGTTGCAGAATGTAAATACATCAAATACGTTTGTGGTAAACATAGTTAGAAAAAGACGTTTTCGTTCGGTGCCCTGAATCCTGGCCTCCCCGAGACCCCCATCTGTGTTTCAAAGAGCTGGGAGCCAACCAGATGCCAGCCCTCTGACAATACAGTCCTGAAGCTGGCCTGTGAGAGGTGCACTGTTTGGGAGGGACTCTCCCACTCACTCTTCACCAACCCCCTCCACCCACCGTGGGGAAGCACACAGCCTTATGTTCTGGAATGCTCTCCAGTGGCAGTCAAGAACGCGTGGGCTTAAACCCATGTTCCGTTACTGTATTGTCGTATCACTGCAAGTTATTGGCAAGAAGAGATTGCGTTCACAGACAAAACCAAAGAGCAACACCACAACATTAAAAAGAAAATAATATTCTTGGTTTTTGCACTGGTGCAGAAATGATCCTGTAGCTCTCATATACATAGTTAAATAATGATACATCATTAAAATCACCATGCTGTAAGTTTATGTTTGCCCACGCAGAATACAACACCATGTGTCATGATTTAAAGAAACATAAA
Source organism: Squalus acanthias (assembly GCA_030390025.1). Taxonomy (NCBI): domain Eukaryota; kingdom Metazoa; phylum Chordata; class Chondrichthyes; order Squaliformes; family Squalidae; genus Squalus; species Squalus acanthias. The sequence continues at coordinate 201,893,987 of CM059426.1, forward strand.
CAACGCATAGTCACCGCGAATGTGCTTATTTAACTGAGGATTCCTTTTATGGCTTTAAGCTTGCAGAAGAGCAGTCCTCATGGACCCGACTCATCACTCTGCAGTGTGTTTTTAAACCTCTCACTGTTGTGTACTATCACATTACTGCTCAGTGATATTACCATTCACAGCCATAGAAACCTTAAACATCTTGCCATCATTTTTAGGATTTATTAATATCCCACATCCAAGTGGAACAGATGTCTCTTAATAATCTACAAACAAAAATGCAAACAGCCTAAAGCATAAAGGGCACATCAACATCTTCTGGCACGTATAAAGTTTGAAAAGATATACATGCAAAGTTATGGGGTACTGCTGTTAAAATATGTTACGGCTGAAATATTAATTAATGGAGTCTGTGAAAGAGGCCTTTTTTCCCCAGACATGATTCACTGAACCGTCAGTTTATTAAACATGAAATTAAAATCTCTCGCTATGGATCCCACTTCCCAGAAGGAGACAGTTGCTGTTTCTCTAGCTTTAGTTATGAGTTCAAGTCTTGTTGAGTAATGCCTGAATTTTTCAGAAGCTACTAATTCTGTAATTTGTCAGTCTATGAATTATGGTGGCAAAAGGGAGTCTCGTCATAGCTTCCAGGTCATATTGATTCAGTCTTTCCACCAGCAGAAACATCAGCTGCTCATCTCAGCCTGCTAGCTAAAGTAGCAGGAGCCAGCCCTTCCACCAACTATAATTGGGCAGAATATCTAGCCTCACATCCCAACATCACGCACCCATCAGAAACACCACAAGCATTTATACCTTTTAACTACGGATGCGGAAAACAGCTTTTCATTCTCTTTTCCCTTCTCTCGTCCAAACTGGTCACGCAATGACGTCTTCTAAAAAAAATTGAAAAATAGTAGAATTGGTTTAGCGAGCAAAAAAGTTATGAATTAAGGAAGTCGACAACACTGGACATTTTTCAAATCGACCGCCAGTGTAGTTATCCAAAATACAAAGAGATAAGAGAGGAATGGGATGGGAAGAACCAAGCTGAATGATGAAATGAGTCCCATCGTCTAAACCGGGCTGACTGAGGTGTGAATCCGGCAAAAAGTGATTAAATCCTGACCACGTGTCTGCCATTCCCCATCACGAAAACCATCGTCCCCATTCGGTGACTTCTTGACTCCTTCCTGCCACCGCTCCTGTGTTCAGCTATCCAGCTATCTGCTGCACGCTCGAGGGGTAAATTTCTAATCTCATTCTGTTTTTTTACGGAATGAGTAATTCACGCACACAGGGTGAAGCTGACTCGCAACCCCCAAGTAAAGCAGAAGTGGCAGGAAGGAGCTGGTAGAGTCGCGAGGTGGTGAACTGGGGGGGGGGGAAAGGAATGCCTCCAGGAGCGGTGGCGAGGGGTGAAAGACGAGCGATTCTGTTAACTGGGTGGGTGATAAGTTGGCGGGGAGGAGAATGAGTCTCCGTGAATTGGCAGGAGGGAGAAAAGCGAGGAAGGTGGGACGCACTAAGCGAGTAGGGAGGCACCCGGGAACGGCTGGGAAAAAACCATTCTTTCCATTGTGCAGAGCACTTACCCTTCGGGCAAGTTGTAGTTCAAAGTAAATTAGTAACTAATTATAGCAAACCAACATTATTTATTGCTTTCAATCTCCTGAGCCTTGTAAAACTTCAGCGCTGCTTGGCTTTGACACTTGAAATTGTGCTATTCAATGTTACTAACAAACTGTTTAACGCATTATTGCTAATACTGCCCAGCGCCATTTTACATAAGAAATAGGAGCAGGAGTAGACCAATCGGCCCCTCGAGCCTGCTCCGCCATTCAATGAGATCATGGCTGATCGGATCCAACCTCAACTCTAAAGAACACAAGAAGTAGGAGCAGGACCCGGCCACTCGGCCCCTGGGCCCGCTCCGCCACCCACAGGGCCTTGACCGATCCGAACTCAGCCTCATGTCCAATTTCCAGCCCGCTCCCCGTAACCCCTAATTCCCTTTACTTCTAGGAAACTGTCTATTTCTGTTTTAAATTTATTTAATGAAGTAGCTTCCACAGCTTCCTGGGGTAGCAAATTCCACAGACCCATTACCCTCTGAGTGAAAAAGTTTCTCCTCATCTCAGTTTTGAAAGAGCAGCCCCTTATTCTAAGTTTATGTCCCCTAGTTCTAGTTTCACCCATCATTGGGAACATCCTCACCGCGTCCACCCGATCAAGCCCCTTCACAATCTTATATGTTTCAATAAGATCGCCTCTCATTCTTCATTTTAAGCCACTTGTATTTATTTAAGAACTCTGGACCCCCAAAGATCATTATTATTCTTGATGCGGAGATGCCGGTGTTGGACTGGGGTGGACAAAAGTGAGAAGTCGCACAACACCAGGTTATAGTCCAACAGTTTTATTTGAAATCACAAGCTTTCGGAGCTGCTGCTCCTTCGTCAGGTGAAGTGAAGGAATACGAATCGGCAAAGCATATATAGACAGAGAACAATGCCTGTGTAGCGTACAATGTCAGACGACTGTACGCTACACAGGCATTGTTCTCTGTAGTCAGATAGATTAACTGTAGTCGTCTGACATTGTACGCTACACAGGCATTGTTCTCTGTCTATATATGCTTTGCCGATTCGTATTCCTTCACTTCACCTGACGAAGGAGCAGCGCTCCGAAAGCTTGTGATTTCAAATAAAACTGTTGGACTATAACCTGGTGTTGTGCGACTTCTCATTATTATTCTTGGTCAGTGGACTTCCCGTAAAACTAATTGAGTACCCTGATCGATACCATGTGCTAAAAGTAAGTCACCATTTTCATATTGTTAAAAAGGCTTTTGTTTCTAAAAATTAAAGAGGAATTTTTGCTGTAAGAACCTCCTTTAAAATCAAGTTATTAAAGATCGTCTTTAAAGGGTTTTCGTTTGCATTGTCTTATTTGCTATTTGGATTTTTTAAATCTGAGTAACATTTCTTGCCCAGATTTTCCTTGCATAAAACACAAATGGATTTATCGTACAAATAGGATCAGCCCACAATTATTGTACCATAAGTATTAGTGAATCACAATGCAAACCTGCTGACGCAACTTTTTTTTAATTCATTCACGGGACGTGGGCGCGCTGGCATTTATTGCCCATCCCTAATTGCCCTTGAGAAGGTGGTGGTGAGCCGCCTTCTTAAACCGCTGCTGTACGTGTGATGAAGGTGCTCCCACAGTGCTGTTAGGGAGGGAGTTCCAGGATTTTGACCCAGCGACGATGAAGGAACGGCCGATATATTTCCAAGTCAGGATGGTGTGTGACTTGGAGGGGAACTTGGAGTTGGTGGTGTTCCCTTGCACCTGCTGCCCTTGTCCTTCTAGGTGGTAGAGGCTGCGGGATTGGGAGGTGCTGTCAAAGAAGCCTTGGCAAGTTGCTGCAGTGCATCTTGTAGATGGTAGACACTGCAGCCACAGTGCGCCAGTGGTGGAGGGAGTGAATGTTTAAGGTGGTGGATGGAGTGCCAATCAAGCGAGTTGTTTTGTTCTGGATCTTATCGAACTTCTTGAGTGTTGTTGGAGCTGCACTCATCCAGGCAAGTGGAGAGTGTTCCATCACACCCCTGAACTGTGCCTTGTAGATGGCAGAAAGGCTTTTTCTATTTATTCGGTGGGCTTTACTGTCTTACCAAAGATTATTAAAAGGATAAGTAACTAGACAGCACAGTAGATCAAATCACCATCCGGGTGCACATTCAACCCAAACCAATGGGATGAAAATCTGTCGCTCACATCTGTAAGGGTCCCAAATTAAATTTGTTTGGACAGTCAACACCGTTACTAGTGAGGTTAGAGGACACAGCACAAAACTGAAAGTAGCACATATTGGTACTAAATTTTTATTCTCACTTAAGAGAGCAATTAGAGTAGACAGTGTGAACAATTAGAATAATTCATTGATGCAGTAGGTGGTGCTCATCTGTGGTTGAGATTAAGGTGTGTTGCTGAGTTTAGGCCTCTTATCTCGGCACTTAATTCAAATTATCTTGAGTCAATCAAATTCCGACTGTGCTGGGTCACTTGTGTTGCCTAGTTCAAATTATAGGAAAGATCTAATTTTTTTTAAATAAATAGTGCAAAAAAGTCAGAGCGAACTCTAAAAGAAGCTTTCACGCTGCATCTGGTTCCTCCTACATCTAATTTAGGAGTGCTTGGTGCCCAAGGGTAAATGTTTCAATCCCCAGCACTGACGTTTTTCACTCTGATGAGCACAAGTGTAGCAAACTTTGAATTACTGGTTTAATTTACTTAAAGATCAAAATGGTTTGTTTCCTTGATGTAAGTAGAAGCCTTGTTCCTTTCACCCAAATTAACTAGGCTTGTTCTATTTTATAATTTTGTATGATCAATACAGCCATGCAAAGTGATCACATCTCCCGAGATATGCATCACTATCTTTGTTTTTCTTTTTTTTTTAAACTTGTTCGGATGTTTGACTTTATATCGCTATTTAATTGTAAATAAAGTCATCAGTTATTTAAGTTTGTAACCCGCTGGTCTGTCTGGTAATTGTTAACTTTTCGGGCATGCAACGCTGTGAGGACAAGAGTATAAAAAGGAAATAACTTGGCGATTCTCGGAGATAAGATCTGTTCTCAAAAGGCACTGTTATACCACTGCTCGAGAAGACAGTCTAAATCAAATAAGAAAATATTTAAATGAACAAAAAACAGAATTTTTTTTAAAGCTTAAACTTGGGACAAATTTCTTTGTTGGAATATACTTGCAATGGCGTGTCCAATAAATAACACAATGCCTGGATTTACTGTCTGTCAATTATCCTCAGTTATCACTGTGGAAGGCTGTATACTCAAGTGATCATTATTTATATTTTCACAAGTGTCTAATACCCACTGATATGAAACATAAACTCTACGGGACTGGAAAAATAAGAACAAAAGCTACAGAATATACAGATTTGTACCACAGGTGCAATAATATGAAAAGTAAAAATCCTGTCAACAATGTTCAATTAAGATCGGGGAACTCATTAATTACTTCTCAGGCATGCAATTTCTACAACAGGAGATCAGACAGAGATAATTTATGCTGATTACTTTCCAAGAAGCAAATTAAATAAAATGTGAATAATAAAGACCTGAAGCTCCAACTGGCTGGCCAATGAAGATCGTGGAGAGGATATTGAAGATGAGGTTGGAGACTGAACCTGACTGCAAAGAAATAAAGTACATGTGAAATCATCAAGGACATTGGTGCAGTTTTAAAATGGAGTAGGTACTTGGGAAGGTGCCGTTAAATGCAATGGAACGGGTACACAATACATACGCTTTCGGTGGAACATGTGGACACAGCTCTTCAGTGGCCTGAAGCAAAAGAGTACGGCAGGACTCATTAGCGGCCTTATTCATCCAAGCTCTTCCCTGTGAAAATGAACATTTTCATGGGATAATTTAATATGGTATGCAGATTTCTGCTACTGTTTCAGTGGGAACTCACACATTTGCTTGCATACTGTTTAATACATTGTGCAAAAACTTTTCAGCAACTTTGTACACAATAATTTTCCATATTTCATACCAAATGATTCTTCTACTGACCTAGCGTCAATATCTCTTAGGCATATAGGTTATCATTCATTCCAATTTAGCTTCCATCATTATATTTGAAATACATTTAAAAAAAAGACAATCGAACAGTGCTCAAGGGATTTGTAATTAAGAAAATACATTGCAACTGCTGAGTTTTAATGGCGGATTTTACTTACGTGCATTATTGGCAGGGAGCCTCACCCACCAATCCTGCACGTTGGGAAATCACGAGCACTGCCCGCGATTAATAGACGGTATGCACAGGCAGCAGGGGAGGCTCCTCACCTGGAGCACGTATTGATCAAATCGGCCTTTGCATTTTCTGGGAGCCCATCACAGTGACAGTCGATGGTCAACACTTTTCCAAGTTGTCACCCAGTGTCAGCATCAAGCCCTCCAATGTAAGGCAGCAGGGGCCAGAAGCAGAATCCATTTCCCTCTACTTTGTACTAACAGCATTAACCCCAGTGTCATAACTATAAAACTAAAAATCCGCACGACACTTACCATCACCAATTGTGAATGAGGGTTAATTCGCTCAATATGATACTTTCTTTGCCTTGCTAGAGTAGGTCAGGTTTTATAGGCACAGCATTGGGAGGGGGGGGGGTAACTATTTTGAACATAGGAACAGGAGTATGCCATTCAGCCCCTTGAGCCTGTTACGCAATTTCTGAGATCATGGCTGATCTGTATCCTAAATCCATCCACCCGCCTTGGCTCCAGATCCCTCAATACCCTTGGCAAGCAAAAATCTAGCCATCTCTGATTTAAAGTTATTAATTGAGCTAGCTCTACTGCATTTTGTGGGAGAGAGTTCCACACTTCTACCACCCTTTGTGTGAAGAAGTGTTTCATAACTTCTCTCCTGAATGGCCTGGCTCTGATTTTAAGGTTATGTCCCCTTGTCCTAGACCCCCCCACCGCCCACCAGCGGAAAAAGTTTCTATCTACCCTATCAATTCCTTTTAAAATCCTAAAAACCTCAATCAAATCACCCCATAACCGTCTATATTCCAGAAGATACAAGCCTACTTTAAGTAATCTCTCCTGATAATTTAACCCTTGGAGTCCTGGTAACCTGTGCCTGTTGAGGAAGTTTTTGATATGAGTTTACCAAGTGACAGCCGTGGCTCATTGGTAGCACTCTCACCCGAGTCAGAAAGTTGTGGGTTCAAGTCCCACTCCAGAGACTGGAGCACAAAATATAGGCTGACACTCCAGTGCAGTGCTGCACTGTCGGAGGTGTTGTCCTTCAGATGAGACGTTAAAATCTGAGGCCCTCTCAGGTGGATGGAAAAGATCCCATGGCACTATTTTGAAGTGGTGCAGTGGAGTTCTCCCCGGTGTCCTGGCCACTATTTATCCCTCAATCAACATCACTAAAACAGATTATCTGGTCATTATCACGTTGTGTTTATGGGATATTGATATGTGAAAATTGATTGCTGAGTTTCCTACATTACAACAGTGACTACACTTCAAAAGTTGTAAAGGGCTTTGGTGATGTCGCGAGGTTGTGCAAGGTGCTATACAAATGCAAGTCTTTCTTTCTTTTTGTACTTTGCTCAGTGAAATCTGCCACTTAAGCTTTAATGAAATTATTCTTTTGGGAGTGTACTTTTGGTATAAACCAGAAGTTATTGAGTGCAGAAGGAAAGAGCAGTGATAGTCATATGAAGAATAGCAGAAAGCTGATTTCAGCAACAAACAAAAATGTTACTGATATTTCAAGTTAAATGTTTCCATTGGGAGAGATATGGGACAGTTCTCTTTGGAAAAAAGAGAGATCATCCCCTTACATCATCTACTTGTAGTGGAGCAAAGGGGGAGAGGGTTTAACAAAATCTAAAGGAAAAGGAATCCAAGAACTCTTTTTTGAAAAAAAATCAACTTTTTGATAGGGATTGAGAACTAAAGTACAAATCCCAGTTGCCAGGAAACTAAATACAAAATACTTACAAATACAGACATTGGTTTATCTCTGTAGAATGGGCATAGTTAATCAATTTGGCTTCAGCATATGCGGTCACATCCATTTCTTCCATAAACACTAACATTGTGAAATTTACATAACCCCATTCTAAAAGTATTGCATTTCTCTTTTTCACCACCAGATTGAACACAGAATCTCTAGCGCTTGCACACTGAATGTATTTGAATAATTTATAACCACCCAGTTTCCTTTGCAGTACCCCAGTACAAACACAAAATAAACTAAGCTGACCTTCACAGTCAAAGTGGTTTTGACAGCAAATCTGCTGAAGCTGGAAATTTCCTGCAGGAAGCCCTCAGTGATGAGCTGTCGACCCAAGGCCTTCCACCAATTTTCAGGATGGTTCTTTCCACTGCCAAACAGATGGTGATTACGATGCCATTCTGGCAAACGCTGAGAGTGCTGCGAACATAAGGAAAATATGTTCAACGTTCAAAGAAGCCAAGCACTCAGTATCCCAATTACTCCTACATGCATGGCATATTTAGTTATCTCATTGTCAGGATCCTTGGCTTTCTAAATAGAGAGAGAGTACAAAAGCAAGGACGTTATGCTAAACCTTTATAAATCCTTGGTTAGGCCTCAGCTGGAGTATTGTGTCCAATTCTGGGCATCACACTTTAGGAAGGATGTCAAGGCCTTGGAGAGGGTGCAGAAGAGACTTACTAGAATGGTACCAGGGATGAGGGACTTCAGTTATGTGGCGAGACGGGGATTGTTCTCCTGAATGCAGAGAAGGTTAAGGGGAGATTTAATAGAGGTGTTTAAAATTATGAAGGGTTTTGATAGATTAAGTAGAGAGAGAAACTGTTTCCACTGGCAGGAAGGTCGGTAACCAGAGGAGACAGATTTAAGATAACTGGCAAAAGAACCAGAGGGGAGATGAGGAGATTTTTTTCTACACAATGAATTGTTATGATCTGGAACGCACTGCCAGAAAGGGTGGTGGAAGCAGATTCAATAGTAACTTTAAAAATGGAATTGGATATATACTTGAAAAGAAAACATTTGCAGAGCTCTAGGGAAAGAGCAGAGGACTGGGACGAATTAGATAGCTCTTTCAAAGAGCCGGCACAGGCACGATGGGTTGATTGCCCTCCTTCTGTGCTGTACGATATTATGATTCTATGTCCAGTCACAAGACAGCTAAAAATGTATACAACAATACTAGTGAAAAAGACATTTTGAGAGATGTTTTACTTGAATTCAATCTGAAACAGTAAATACATTCATATAAAGTGTTCCTATAGATAACATGGAATCTCACTTCCAAAGTACGAGATTTTCCACTCATGCTCTAACAACTTACGCTTACATTGCTAGAGTTAAGGTTATTTTCAATTATTGAGGGTCAGTCCAAAAAGATACCTCCTCTTAGTAGCAACAAAATAGGTCAAAGTAACTGCACCTATCTATATGTATCGTAAATTGTTAAAGTTTTGGCTGTGTAGTGCCACAAAAAATTAGGACACCGACAAATTGTGCCACAGCAGTCAGAGATGCAAGTTCACCCACATCGTTGCGCTCCCATGTCATGTAATGCTGCTGAGGGAACGCACCCAACAGGAAAAGGAAGTAAAATTAGAAGGAAGATAGCGATCCCTGGGTTTTCATCACACACTTGTAGCTGCCATTATTGAAGGCTTGGGAGCAAGCCATCCATCTGCCATCCTGCCCACAAGTTGTACATGACCCAGAAACAGCAGAGGAACTGTGGAGAAAACAGAAGATGGTCGTGAACGGAAAACCTGCGCAAAGTTAAAATATGTAGCACGGAGCTACAGTCCTGTAACGATGGACCTGTACCTGCGATCCCTGACTCACAATGAGAGGAGTATCACTGGTATATAAAGCTGCTAACTAGTATTAATGATGCACAGAATCTATGAAAAGAAATTCTAACACCTGTGCCAAAGTTGGAGTGATTTCTAGCTGCAGTAAAATCCTTTACTTTTCTTTCCTAGTAATGTTACATGACATATACATATTAAAAATCTGACACCTGCACACACTTCTCTGTCAATCTTCCTCATACTAAATTCCTATATTGACATTTATAATAGAATATGCCTATGTAAACTTGTCACGCTGTAATTATACTCCCCTGCCATTGGAGGCGCTGCACAAGTAGGAGTTTCCATCATAAATATGACATAGGAATTTATAATGGAAAACTAAAAATAAGGACAAAATGTATGACCGGGGACTGAATTACAATGTGCGCCCTGGTCCAGTTATCCCCTCTCCTCTAACCTCGCTTCAACTGACTTGGTCTTGACTCCCGAGGTGCAACGCTACAGGAAATCAAGGTGTAGAAATAAACAGTGGTGCTCTGGAGCTGACGCAACAGTTGCTAGTCATAGGTTGGGAAACGAGTTAATTGGAGCCAAATACTAAAACTCACCCCCAAATTTGACAGAGACCAAATTTATTTTGCATATTTAATTTTAACAGCAATAGACTTACAGATCCTCGCAAGAGCAAAACAGGGACTCCAATACCAAATTTTTCTCCTAAAGCACAGACTGCAGACAGCAGCTGATGCGCTTCTTTTCCAAAATCTTGCATCTGATTTTCTGGGCCATCTGCAGAAGTGCAGCTATCAACTCTACAGCATGAAACAGAAAGAAAAATAAACTATTTAACTCTTATAGAAGGTAAAGTAAACCAAAAAAATCACAAATGCAATCTTTCTTGCACCTCCGCATTGGTTAGGGGTTGTTTGACCCCCCCAACTGCTCTTATACTTATGAATTCCCTTTGCAAAAAAGAACAAACTTATATTTACATAGCACCTATCATGTTCTTGAGACATCCTAAAATGCTCCGAACTAATGAATCACTTTTGAAGTGCAGTCACGGTTATTTCGGCAGATGCAGGAGCCAATCTGTGGTAAGCTGGATCCGGCAAGCAGCAAGTAAGATGAATGACAAGTTAATCTGTTTTTGGTGGTATGGGTTGGGTGGGGGGGTGGGGGATGAATAATGGCCAAGACACCAGGAGAAGTCCTCGTTCTTCTTTGACTGGTGCCATGGAATCTTTTACACTCACCTGAACCACTGTCACTTACATAAATAATGGAGGCCTAGACCTAAGCATCCATCATCTGACCTCTAGAACTGGATCGCTGCCTAAAATTCAGATTAAAGCCATCCAATTATATGAAGTTAAAATTTTCGATCAGAGTTTTTTTTTAAATATCCTAAATGTTGTGTTTTCTGTGTTTACAGCATTGATGGCATAAGGTTCCAGCAATGTCTCTAATGTAGAAACATAGAAAAATAGGAGCAGGAGTAGGCCATTCGGCCCTTCGTGCCTGCTTTGCCATTCAATATGATCATGGCTGATCCTCTATCTCAATACCATATTCCTGCTCTCTCCCCATACCCCTTGATGCCTTTTGTGCCTAGAAATCTATCTATCTCCTTCTTAAATATATTCAGTGACTTGGCCTCCACAGCCTTCTGTGGTAGAGAATTCCACAGGTTCACCACCCTCTGAGTGAAGAAATTTCTCCTCATCTCAGTCCTGAATGTCCTACCCTGTATCCTGAGACTGTGACCCTTCGTTCTGGACCCCCCCCCCCCCCCCAGCCAGAGGAAACATCCTCCCTGCATCCAGTCTGTCCAGCCCTGTCAGAATTTTATACATTTCAATGAGATGCCCTATCATTCTTCTAAGCTCTAGTGAATACAGGCCCAGTCGACCCAATCTCTCCTCATAAGTCAGTCCTCCCATCCCAGGAATCAGTCTGGTGAACCTTCGCTGCACTCCCTAGTAATGTAAAAGTGTAGCAGCTGCTGTTGGACCTTATAAAATAGATTTATTTTGGGTAGTGAATTGCACAAGATTGTACTGTGTTATATATTATAGCTTAGTTCTTCTCTCCTCTCCCATTTAAATATTTCAAAATATTGAGCAAATTGTAAATTTTCCTTATATTTTCAGTTAAACAATTTAATATAAATGGTCCCAGCAGTCATATAACACATTGTTGAGTATCTTCTTGTTAAAGTTACAATAATAAAGAAGGGAATTATTAATAAAACACAGAACAAGCATTTTTTTTAATGTATACATAGAATTTCACAAACCATTTATCTGTACAAGACACTCAACAGGATGAATTATAAAGCATGACTACAATGAGAAATACATTTTTGATCTCCAGGAAGCCTGTACAGCTCACAAATCATCTTTATTCCCCAAACGACACCTCGATCATTAATCTTCTAACTTTGTCTGTGATCCCCAGCTAGATCACTTACCTTAATCTACAATTGTCACAGCATCTATCGGTTCCAATGATCCCAAGGGTGGCCTTCCTGAGCTGTTCATCTTCAAAATGGGACAAGATAATACTGTAGGAATGGAAAAAATGTAATCACTTACACAGCATCAGATGAACTTATTTAGGTTGAAGTTCTGTAACCTAACCGTTCAGCTGTCAAATATTTTTCAGTTCAACATTGCAGATGAGGTAAGAAAGGGAAGAAAGTGGCATTTTTGCTGTGAGGTAGCACAAGAAAGGAGAAAGAATGAAACAATGAGCAAACGGTAGCATTTATATAACGCCTTTCAATTCCTCAGCACGTAGCCAACGAGTTACTTTTTTTGAAGTGTAGTCATGTGATGCAGGGAGGATGTTTCCCCTGGCTGGGGAGTCTCGAACCAGGGGTCACAGTCTCAGAATAAGGGGTCGACCATTTAGGACTGAGATGAGGAGAAATTTCTTCACCCAGAGGGTGGTGAATCTTTGGAATTCTCTACCACAGAGGGCTTTGGAGGCTCAGTCGTTGAGGATATGGATCAGCCATGATCTCATTAAATGGTGGAGCAGGCTCGAGGGGCCGAATGGCCTGCTCCTGCTCCTATTTATGTTCTTATATTCAAGATAGAGAGCAGAGAGCGATAGATTTTTGGATATTAAGGGAATCAAGGGATTTGGGGATAGTGCAGGAAAGTGGAGATGAGGTAGATTAGCCATGATCTCATTGAATGGCGGAGCAGGCTCGAGGGGCCAAATGGCCTACTCCTGCTCCTATTTCTTATGTTCTTATGATGTGGGTAAACAATGTGTGCACAGCAAGGTCCCACAAACCACTACAACTTGCATTTAAATAACGCCTTTAACGCAGGAAAACGTCCCAAGGCGTTTCACAGGAGCGTAATCAGACAACAATTGACACTGAGCCAAAGAAGGAGATATTAGGATGGGTGATTAAAAGCTTGCCCAAAGAGGTAGGTTTTAAGGAGCACCTTAAAGGAGGCGAGGTGGAGATGTGGAGGGGTTTAGGGAGGGAAATCCAGAGCTTCGGGCCGAGATGGCAGAAGGCACGGCCGCCAATGGTGGGCGAAGGAAGTGGTGATGCACAAGAGGCCAGAGTTGGAGGAAGCAAGAGTTCTTGGAGGATTATAGGGCTGAAAGAGGTTACAGAGATAAGGAGCAGTGAAGCCATGGAGGGATTTGAACACGAGGATGATAAATTAAGAGAGACTTTGGTGGACCGGGAGCCAATATAGGTCAACAAGCACAAGGGTGATGGACGAGCAGAACTTGGTGCAGGTTAGGGTACAGGCAGCAGGGTTTTGGATTAGCTCAGATTTATGGAGGGTGAAAAATGGGAGAGCATTGGAATAGTCGAGTCTGGAGGTAACAAAAGCAGGAATGAGGGTTTCAGCAGCAGATAAGCTGAGGCGGGCGGAGACGGGCAATGTTTCGGAGGTGGAAATAGGCAATCTTTGCGATGGAGCGGATACAAGGTGGGAAGCTCAGCTCAGGGTCAAATAGGATTCCGAGGTTGCGAACAGTCTGATTCAGCCCGAGACAGTGGCCAGGGAGGGGAATGGAATCAGTGGTGAGGGAACAGAGTTTGTGGCAGGGACTGAAGACAATGGCTTCAGTCTCATCAATGTTTAATTGGAGGAAATTTCGGCTCATCTAGGACTGGATTTCAGACAAGCAATCTGACAACAAAGGCAGCCGTGGTCGAGAGGGGTGGTAGTGAGGCAGAGCTGGGTGTTGTCAGCGTAGATGTGGAATCTTTCGTCATGTCTTAGGATGATGTCAGCTAGGGGCAACATGTAAATGAGAAATAGGAGGGGCCCAAGGATCGATCCTTGGGGAACTCGAGCTAACTGTTACGGGGGTGGGTCCACTGAGCCGGGCAATGGAGGAGAGGCGTTGAAAGGGGATGGTGTGGTTGACTGTGACAAAGGCTGCAGAGAGGTCGAGAAGGATGAGGAGGGATAGTGTACCACGGACACAGTGGATGTAATTTCTGATTTTGATTAGGGTCGTTTCAGTGCCGTGGTAGGGGCAGAAACCAGATTGGAGGGGTTCAAACATGGAACTGCGGGAAAGATGGGCAAGGACAGATGGGCACAAACAGCAATGAGATAAGTGACTGGTTAGTTGGGGGTGTTGGTTGAAGAATAAATGTTGTCCAGACCACCAGGAGAGCTCCCTGCTCTTCTTCTAATAGTTCCATGGGGTCTTTTATGCCCACTTGAGCAGGCAGACTGGGCCTCAGTTCAATGTTGCGTTTGAAAGACAGCATTTCCAACAATACAGCCCCTTCCCCTCAGTACTACACTGAAATGTCAGCCTTGATTATGTGCTCAAGTCCTGACATGGAGCTTGAACACATGACACTCTGACTCAGAGACGAGAGTGCTAGCAACTGAGCCAAGCTGGCACTGACTGGCATAGAAAATGGATAAAACGGTGTGTAATTATAACGAAACGCTTACTTTCTTCTGCACTTGGATGACGTGAGGTATTTCTTTATTTTTTCCATCATCTTAATTTTGTAGTCACGGAACTTTGGACTTTTAATCTCACTCAGCAGCCGCCTGCAGAAGAACACTGACTGCATCAATTACAACATAAACACTTGTTGCGTTCTCAACAGACATGCATGTTTTCGTTCACATTCTTATAAAACTATTTCACGCCCTGCCTTCAACCCACTTCGATCTTCCCTGGGCTGCACACCATTCCCTGAGAGTGAGCCTGCCGTGCCAGTACGCTAGTGATGTCACTCTTGAGCTAACCGCTAGAAGGTGTGCAACAGTACACTTAGCACGACTTGCTTTCTGAATTTGTCTCCCTCCTTTTGGTAAGCACTTGGCCTTTGGCTTGGTCAATTCATCCCAACAGTGCAGTTAAGAATGGAAACTTATAGTCACAACCCATCGCTTCCAAGCAGAGTGTGCTGGGCTCCATTGTGTTATGCCACCTCGTGCCCACACACAGGTAAGCTTCTGCTAGGACACCGAGTTTTTCTATTCTCTTGGAAATAATGCTTCATATACAATATACACTTGTACAGGTTTCCAGTGCATGATATTTTTCGTATGCCCACGCTAGTTTTGCATCAGTACATATATTAACTTTAATATCTAAAAATCCCTCGTGGGATGTAATACTAAGCCAGAAGGTCCCAAGCTTACTAATCTTTGTTAAGTTTGCTGATCTTAGCCAGCGTAGCAGTGGGGCACGCGAGTTTAGCAGGTTTCTGGGATGGGGAGGGAGGGAAATAATCACCCAGGGTTCCTAATCCTGATTCTACACAATCACCCTACTGGAAAGTGCATGTGGATGGACATTGAGGCAGGATTGAGCTCAGCGGTGATGTCTTCCAATAACCTGGCAACACTCCCTGTCTAAGTTCACTGATGAAGAATGGTCAGTTTGCGTGGTACCAGAAGGCTGCTGGTGCCTGTGGAGCCATACACAGAACAAGAGTCAGTGCCTTCAGAAATCACGTAAATCCTACAGCAAAACATCAAAATATGGACAGTGTTTATGGTTTAAACAATAAATTTAAGAATTACTTCACTCGTCCTTTTGTATGGACAAGTACGCCAGCTAGTCTTCGACTGTGGCTTTAGAGATTACACCTTGAACTAAAGTCTACGTTACAAAATCGCATTAACCAGTTTGGAGAGATTCTAAGTTAGGACACCATTCTGAGGCTGGAGTTAGAAATGTATTGACACAGCAACATGAGTGGAGAAGGTGGGGAGTGGAGGAGGGGAGAATTGATTAGAATTCCATACTGCCACTAAATCTTACCATTTTTGACCAGAAAAGTCGAAGCCGAGTGCTTGAGAGCAGAAACTATTTAATTTCGTTGGAATGCCAGACCTCAATAACTGTGCCTATCCCATTGGAAAAGTGAGAAAAATACTAAGTTCTTTATGTCATTAATAATTGCCTCAGTAAGCAAAAATACAGCTATACTAAAAGCATTCCCTCCTACCATGTACAGTGCAGATCCCATTCTGCCAATAAACAAAGACCCTCCCTATTCATCCGAATGAATGCAGAGTGACGGTAGACTTCTGTACCTGTTTAACATCATGTCAGCAGGAGACCACAAGACGTGACAAGCACTGGGCAAACCATCTCGCCCAGCCCTCCCAATTTCTTGATAGTACGATTCCATTTCCTTAGGTGCTCCATAATGAATGACTTTACGAATATCGGGCTTGTTAATCCCCATGCCAAAAGCGACGGTAGCTACCACACACTGGCAGAAAAAGATGTCTGGTTGAAAATGTGAACCACTAAATTAGAACTAAATGTGACCTATATAAATAATTGTACCGATTTACTAGAACAGAAAGACACGTCTTATAACAATAATGACCCATAAGTAGCTGTCAAAATAACAGTGAGGATAATAGCGCTCGCCATTATTTATGCTCAAATGCTACAGCAACATCAGGCGAGGGCAGATGCGAGGTTAAACGCGGAAATTGAAAAGTTGCTGTCTGAGATGTGTTGCAGTCTAGCTCACCATTGAAATGCATTAAACGGCATGAAGTTGCTGTATTTGCGCAGTAGATACAAACTAAACTTGCCCCAGAAAGTTAAGTCTTGCCCATTTCAGTCTAAGTATCCTTTTAATGACATGATAAGTGTTAATTACAGCCAGTCAACCTCTCCGGCACTGACAATTAACTATTACAAGTATGGTGTCTCATTCCTGCAGGTTTTAATTGTTCTTGGGAGATTTTAAAAATGTCAAATTTAACATTTAATTTTTTTTTACTTTTCCTTTCTGCCTCTCTTTTCTCTCTCTCTCTCTCTCTTAATCCAATTTTTCTTTCCCTCTCTTTATTTCTCTTTCTGTACCTGATTTGACATTGAATCCACTCACTCTAACTTGCACTTCCTTCTCAGTCCTTGCTCTATTAATTTCACAATCCTTCAATCTGTTTAAGGAGATGCACAATTGTTTGCCCTGTTCAGGTCCCAGATGCCCTGTTCCCCTCGCTTTGACGTTATCAGCTCGCACTTTCAACAACTGGCCACACGAAAAATTTAAAAACCTAAACTTGCAGACGTGTTTAGATGCCCTGCCACAGCAAATTATGGCCCATTATAGCAGTTTCTACAGTAGGACCAAAAAATTATTCAACTGTGAACACTTCAAATTTGTGAAGTTGAAGGTAAATGGGTGGTACATTGGGTTAAGAGTAATCTTCTCCCGTCTTTGGCACCTTTCTCTGGAGTCATGCAGCTACTTGCAGCAGTACTTTTGGAGCAGACCACTGGGGGGTTAAAAATAAATAAAACGGGAAACCCGGCCCCAATCTGCCCACTTCCGGTTTTAACGCAGGCAAGTCAAGGGGCGGGCAACTAATCCGCTCTCAGGAAGCAGGCATAAAATATTTAAGGAGGCTGCATACCTCCATTTTAACAAATGTTTTATTTTTGACTCCTGCAGGTCGCGTTTCCCGGGATTCGGGAAACCCGGCAGATAAAAGGAAGCGAGAAGGGCCAGATCCATGCGGTAGGTGCCTTTATTGCACTGCTTGTGGGCCAGGAGGAGCAGGAGAGCTTCCTCCCCCCACTACCACCCCCAGCCCACCAAGCTTACCTTTTAAACCTCCCCCCATCCAATGTCAGCCTCCCCCCACCCCCCCCTCCTCCCCATGATGTCGGACTAACCTGCCATCCACTCCCCAGCTGCTTTCCAGCCCGACAGACAGCCTGTCTGTGAATCTGGCTGGCTGTTGGGCAGGAATTCTGTCGAGATAATTAAAAAAACAGGTTGTGCCGTTAAATTCGGCAGGACCTACAGGAAACCCTTACTTCCAGGATTCCTGTCTGCAATTCCAGCCCCCCCCCCCGCCCCCCCGAGTTATTATTGGGCCCACTGAGGCAGTAAAGGACAAAGGAAATCCCTCGCAGCACATCAGCTGCAAAGCATTGGGGTCAATATTTACAGCACCTTTAAAGACTAACCGTTAGTGGCAAAGAAAAGAAGCGAAGCCCCCATGAACTTGTGATGCACGTCTCTCTTGGCTTTGATGCCCATGCCTGCATGTGGGTCCACCGTTGGGCATGTCTGCGATAGCCCCCAAAAAAGACATGCAGCAGCCCTGTAAATGGAGCTTCTTCAAATAATGACAATAATTAGGGAGGCGCTGTATGAATAAAGAATAACCAATCATAGTGGCTCTCCAGAGTCATACCGATCAGAAAGACTCCCAGGATTAATCGCTGGCCTGCATTGCGTTAGCTGATCTCAGACAAGATGCAGGGGATGGCTTTACAACTGTTTGCTGCCTCATATTGCTTTTGAAGGGGGAAGAAGGTGGAACAGCCGAGAGACACCACCCTGGATATTCGTTTTTTCCCCCCCCTTCTTCCGTCTTTCGGATGAGATGCTAAACCGAGGCCCCGTCTGCTCTCTCAGGTGGACGTAAAAGATCCCATGGCACTATTTCGAAGAAGAGCAGGGGAGTTATCCTCGGTGTCCTGGCCAATATTTATCCCTCAATCAACATAACAAAAACAGATTAACTGGTCATTTTCACATTGCTGTTTGTGCACAAATTGGCTGCCGTGTTTCCCACATTACAACAGTGACTACACTTCAAAATTACTTCACTGGCTGTAAAGCGCTTTGAGACGTCCGGTGGTTGTGAAAGGCGCTATATAAATGTAAGTCTTTCTTTCTCCGAATTTGTTTTTTTTTTGCTGATATTTTTAGCATTCAAGGTGTAGATAGCTGCTGGGCAACACTTCCATTTTGGGAACTCAGTGTAAGCATCAATTACGGCCAAGAGTAAAGCTCTCCCTACTCAGCAGCTCAGCCAAGAGTAAAGCAGTCTCCACTCTGCAGTCCGGCCAAGAGCAGAGCTCCCTCTACTCTACAACAATGTGCCTTAACCTGATCCTCGGCAGAGCACCATTCCCTACACCAACCCATTACTTTTAGCAATCTCACTCAGGTCTTTTGTTTATTTAACGCTAGTGCTTAAAACTCCAGTAATTTATATAATAAATTATAAAATAACCAATACTGATAAACTGAAAATATTGACCGATATTCAGCAGTAATTGCAGTGCAGCACGAGCACCTGGTAATTTATACAAAAAGTGATGAAACTGTTTCAGACCTGAATTTCATCCCTCATGAACTTGTGATGCACGTCTCTCCTGGGTTTGATGCCCATGCCTGCATGGTATGTGCCGCAAACAACATTCATCCGTGACAACTCTGCAGCCACCAGTTCTGTGGCTTTCCTGGAGGGGCAGTAAACTATAGTAGGACCTTCAAACTCAAAGGTGAACCTACCATTCAAGACAAAACATATATGTTCAGAAAGTTATAAACCGTATTATTCTAGATGAATAGAGAGTGTGTGTGTGTGTAATTTTCTACAATCTGACCAACTTAAGTCAATACATACTTGTCCCTTTTAATTAAGAATGGCTTTAAATCTCGTTGAATGTCTGTAGATTTACAGCCAACTTCTAAATACAAGTTTGGTCGATCAAAAGTAGTGCAGACAACCCGAGGATTCTTCAGCTTCAGACTCTCTATGATGTCACATCTGATTGAAGGGCTGGCAGTGGCAGTCAAGGCAACAAATGGAATCTAGTACCATAAATGATCACGTTAACAAAGTAAAACAGTCCCATTTAAACACCAACATTTATTTTTCATTCTGAGGATGTGGGTGACAAGGTCAAAGCAGCATTTATTGTTAATTCCTAGTGGCCCTGAGTGCATCAAAAGGCAACCATATAGTGTGGGGCTGAGCCACATGTAGGCCAGACCGGGTAGGGGTGACGGGTCCCTCCCCTGAAGGACATTAGTGATTTAGTTGTATTTTGCCGATAATCTGACAGCTTTCTTGGTCATTTTTTATGCTGCCAGCCCACAATTTTACAACTTGCCATGGTAGGATTTGAACTCAATTGCTTGGCTGCTGGTACAGTACCATGACCATGAGCCGAGCGTATCCAATAATTATAATAACAAAGTCAAAGTCCAATTGTAGAGTGTAAAACTATTATTATTATTTTTTTTTTAAACTGAAATGAAGAAATTATGTGCTACTGAAGTTTCCAAATTATTAAATAAACATCAACCTAAACTTTCCTTCAATGCAACCCAAAGATCTAATCCACTCTTCGTGGGACTGACAACTCATTGGCAAACGGTGAACATTATAAACTTGAAATGCAAAACTGTAATAATTAAGCACATTTTAAGACTCTATTCTTTCTCCCATTAATGCCACTTTGATGTGCACTGTACAAGACGGAAATTGGGGAACAAAGTTTTAATCAGTAAAGAACATTGAGCCCTAATCAGTGAACGCTGCAATGTCTTCCTCCACATAGCCTCTGTAAATCTCACATACACACTCATACTCCCATGTTCTTCTAGCCCTAAATGTGTAATTGGAAGTTAAATGGAAGTGACACAAATTGCTTACTTTATGTGATTGTGTCGTAAGCATTTCCAAACCTAGTGCATTAATCTATCATTCCAGCTTGTACATGAATGGCCGTTCATCGCACAATATAGTGTGTTAAATTACATTTTAAAAAACAGTTGTACCAAAGTACTATACAGGAAACTTTCGTTTATCCGGCACCCAAATATCCGGAATTCTCGCTTAACCGGCAAAAAATCATCCTCCGAAAACTCCTCTCAAATAACCGGCAATGTTGCCGAGTCGCAGTCGAGTCTCCGCGAACGCCGAGTGCTCCGAAAAATCCTCTCAAATAACCGGCAATGTTGCCGATCCCGAGTCCGCGAACGCCGATTTAGTCAGTAGGGGTACTTTTCAAAAGTGCCACTACTCGGCCTCCTGGCGCTGTCGCAAGTCCGAAACATTGCAGTAGCTTGAATAGATTCTCCCGTGCTGCTTGGAGTCTCTTTGTTAAAAATAGCCTCGGTAGATATAACTCTCTGTTATCCGGTACTTTCGATAAACCGGCACCACGCCGATCCCGTCGATGCCGGATAAACGAAAGTTTCCTGTATATCTAACCAATAGCTTGTGTGACTATTGACTCACTATTATCATTTATTTTCTTAAGGGAAAAAAAGCTTTGAAAACTTTTTTTTGGCAAAGACACTTATCAGTTCACCTGCGGCAGAACACTTTTTAAAGCTCCGAGCTTTCTGTATGAATTTCTGAAATCATGCCCCCACTCGGAGATACAGTGAGCCTCATCCACAGCAACAAGGGTGATACCTGGCAGCAAATCAAAAAGACAACAAGTGTATTGAACTGCTTGCGTGTGTGCAACATTTAGTTAATAACTTTCACCACAGGGCAACTCTGCAAATTAGTTACTGGTCAAAAAGACAGATTGCCTCTGTTCCCACACCATGTGCCTTCCCTGGATGAGAGGACAGGTGGAGAAATGCTCCCAGTCCTTTAGCAATTCCACCCCTTTGAAAGCCAACAGGAAGTTCACAAAATTGGGTTGGGATGGCTGGTCCTTTAATTAACCCTCTTCCCATCCCCCTGAGAGAGCTGCTCAATGGCTCTCTATGGTAATACTGTTAAAGATCAGAATTCATCACATGGGAAACATTGCATGTCCTCGTGTTCTGTAGACCTCCTAACATTGTGCACCAATGTACCATACTGGGATGCCACTAATCCTCATCTCTCTGACCTTACAGAAAAAAAATACTCACCGCCATTTATTTACGTTAACTGAATCTTGGGAATCTAAAATTGTGTTGGCTTTTCCAACATTGGCCCTTCTCACTCAGCACCTACTAATGCAGCATACCATTCTGGAGTATATGCACTGGAAACATTCAGTGCACTAAAAAAGCAGCAGCACTGAAAAGGTGTATTTTAGATCACCGGGCAGCAGACACTGAAGTCATTCTCATACCAGTTCCAATGGAGAGTCAAAGATGTTATTGGGAAGAAACATACATTCTTACTCTCAGTAATGCTATCCCTTTAGGTTGGTCAAGAGATGAGCATTTCCTAGCATAGTGTGTTAACAAGCGCTGTTACATCAGAGCTGTAAGAAATAAAACTGCGCCATCCAGGGAAGGGTCAGTCAGACCATGATTACCACAGACTAATATCTCGACTGGTGACTGCATTAAACTTTGTGAAAATTATTGTGAAGCAGAATCTGATGCAAAATCTTGATCACAACAGCCTGTTCTCTGTTTGTCAATTTAGCACAAGTACAACCCAATCCATTTTTGATGCCCCTCAATTGCATGGTCTAGTAATGAAGTGATTATGTTGATCCATAGCACAGTCAGAAGAGTAGCCCTTGACATTTCTAGGGTCAATGGGTATAGACATCCCAAGCTCAATAAGAATCTGGCACCTCACATTGAAGCTGATGAGCTGTTGAAGTGGGTCATGATAATGTGGCATCCATCCAAGGATATATACTTTGAAAAGGAACATTTTGCAGGGCTATGGAGAAAGAGCAGAGGAGTGGGACTAATTGGATACCTCTTTCAAAGAGCTGGCACAGACACTATGGGGTAAGTGGCCTCCTTCTATGATGTATGATTCCATGATCTTATTACAACACCTTCACTGGGTTCTTCATTACACTTGGGTGCAACACATAATTTTTCACCACTGACTACAGTCAGGGGTTATAGAACTACCAATAATACATTAAAAATCTTTCAAGTTTACAAGATATTAAGGGGAACAAATAGGGTAGAGAGAGAGAGAAACTATTTCCACTGGTTGAGGAGTCCAGGACGAGGGGGCATAGTCTAAAAATTAGAGCCAGACCGTTCAGGAGTGAAATTAGGAAACACTTCTACACACAAAGGGTGGTAGAAGTTTGGAACTCTCTTCCGCAAATGGCAGTTGATGCTAGATCAATTGTTAATTTTAAATCTGAGATTGATAGATTTTTGTTAACTAAAGGTATTAAGGGATATGAAATTAGGTCACAGATCAGCCATGATCTCTCTGAATGGTGGAACAGGCTCGAGGGGCTAAATGGCCTACTCCTGTTCCTATGTTCCTATCTGCATGCACTTCCTGTTACCATGTTCCTGTCATGCTTTTTCCATTAATTTCTTTGTCCCCATTTCCAGAAACTGCCAACATAAACATGACACTATGTAATTACACCCTCTTGTTATCGGTGGCGTTGTAGTGATGCATGTTTTGAGTCCCTCATCGCTCAGCCTGTACTGCAGAAAAACTCATATGATCCAACTAACTCTACCTCCCTGCTTCCCAAACTGCCGTAAGCTTTTCTATTTAACTACAAATAACAACATAATATCAAAGTACATAAAAATAAGGACCGAATGTATGACTTTAAAATGGGAAGCAAATTATGTCTGGGCAACTTGGTCTGATTATCCTCCATCCTCCCAACCTACATCACTTGAAGTCAACACTTGGTCTTGACTCCCCGTGTACAGCGGAAGATTGACTGATATTTATTATAATACTACCCAAGGGAGTGTGACGTCAGGTGCTACTCTTACAGGCTAGCAATGCTAACTTAGTTCTGAACTACTTCTGGAAGCCATTTTCATGAAAAGCCCATCAGAAAACACACTGCTCTCAGCTTAGCGCATCCTGACCACTCCACAACTCAATGTCGTTGAGTTTATGACCGTTATCCTGTTACAGTAAGAAATAGGGAAAAACGTGCCAACACAGATGCCTAAAATCAAAATTCTAGCTTTAATCCATGCTTGAGGTGGAGGGAGGCATCAGTCACTCATGACAACAGTCGGCAATAGGAACATCTGAAGCTGAGTCACAACATACCTTTACTGAATATGATTAAAGTTTCTGAACTACAGAACGTGCAATGAAACAACCATCAGATCCCAAAAATTAGATTTTTCTGTTTTTGTTGTGCACTTTGAAAACTCATTATAGGAATTATGTTGTACGTACCAACGCTGTCATCAAGTTTCTTGAGTAACGAAATAGATCCTGTACAGAATTCAGGAGTCATGTAAACAACTTTGAAATGACCCCTAAAGATTAAAACAGAATATAAAGTCATTTAAAAACAAACTTTCCCCACAATATGCTATGCCCCAAAATAGTTACTATTCACATCAAGTCCATTTCAATCAACCTATAAACCCTTTCTGTAATTTCTACTGGTGTTTCATAATTTGGTAACAAACTAAGCATTTTTCAGCATGATGCAGTGCTCTTCCACCTTATTCTTCTTTTATAATTATGTGGGTCCATTTGGTCCTAGAATTTCTATAGTGTTACGAGCGTACAGCGTTTCCTTTTTGTCTTGTTTTGGTTTATCATTCCTTCTTGCTCTCTTTTTTTTTAATTATTTCACTGTAGTGTTAACATAATACTAAAAATAAAGCACTCGGAATATCTTGCCATTTTCTTTTCTATCTGGCAAAAGAACCAGAAGAGAGATGAGATTTTTTTTTTTTAAACTCAGAGTTATGATGATCTGGAATGCACTGCCTGAAAGGGTAGTGAAAGCAGATTCAATAGTAACTTTCAAAAGTTGAAAAGGAAAAAAAAATTCAGGGCTATGGGGAAAGAGCAGGGGAATGGGACGAATTGGACAACTCTTTCAAAGAGCATGATGGAACGAATAGCCTCCATCTGTGATGTAAGATTCAATGTTTCTATATAAGGAAATAAGCTCATCTTTCTTGCAAATGTTGTACAAAGCTCAGCTCACACTGCTCAGTGCAAAACAATGGAAATGACAACCAAGAAATGCATACATCGTACATGCCAGAGAGGTTTGGTTATTGCTTAATTAAAATCACAGCTGTAAGTGGTTTTGTTTCCTTACTGCAGTAAGGCAGCCACCTTATATGGATACCAAGCATGTACTGACACTAGTACTACAAGTTGACTGAGTGCTGGTCAAAGTAGGAAATTCAAAATGGATGGCTTCCTAGAACAAGTGTGGCAAGTGTTGATGCCTTTTTTTTTAAAAATGGAACATGGTTATTTGATTCTTTTTCTCAAGTTAAATTACGAGGAATTGATGCAGAAATCATTTTAAAGCAACAAGTAACATGCACCTAACTGCAGATGTTTTTCAAAGACAAAACCAGCCACGGCAACATAGCATTTCAAACAGGAAAAAAGCCAAAAAATGTACAGGGCAGTGACTTCCTGCATCAGCTTATCATTCCTTTGATATTGCTATTATCTGCACAAATATTGTAACATACACAAATTTACATATAGAGATAGGAGCCATTTTTAAACATTTTAATATCTTCAAAAGATAGATGCCAATTAACCAATAAACAATTAGACTTGGCAATAATTTTAGTTTTTCATCAATGTAGAATTCTCGTACAAAACTTAATTTTTCCAAAAACAAAAGGCTGAACAACTTTTGAGTTTTTTTTTAAACTTTGTTCCAATCTCTACATATCATCCAAGGATTAAAGAAAAAGTAACTGGTGTTGTTTTCTCTTCAGCTTAACTTCACAAGGAGAGCGCACAAGAATTCACTGGCAGCATACTTACTTTGTCAGTTCATGGGAAAGATCTTTCGACTGGGAAGAGCCAAGGAAACAAGCTGTTATGTTGGACATGCTACAAAAGAACATCAGATACGGGGATAGTGAGCCATTTTGTTGCATTAATACAGTTTATTTAATTAGCTACATCGTCAAGCAGAAGCAATGACTGTGGATGACAAATGCTGACAACTGGTGCAGCTAATGCCTCCATTATACTGCAGCGTTGCCTCTGATGGCTTAAACCATTAGCACGCCCTTTAAAAAGGAATAACAGCTCTCATTCTAGACATGGTTTCTCTATTCAGTCCCCCATCCTCAACTTCAGAGTTCCCCCAAAGATCCAACCGCAGCCCCCTCCTCTGACTCATCAACATGCTGTCCTTTGGCGACATTACCTGCCGGCATAAGATCAGTTTCTATAGGTATGCTGACACACATACAGCCCTACCTCTGCACAACCTCTCTTGGACCCATGACTACCTCCGTGCTGCCAGACTGCCTGTCTGACATCAAGTCATGGCCCACTCTCACCTTCCTCCTGATTACCAATTAAACTGAAGCCATTGTTTTTCGGCCCCTGGCACAAACTCTGCTCCCTTGCCACGGACTGCAGGCCCCTCCCCATCTACTCACTCAGGCTGTGAGAAACCTGCAGCTCTGTTCAACCCAGAGTGGAGACTCAAACCCCTCAGTCTATCCATCACCAACACCAACTTATTTTATCCTATAGCGTTGCCTCCTTCCTCAGTCCCTCTGCCACTGAAATCTTTCACCCCTCGACTTAACTATTCTCATTGCCAGTCTCCTACCCTCCACAAAACTCCATCTTTCAAAACTCTGCTGCCCGTGTCCTGACCCCACACCAGTCCCCTCATCCTTGCTAATTTGTATTGGCTCCCTGTCCCCAAACTTGCGAAATATAAAGTCCTTGTCCTCATCTTCAAATCTCTCCATTACCTCACCCATCCTACCTCTGTAACCTCCCCAAACTTACAACCTCACTCCCCACTCCTCGGATTCTAACCTTTTCTGCACTCCCCTCCCTTTGCCTCACCATTGTAATTATACTCAAGAATAATTATACTCTGAATGGAAATCGGCTCGGTACCGTGAAAGAGCCACAGGACATTAAAGGCAGCACCTCAGTCTGATAAGGCCATTAAAAAAAAGTCAGAAGAATTTTGGTTTTATCACAAGAAGTAAAGAATATGAAAGCAAGTAAGTAACAACGAGCCTATATAAAACCTTAACAAGACCTCAGTTGCAGCACTGTGTGCGGTATTGGACTCCAAACTATAGGAAGGATATTGAAGCTTGAGAGAGGATTCACTAGGTTCACGTAGATTCACTAGGATGCTGCCTGGTTTGAAGAAATATAAATACAAAGCCAGATTTGAAAAATCGGGGCTTCTCTTCTTTAGAACAATGCAGATTATGAGGTGATGCCTTTAAAATTATGAAAAGATGGAACATGGTGGATGGAAGCAGACCTTTTCCAGTTGTTGAGGGGTCTAGAATCAGGGGCCATAAATACAAGATTAAATGTAAGAGATTTAGAATAGAGGCCAGGAGAAACCTCTTTACACAGAGTGTGAGGCTGTGGAATTCATTTCCAGGGTTAGTGGTTGAGGTAGAAACTAGGTCAACAACCAAGATGAAATTGGATAGTTGGATGAAGGAAAAGGGGATAAAGGGATATGGGAACGGGGTGGATAAATGTGATCAGTCCTAATTTGCTTGCGTGGACGGTATACGCCGACATAGTCTGTTAGAAGTTACAACATGGAAACAGGCCTAAGTATTTCTATGTGCCCAAGTCTCTGGAGCAGAGCTTCAACCCACAATCACCTGGCTCAGAGGTGAGAATGCTACCACTGAGCCAAAACTGACACTTACAGTGGTGTGTTGATAGCATGTGTTTTCCTGCTTTGCAATTGATTTCAATCATATTCCACAAAATAAATGACCAATCACATTGTCAAAAAACACACTTTTCTTTCTGAATTACTGATCATATTCTACAAAAGAAAAGTGAGAAACCGCATTCTGCAAAATTAAGACAGGCTGAGTAGCTGAGTCATTATACAAATCACTTGTTAGACCGCATCTAGACAACTGCTTCCAGTTTTGGTCCCCTCACACGGTGGGTGGCCTTAGAAAGGGTTCAGAGGAGAGCTGCGAGAATGATTCCGAGCTTAAAGAGCCTTAGTTACTCAGATAGGCTTAAGGCACTGGGTTTATTCACTTTAGAGCAGCATAAACTTAGGAGGCGACCTGATAGAGGCTTATAAAATAATGAAAGGGCTGGATACCATTCCGATTGATAGAGATTGGGGAGGACCAGGGAACACATGTTTAAACTATGCAAAAATAGGAATAGACTGGCTGTTCTTTTCCCAGAGCAGTGAGCCTTTGGAATGTGTTTCCAGCTGGTGCAGTATGTGCTGACTCTCTGCGTGCCTTCAAAAGGGAGCTGGACCGGTTCTTGACTAGGACAGAGATCGCATCATATTTATAGATAATACATGGTCCATGTAATCTCCTGGACTGGTTTCGATCACCTGAGGGGGGGGGGTCAGAGAGGAATTTTCCAGAGTATCTCTTCCCTTAATGTCCCTGGGATTTTCTGTTTTTTTGCCTCTCCCAGGAGATTACATGGCTGCGAAGTGTAGGAAGTGTCTAGCCATGTTGCTCTAGCCATTAGGAGTGTGGGGCAGGCTTGATGGACCAGCTGGTCTTTGCCTGCCCGTCATTTCCATATGCTCGTATGTAGTAAAGTCCTCTGTTCGACCACTAGTCTGTACTGTTAGCTGATGTGTACCAGGGCAGAAGTAGCAGCACTACAATGGGAGTCAGTACCCTGGATTTGGGAGGGGAATAATTGGCCAGGGTTCCGAATGACCCTGGAAGTGCATGTATGCGGACATCGGGCGAGCACAGGCTTGGCGGTGATGTACCTTGTAGTCAAATAATCTACTAATATTTGCTGTCTGGTCTCAGACATGAAGAATTGGCCAGAGAGCAACTGCAGATATGGAATTTCACCCCAGCAAGAAGTCCTTCAGCAGAGGAGAAAGGGAAAAGAAATAAATAAACAAGGAGGGAACAAAGTTAAATAAACTTACTTCAGTTGTAATACTTGGTCCTCCATCAAAGAGATGAGAGGCGAAATCACTACTGCAACACCTCCTGTGTAAACAGCTGGGAACTGGTAACATAAACTCTTACCATAACCTGTTCAGTTAAAAAGAGAGAAAGTAATGGGTTTCTCAAACCGCACCACAGAAGAAAGGTTGTAAGCGATCTGTACAGTGCATTGGCATTGTGATGCATTCTTTCTTCCCCTTTTCTGCTTCAGGTGTTAACTTATGCTGAGGTAGAGTTTTACGGGCAGCAGGAGACGTCTGGCGCCTTCCACAATTGCCCTTTATTCATGAGTGAGCCAGGGCAGTGCATGTCAGGAGCCCATTGGGGACATTCATAGAAACATAGAAAAATCGGAGCAGGAGTAGGTCATTCAGGCCCTTCGAGCCTGCTCCACCATTCAATATGATCATGGCTGATCCTCTATCTCAATACCATATTCCCGCTCTCTCCCCATACCCCTTGATGCCTTTTATTTCTAGAAATCTATCTATCTCCTTCTTAAATATATTCAGTGACTTGGCCTCCACAGCCTTCTGTGGTAGAGAATTCCATCGGGTTCACCACCCTCTGAATGAAGAAATTTCTCCTCATCTCAGTCCTAAATGTCCTACCTGTATCCTGAGACTGTGACCCCTCGTTCTAGACACCCCCAGCCAGGGGAAATATCCTCCCTGCATCCAGTCTGTCTAGCCCTGTCAGAATTTTATACATTTCAATGAGATCCCCTCTCATTCTTCTAAACTCTAGTGAATACAGGCCTAGTCGACCCAATCTCTCCTCATACGACATTCAAGGGGGGAGGGGAGCTGGGGGAAATCACAGATGAACCTGATCCTATTCTCACCCAATGTCTACACAACAGCACTTTCTAGCAGTGATAACTGGCTAACAACGAACAGCAGGAATCCGGAACGAAGGTTCCTGCTGCCTAGTGCAGGGACACAGAGACCTTGTGCAGAATCTTCCCCGCCAGCCCCCAGCTGAAAGCAAATAACTTGTATGGGGGGTGGGGTTATGATAAAATCCTTCTGAGTGAACAACTCAACGATGACCAGTACACCTCGCAAGTTGCTCAGTGGATTGTACCTTTTTTTTTAGGGCTGTTAAAATTAAAATAAGTAAACAGTCACTTTCCCACCCCCACCCCCACTGTTAGATTTCAGTATTGCATGCACTGCTGTCAGGTGAGGAGTGATGGAGGGGGAAAAAAGAAAAAAATGAAAAGAAAGCTCTAATTCTACTCTTAGCTGTCATAGCTCCCAGCCAGCCACGAGATTGTATCTTTGGAGGATTCTGTCACTGTATCACTCAAAAGAGGTCATCCAGCAAACCATTCCTGCAGTGGAGAAGTGCAGTTACTGTCTGCTATTGTATATAACTGCATTCTTTGTATACCAAAAGATTTGAAACTTGCATATTGTAGTTAAACTGCCTCTCTTCCATACACTCAGTATGGAGCAGGTCAGAGGCTGGGTATTGTGTGGCGAGTGGCTCATCTTCTGACCCCCGTGAGCCTCTCCACCAACTACAAGGCACAAATCAGGAGTGTGCTGGAATACTTTACACTTGCCTGGATGGGTGCAGCTGCAACAACACTCAAAGAAGCTCAACACCTTCCAGGACAAAGCAGTCCGCTTGATTGGCACCCCATTCACTGGCTTAAGCACCCGCTCCCTCCACCACCGGCTGTACCGTGGCTGCAGTGTGTGCTATCTACAGAATGCACTACATCACGTCACCAAGGCTTCTTCTGCAGCACCTCTCAAACCCCGACCTTCACAATCTAGAAGGACAAGGGAAGCAGGTGCATGGGAACACCATGACCACCAAGTTATCCTCCAAGTCACATACTATCATATATCGCCGCTCCTTCATTGTCGCCGAGTAAAAAATCTGGAACTCCCTACCGATGAGCACTGTGGGAGCACCTTCACCACACGGACTGCAGTGGTTCAAAAAGAAGGCCCACCACCACCTTCTCAAGGGCAACTATGGATGGACAATAAATATTGGCCCTGCCAGCGACACACACATCCCGAAGAATTTAAAAAATTCTCTGTATTGCAGCACACTTATTCTTCCAATACTCACCAGTTGCCATAACAACTAGATTATCTCTTCTCTCCTGAAGTACTGAATAGATAACCTTCCATTGAACCCTGTAATTAAAGAACAGAAAAATCAGTTCAATTGACATTGCAAAAAGTCATTTAGAACCTCACAGTTGACGCACTAACAAGTTTCACCTTTTCAAAGACTACAACAGCTTGCATTTATATAGTATCAATGTACAAAATGTCCCAAGGCACTTCACAGAGGCGTAAACAAAAGAAAAAGAACGTTAAGCCAAAGGAGGAGATATTCGGAGGCTCAGTCAAAGTAATGGGTTTTAAGGAGGGTCTTAAAGGAGGAGGGGAAAGTGAAGAGGCAGAGGGGTTTATGGAGGTAATTTCAGAGCATAGAGCCTAGGTGGCTCAAAGCACACGCCGCCAATGGAAGGCAAAAGTGAGAGGGGGGGGGGGGGGGGGGGGGGAGGAGATGCACAAAACAGAGGAACGGAGAGTTTGTGGGGTTGGAAGAGGCTACAGACATAGGGAGGGACACAGCCATGAAGAGATTTAAACATAAGGATGAGATTTTTAACTCTGAGGAGCTTGAGGACCAGGAGCCAGTCTAGGTCAGCAAGGACAAGGTCGATAGGTGAGCAGGATCTGATAGGAGCAGACCTTTGTGAATCTTTTATTCGAGCAGACCTTTGTGTGAGCTGAAATGTACAAGCAGTGGAAGATGGGAGGCCGGCCAGGAGAGCACTGGAATAGGGGAGTCTGGAGTGACAGAGGGTTTCAGCAGCAGATGAGTTGAGGTAGAACAGAGGTGGGTGATGTTACAGAAGTGAATGGAGGCAGTCTTTATGAAGGAGAGGATATGGGAAAGTAGTCAATGACAACGGCATGGAGTTTGTGGCAAGAATTGAAAACGATGGCTTCGGCCTTCCTAGGGTTTAACTGAAGAAAATTGCGGTTCATCCAAGACTGGATGTCAGACAACACAATAGCATTGGAAAAGTCAAAAATGGTGGTGGAGAGGTAGAGCTAGGTGTAGTATGCGGAAGCTGACCCCATGTCTGCAGATGATATCGCTAAGGGGCAACATGAAGGTGAGCAAGAGGAGGAGGCCAAGAGTAGATCCTTGGTGGACTCTGGAAGTAATGCTGTGGGGGCAGGAAGATAAGCCTTTGCTGGATATCAGATAGGTAAGAGTGGAACCAAGTGAGGACAGTCTCAGCAAGCTGGACAACAGAGGAAAGGCGTTGGATGAGAATGATGTGGTTAACTATGTCAAAGCCTGCAGAGACGTGCAGGAGGGGGAGGAAGGATAGGAGGACGGAAACCCAATTGGAGTGATTCAAACATGGAGTTGCGGGGAAAATGAGCACATTTGAGTGGCAACTATGTGTTCAAAGAGTTGAGAGGAAAGGGAGGTTGGAGATGGAATGATAGTTTGCAAGGACAATGGGGTCGAGGGTGATTTTTGAGGATGATGATGACAGATTTAAAATGGAGGAGGGCACTGCTTGAGAAGAGGGAACCATTTACAATGTCAGCTAGCATGAGGGCCAAGAAGGGAAGTGGGATGATCAGTAATTTAGTGGGAATAGGGTCAAGGGAGAAGGAGGTAGGGCTCATGGGTAAAATGAGCTTCGCAACGGCAGGAGGGGAGACAGGAGAGAAACTAGAGAAATACACGAGTTCAGGGCAAGGGTTGGGAAGCAGCAGGGGCAGCTGAACGGATGGTATCACTTTCAATCTTAATGACAAAGAAGTCCATGAGCTCCTTGCACTTTTGTTGGAGGCGAGGATGGAGGGGGAAAAGCGAAGGGTATTAAGAGACGGTTGGTAGCGGAGAAAAGAAGCCAGGTGGCTTTGGCAGAGGGGAGCGAGGCCTGATTGCACCAGATCTGATGATGGTTAGCTAAATCAGCTGTGAACCAGATACACTCAAGACTGCACCCCTTGCACTTGAGGGAGTAAAGATGGGGGCCATACTAGGGGGAAATACCGGGTGGGAGAGAGTAAAGTTTTTGCCGAGGACAAAGACATCAAAGGTGAAGGTGAACGGAGGGGGGCCATTTAGCAGAAATAGTTCTGCATATTATTCTTAAGTAGCTCTGGAAGGTCAAGGTTCAAATCCCAGCCTTACATGGTGGGGAACTGAGGGACATTGTAACTTATAAATGAAATATTTGTCTCCACTCAGCTACAGCTCAGTGCCCTTGTCTTGTTTGTTTAGGTTGCCTATTTTCCGGACAGCAAAGAACTCCTAGAAACAAGCGTCACTTTTACTTGAAACTTGTATGCCTCAAAAGAGAAGTATTGCATTGGTTAGTCAGTGTTGATATAATAATTGTAAACATTTGGGTATTGAAACTTTTTTTTAAATTATGTGTCATCTTTCACTCATTCCAGATGCAACTTCTGTCTGGTTTAAGCAGTAACATTTTATTCACAAACTCAGAAGATTGTTAGCAAACGTATAAAGTACTTCTCAGTAATTGACCGGAGTTCGGTCTATATTAGACGTTTCGGCAGAATCACAACTGGTTGAAGTTCCAAAATTTTCCTTAAATGCATGAGCCAAAGCAACTAATGTTGCCATTTGGTAGTATACTGCACGTTTGTTCCGAATGTAATACAGAAACCCGAAAATATACCATTAAAATACTAGTACGAGACCAGCTCTTTCAGTTGGTCCACAACTTGTGCAAATTTTGAAACTACGGTGGATTTGTCCTGTTGTACGCACTTTTGGGTTCAGTTCAGTGCCTGAGGTGGCATGACACCAGTACCAAGGGTGCAGTAGAAATAAATTAAAGCTGGTTAGAAATGCACTCTCAATAATTAACAACATTATAGGATAAGGAGTGCAACTGGGAAATGGGAAAGGAGAGTGTTGCCTTGATGTGCAGCTGAACAGGATGCCAATGTAAAGAAAGTCATACAGAGCATCAAAACAATTTGAAGCACTCTGAAATTAAGTTAAACCCAGATATCACTTCCCTTACATCAAAAGAGGATTATTGTACCTTGTTTTCATGGCGTCTTAGTGTTCTATTCCAAGTATTAAAACCTGCAATGCCAGACTGAATGGTGCCACTATGGTTTAAAATTTGCGTATCAGCATGTCCATTACACCCCATCTAAATCTATATATGTATCTATATATCTCTCGCTCTCTTTGGGCTGGATTTTACCAACCTCGGCGGGTCCGTGGCAGGCGACGTCGGTGGTGGGTCCCGGCCTCGCTGCCGGCTCCAGCCCACTGTGTAGAATGATTTTCCCCTGATTGGGCAAGTTTGCCGGCCAACTGAAGGAAGCTGGTCTGATGACGTCATGTGATGACATGTCATCAGCCTGTTTCCTTAAAGGGAGCATGGCCAAATTTATTTTGACATTTGTTCTGTCAGTGTTCTACAGCATTGAGGTGCTGCAAACACTGACAATCGCCGTACAGAGGTGCACGGCTGCACCAGGCTCTCCCATCACTCCCTCCATATGCTTATGGAGGGAGTAACAGCACGCAGGGAGGTCCTCTTCCCTTCCAAGGGCAGAAGAGACCTCCCCAGGAGACCAACGCAGCCTGGTTGCACATTGCACAGGAGGACACAAGCAGGGATGTAGTCAGGAAGACCAGGCTGCAGTGGCACAAACCTTTCAATGATCTCAGTAGATCACGAAACGTTACTGCAAAGCCACACTCAACCTCATCCTGCTGTGTCACTCATCACATCCCCATCACTCTGCCTTCCCTACCCTACTCCTGCACATCCTTACTCACACCAACTTACCTTGCACCTCCACCCATCCCTCTCTACCTACATCATCACTTCCCCATCTCACTAGCCACCCCTCACACTCACCCTCATCCTAGTCCAATCATACCAACTAACAACACACAAGGGTAGGCACTTGTGTGTTTTAGCCAATGTTAATGTGAAGTTTCTGTTGGCGTGCTGTCAAACATTGAAATCTTTCATTTCAACACTTTGCGTTCTTGGACAGATTTGTGTGCATCTTTGGAAGTGGCTTAGTGAGTTGCAGTGAATGGCGAGACATAACGGTACCCCCCGCAATGCTGATGAGTGTGAAAGGAATGGCTTGGGCCATTGTAGGGTTGCTTTATGGTGTTGGGTGGTGCCAACCTGGTGCATCATGTAGCAGCCAGGGTGTACAGCATCAAGTGAAGTAAGTCTGGCCCTGGTGAGGCCATCCCTGTCATCCCGGGCAGCAATGTGGTCGGATGCTGATGCCCACTGTCCTGTGCAGCATCAGTTGATTGCGGAAAAGGTTAGGTGTTGTTGGTGCTGCTGGTGTGCCTGGTGATGCTGGTGTTCGGGCTGATTGTGGTGGGATTCTGAGGACCAAAGTGAGAGATTTTCAAGGGCACCGATGCTGATGGAATAGATGGCAGGTGAAGTAAAGGTGACAGAAGCGATCTGTCAATGGTGAGAGAGGTAATGAGGTCAGACTAGATGGAGACTTGAGTAAAGACTTGCAGCATTCTGAGTCTGTAGTGGAAATGCAGTTTAGAGAAGCTAGTGGCTAAGTGAAGATATCTGAATCAGCTGGAAGCTTTGACTCGACATTTGAAGCAGTCAACTCAACAGCTGAAACAATGGCAAGTGACCTCCCGCCTCAGCTTCGCTGACAAGGTCTAGGCACAGCAGGAAACTGGTGGGCGACCTGCCAGAATCAAAAAGCTGAGAAAAAAAGCATTGTTGAGTGGCTGTAAATAAGCCACTAATGATTTCAATTGCTTCCCCAGTCGCTGCGTGTTGGGTCTGCTCAGCACTGGCAGACCCGACATTTGGTAAAGGCGCATGGCGGCAGGTTGACAGCGGCTGTCAAAAAAAACCATTTTCCCACCCAAACCACCACCGATCGCGCCTGCTGACCCCCCAGGAAAATTCCCCCCCATCTCTCTCTCAGACACTGCATAATACATGCAGGCAGAATCCCCCCATTCCTCCCATCCGGTTTATTGTGAGAGAACACAGCAGATGTAGCAACATAATTAACAAAGCCACAAATCTAACTATTATTTCGACTTGGCTGCCTCTGGAATTGGCCCTGTTTACACTGGCAGACCTTGAATCCACTCTACTGACTGCCTATCTGAAAAGAATACCAGATGTCAAGCAGGCAGGTCACACAGACTAATTGTTTGGTGAGCTTTGGAAAGTGCAAAGTGTTAAATCAATATGCACGATTTTAAATTTGTATTTTATCTTGACTGAAAAATGATTCTACTGTAATATAGATGACATGAATCTTGTCATTCATGTGGAAATGACTTATGAAATAATACTGGGCGGCCTGCTGGTGGCGCTGTCCAGGGAGAGTATAAATACTCGGGCATGGGCCCAGCTTGCTCAGGACATTCTTTAACAGGAACTAGTGAAGGACACAACTAGACCTCCATGTTGAAAAACAGTTGATTAAAGCTTTGTTTAACGCTTAGACCAAGTGCCTAGTAGTTTTCTTACGTCAATAGATTTTGCATAAAACAAAAAAAATTATAAACAGTTCTATTATGTAGTTAGCATCTCATGACTATTGGTAGAGAAAATGACAAAAATAGTACATCGGACAGCAGGAAGTTATTCCCAGACTGTAATCTAATCTGTGAGCTCAGATGGTGATTATAAGGATGCCGAGTTCCTCCATTTGATATTGTCTTACAATCACAATTTGCTTTTTTTAAATCATTTGGACTGGCCAAAGAAAAATTATTTTCTCTGGTATTGGGGGAAGCTAGTACCACTTTCATTTTCCATAAATGGAGTTTAAGTTTATAATTCAATTAGTTCAAGCCATTTTGGTGGGAATTTCTTTTTAGTATCCACTTTGTCAAGAAAACTGAAAGACCATAACTTGTAGATTTTATGTGGCTTGTAGTATTAATTCAAGTGACCCAAATGTTTTATAAAAATAAAACTTACGGTTTAAAATTAGAATGTCCAAAATAAGTCTTCAGGCACTTGATCTGTTTTGCATTTGGTTCGGGTATTGAAGGATCTAGATCAAAAATAACCAAATGGATAGGTATATAACAGCAAAGCACCCTGAAATATTTTGATTACAGAAGAGTGCAAATTATACATTTATTATACACATGGATATAATGGAAATTACTTGATTGGACTCATTCTATGATGAGAGAGGAAAAATTTAGGGAGGGTTGTAGGGGGAAAATACACCATGGAAAGTTGACAATACAAAAGAATGATACCTATTAGATACTTTTAATACAAAAATATACCTCTACAAATTATGCTAAATTCTATCAACATTTAGTTCCAACCATCTTTCTAAGCCAATTTACCCCACTTGTCCTCCTCTTCCTTGATCCTTTCGTCTTCCTCATCCTCCACCCCACAAAATTCCTCTGATGCATCAGTCTTGTCAGGTAAATTCCTAAGAAATTCTTCAGTCCCAACTCCAGAACAGTTGTCCAGATCCTGCAGTGCCTGGAGGGTGAGGGAAAATTAACAGAAAACACATGCTTTATTAATTTAATGATTTTTTTTTTCCCCCCACATAGGGGTGTCCTGGTTGATATTCTTCCTTCAAACACCACCACCTAAACAGATTAACTGGTAATTCAGCTCATTGCTACTTGTGAGAGCTTCTTTCAACAAATATTTCCAGATTTTTCTTTTAATGGGGTTTTCTCTTATCTGTTAGCATATTCTGAAGGTCCCCGGGTGAAGGACTCAAGAGTAACTGAAACCAAGACACAACCCCATTAAAGCAAGTATTTTTGCATTCGAAATACGTCCCATCTAAAATAATTTTAGGCTTATATGTGCTACCAGTTCTTGAAGTTCACGTACAATAAATTTGTTTTTGAAAGACACTAGATAAGGTAAGAATCCCACTTGCATTTATTATAAGATCATAATTTCTCTCAGAAACCTCCCAAAGTGCTTCACATACAATGAATAGCTTCCAAGCTCAGTTACAATTGTTATGCAGATGAACGAGGCAGCTACTTGGCATGATGTTGATTAAGATAAGAATGTCAGGCAGGACAACAGAAGAAATTCCAAAATAACAACAGAAAACGCTGGAAAAACTCAGCAGGCCAGGCAGCATCCGTGGAGAGAGAAAGAGAGTTAACGTTTCAGGTCGATGACCTTTCATCAGAACTGGGAAGAGCCGGAAATCAAATAGATTTAAGGCCAGGGTAAAGCTGGGAAAAGGGGGAGGGGATAAAGGAACAAAGGGGGAGATGAAGAGACATTAAGAGATATGCAAGACTAGAGGTGGTGTTAATGTGACAGATTAAGGCTGAATGAAGTGTGAAATCCACTGGCAGAATGAAGGACAGCTGCCAGCTTCTAGGAGGAAAAAAAAAGGTGGGGGGGGGACAAATAAAAGGGTGGATAAAATAAAATATAAATGTGATTGGAGCTGAGGTTATGATCTAAAATTGTTGAACTCGATATTGAGTCCAGAGGGCTGTAGCGTGCCTAAACGAAAGATGAGGTGCTGTTCCTCGAGCTTACGCTGAGCTTCCGTGGAACAGTGTAATAGGCCGAGGACGGTGAGGTCAGAGTGGGAGTGAAGCGGTGAATTAAAGTGACAGGCCACCGGAGTTCGGGGTCCCCCTTACGGACTGAACGGAGGTGTTCCGCAAAGCGGTCACCCAATCTGCGTTTGGTCTCCCCAATGTAGAGGAGTCCACATCGTGAGCAGCGAATACAGTATACTAAATTGCAGGAAGTACAAGCAAATCGCTGTTTCACCTGGAAGGGGTGTTTGGGGCCCTGGACAGTGGGAAGAGGGGAGGTATAAGGGCATGTGTTGCATCTCCTGCGCGTGCACGGGAAGGTGCCGGGCGAAGGGGAAGGGGTGCTGGGGGTGGTAGAGGAGTGGACTAGGGTGTCGCGGAGGGAGCGGTCCCTACGGAATGCTGAAAGGGGAGGTGAGGGGAAGATGTGTTTGGTGGTGGGATCACGCTGGAGGTGGCGGAAATGGCGGAGGATGATCCGTTGAATGTGGAGGCTGGTGGGGTGAAAGGTGAGGACAAGGGGAACCCTATCGTGGTTCCGGGAGGGAGGGGCAGGGGTGAGGGCAGATGTGCGGGAGATAGAACGGACACGGTCGAGGGCCGTGTCGACCACGGTAGAGGGGAATCCTCGGTTGAGGAAAAAGGAAGACATGTCGGAAGCACTGGTATGGAAGGTGGCATCATCAGAGCAGATGTGGCGGAGACGGAGAAACTGGGAGAATGGAATAGAGTCCTTACAGGAGGCGGGGTGGGAGGAAGTGTAGTCCAGGTAGCTGTGGGAGTCGGTGGGCTTGTAGTGAATGTTAGTCAATAACCTATCCCCAGAGATGGAGATGGAGAAGTCGAGGAAGGGAAGGGAAGAGTCGGAGATGGACCATGTGAAGGTGAGGGAAGGGTGGAAATTGGAAGCAAAGTGAATGAAATGTTCTAGTTCAGGGCGAGAGCAGGAGACGGCACCGATACAGTCATCAATCTTCCTGCTCTTTGGAAAAAAGTGTCATTGGATCTTTAGCATTCATCTGAACTCCCAGAACAGATAGGGCTTCAGTTTAACGCCTTATCCGAAGGACAGTCGTAACCCTCCCCCCTGAAGAATAGTCACCACCGTAGCAATTTCCACAATAGGGATCAAGCAGTAATTTCATGGTGTCATCATTTCATAAACAGAACAAATTATAGCAGTGAGCTAGGATGAAAGTAAGGCATTTTCCCCCATTAAGATCAGAGTACAGTTCTACTAATCTGTCTGTTAGCATAGGTAGATAAGTTGGTAAAACCAAAAATGCAACCCTGCATTACTCATACCCCTCCCATTGAATTCTACAATAGACAGGAATACAGTTGTACATCTGATGTCCCCTAATGCAACAGACACCTTGCTATTATTTTAATTTGACCTATGGTGCATCCACAACTTCAGGAGACCAAAATTATACTATTTAGGCAGCAGTATATAATTTGGTTGTCATTGATGCTTATATGTGCTACCAGGTCTTAAAGTTCACGTACAGTAAATCTGTTTTTGAAAGACCCGAGATAAGGAAAGAATCCACTTCCATTGATATATCATAATTTTTCTCAGAAATGTCCCAAAGTGCTTCACCTATAATGAACTGCAGTCATCAGAACATCTGAAAAGTAAAATGTTACAGTTTTGGGCACTCCATTATAGAAGAGACATTAAAGCCATAGGGGGAAAAATTGGGTCGCACCCACTTTGGGGCACTAACTTCGCCGAGGAGCTACTTTTAGCGCCCCAGTGCCCGAAATTCACTGGTAGCACCCCAAGAGGGAGGCGGGCCGCTACTGGAAGCGCCCCGCCTCCCTCTTGGGGTGCTGCGAGTGAATATCACAGCGCTACGTGCCGCAGCGCCACGCTCTGCGATACTGCAGGCCTTCCTTCCCCTTATTAAAGGGGAGGGGACTAGCGCAGCGCGACCCGGGGCCCAGCTGGGCCACCAGGGATCGGAGTGCCGGCAAAAGAGCCCGGCACTCATGAGAAGTGCCGGGCTCACGGAGCGCAGCCGGCACCCCATGGGGGGGGCTTCACAGAAGGCCGGGGACAGCAACGGGGGCAGGTGCTGGCAGGCAGCCAGCAACAAAAATGGCTGCCCGGCACCTCCCCTTCAATTTGCGCCGCTCCGGCTGCAGGTAGGCCCCCCTGACCCTGTCGGACATAGCGTCCGGCGGTAAGTCAGGGGGCGCTACCGAAGATCGTGGCCGGGGTGCTGCGCACGGCGATGACGTCATCGCCGGCGGCGCAGCGCCACGGGGCGCTAACAGTTACCGCCGCCGCTAACCTCCCGCTGAATTTCGCGGGAGGCGTTGGCAGCACCGTGCCCAGGCGCTAGTTGCTTTGCGCCCCTTTAGCGCCATCTTAGGGCACTAACAGCAGGCGCAAATCAACCGAACTTTTCCCCCATAGAGACTGCACAGCATAGATTCACCAGAATGATACTAGGGATGGTAAGTTATAGTTATGAGGAGAGACTTGAGACACTGGAACAATTTCCACTGGACCAGAGAAAGTCGAGAAATAATTTCATAGAGATATAATATTTTAGATATTTTCTTGTATTGTCTGAACTGAATTTTGTTAACTTAGAATAGTTCTGCAATATTCAATTTAGCTGGTTGTCTTAACATTAAGACAGCAGACATGAATTCAGACTGGTTACCGTAGTGTTTGGAATGCTAATGAGTAAACAAAGGAGTGCTCGTGTACAATCTCAAGCATTTGAAACAAGGAGTGTCGGAAATATTAGATCTCACTGTATTCTGTTTACTTCTATACATTATGTGAAACAAACCTGCTTGTTGGTCTGCTGCTGCCTCATCTTGGATGTGCCTTTGGCTTTGCCTTCCATGCCCTACAACCCTCCGAGATCTCTGCGCTCCTCTAATTCTGGCCTCTTGCGCATCCCCGATTTTCATCGCTCCACCATTGCCGGCCATGCCTTCAGCAGCCTAGGCTCCAAGCTCTGGAATTCCCTCCAGAAACCACTCCGCCTCGCTACTTTTCTCTCCCTTCCTTTAAGACGCTCCTTAAAAAATACCTCTTTGACCAAGCTTTTGGTCACCTGTCCTAATATCCCATTATGTGGCTCAGTGTCGATTTTTGTTTGGTAACGCTCCTGCAAAGTGCCTTAGAGCGTTTTACTACTTTAAAGGCACTATATAAATGCAAGTTGTTGTTGTTGATCCTTGGGTTACGTTATTATTTAACCAGATATCATAGAATGGTTACAGCACAGAAGGAGGCCATTCAGCCCGTCAAGCCAGTGGCAGCTCTCTGCAAGAGCACTTCAGCTAGTCCCACTCCCCCGCCCTTTCCCCGTAGCCCTGCCAATTTTTTTCTCCTCAGGTACTTATTCAATTCCCTTTTGAAAGCCACAATTGAATCTGCCTCCACCACCCTTTCAGGCAGTGCATTCCAGATCTTAACCACTCCCTGCGTAAAAAAATTTTTCCTCAAGTCGCCTTTGGTTCTTCTGCCAATCACCTTAAATCTGTGTCCTCTGGTTCTCGATCCTTCTGCCAATGGGAACAGTTTCTCTCTATCTACTCTGTCTAGACCCCTCATGATTTTGAACACCTCTATCAAATCTCCTCTCAACCTTCTCTGCTCTAAGGAGAACAACCCCAGCTTCTCCAGTCTATCCATGTAACTGAAGTCCCTCATCCCTGGAACCATTCTTGTAAATCT
This sequence comes from Squalus acanthias, assembly GCA_030390025.1. NCBI lineage: Eukaryota > Metazoa > Chordata > Chondrichthyes > Squaliformes > Squalidae > Squalus > Squalus acanthias. The sequence continues at coordinate 201,935,766 of CM059426.1, forward strand.
TTTCTGCACCCTCTCTAAGGCCTTCACATCCTTCCTAAAGTGCGGTGCCCAGAATTGGACACAATGCTCCAGTTGAGGCCGAACCAGTGTTTCATAAAGGTTCATCATAACTTCCTTGCTTTTGTACTCTATGCTTCTACTTATAAAGCCCAGGAACCCGTAAGCTTTTTTAACCGCTTTCTCAACCTGGCCTGCCACCTTCAACGATTTGTGCACATATACCCCCAGGTCTCTCTGTTCATGCACCCCCTTTAGAATTGTACCCTTTAGTTTATATTGCCTCTCCTCGTTCTTCCTACCAAAATGTATTACTTCGCACTTTTCTGCGTTAAATTTCATCTGCCACGCGTCCGCCCATTCCAACCAGCCTGTCTATGTCCTCTTGAAGTCTATCACTATCCTCCTCACTGTTCACTACACTTCTAAGTTTTGTGTCATCTGCAAATTTTGAAATTGTGCCCTGTACACCCAAGTCCCTATTGGGCAGGAAAAGATGTACTTAGGATCGGAGGAGGGGCAAGGTTCGCTTACAGGACTGACTAAGAAAATAATGGCCCAAAAATTCGGCCGAATACGGGAGAGTACCTGCTGCGTACTCACCCGTATTCGTTCCCGAAGTGCCGGTTTTCCTGCATGCACTGTATGGCGAAGGGGGCGGTTCCTCGGTGAACCGCGTGCGCACTAGAGGCTGTGCGCACGCAGCACACTTAGGTTTTTTTTCAGGTTTCAACGCGAGGGTAAGTATTGAAGATTTTACACAAGTAAAAAGGAGGCGTAAGACCCCTTTTGAACAAGGTAAGTAGTTAATTAAGTATAATTTAAAAAAATTTCAACAGGTTTATCTTTTTTAGAGACTTTAAAGAAAGGTAAGTTTATTTTTATAACTTTTAAAAAGAATTTAAATGTTTTCAAAAATTTAAATTTTTGTTTAAAGTGGTTAATTTATTTAACTATAGTTATTTTATTAATGTGATGGGTTTTTAAAAAATTTATTTGAGGTTTAGCTGTTCTTTTGGGGTCTCTTTCAATTCACAAATTTAACAGGTCCCCTGTCAAATCTATGAATGAAAGATGGTCTGCTGCCATTGGCTCTCCATGGCCCACGTGATCCCTGAGGTCGCATCGCACTAACTGCGCCCCTGGGACACGCACACACTGCGCGCCGGCACTAGGGAGAGGCCCAGGACCCGAAGTTCCTGTGGGCCCAAAACACAACAGCCGGCGCGGTGTGTGATATCGCGCGCGATCCTTACCCCCGCGGCAAGCCTCCGAGTCAAATTTCTGGGCCAATGTGCAAAACCCCAAAATTCTAACAACAGATTTTTAAATTTTGAAGGACATCGATAGAGTGGAGAGAGAAACAATCTTTCCACTGGTCGGAATGGGAAGGGAGTCAACCATTTAAAATTGTCACTAAGAAAGAGAGGAAAGAGGTTAGAAGAAATGTTTTAATGCAGAGAATTGTGGGAGCATGGAACGCTTCCCCACAGAGACTAATTGAGGCAAAGACTATTACATTTCTTAAGGGAACAATGGATAAATATTTGCAGCAGAGGAACATAGAGAGAGAGTAATGGTATTAGTTTTGGATTGCTCTTGCAAAGAACCAGCATATACACAATGGACCGAATAGTGTCCTTCTGTGCTGTAAATTTCTACGGCTCTTTTTACAAGCTGAGCTCCCCCGCCCCTCCCCAAATAGCTGCGTACAGCTGAGTAGCTCAATTAACAGTCTGATCCAACTGCAACTTGTTTTCAACTGCCTGTGTTCAGCTGGGAAATGTGGAAGGGAACAGTCCGCCCTGTAGGGAGACTGCAGTTAACACCCTTCCTTGAAGAGCAGTTGTCTACATGCCCTTCCAGTGGGCCATCTGTGCCAATGGCCGGGTGAAAACAGGCTAATTCAAGTTTCCACATTCTGGTGGGAATCCCTCATTGTATCCAAAAGCACACGACATGGGAAAATTTGGCTGCCAGTTCAGCTAAAACACCACTGCATGAACGCCCAAGGGAAAATCCCTTCTGCAATGCAGTTCTGTTCCTTTGCATAGCTATTACTGGGGTGCCATCTAGTGGGTATCTGTAAATGAGCAGTTTCGAATTCAGCTCTGAATCGCAATGCTCTTACCCACAACATCCTTTCCCTCCAGTATACTGAAAAGACCTACCAACAGTCAACTGAAATCTCCAATTACTGGGCTACCCCAAGTAGAAAACGTTTGATCGTATAAGCTACCCGTTACCATGGCTCAACAGGCAGGCAAGGACAGGCTTTACAGACACCACCAATACTGCAAAACTGGAAGATGCAGCAAAGTTGTATCAGGCTTGTGGAGTCGTTCAAACTTAACAGACAGCACAGCGTCTCAGTTTGTTTTGCATTCTCTGAGCCCATACCAGTACAGTAGTACCCTTAATATACTGGTGCGAAGAGAGTACACAAGTTATATTACTCGTTCAAATTGTAATGGATTGGAGAGTAGGGGCACACTCAGGTAAATTCACCGCTTGTGCTCTACAAGTGTTTTCTGGACAGTCAGCTCTTTTCAGTAACTAGGAAATAGCAATGGAGCCTCCTATAATCCAAACTTTAAGAAATAATATTAAAATGTTAGGCTTCACTACAAAGTAAAACTGATAAAAAGATTACCTTTTCCTTAAATTGACTGGAACCAACAATATGAATTCCTGGCACAGTAGCAGTATTAAAACTGAAGTATAATGACATCAGAAAGCACAGGATGCAAACAAAGGACCTCTCTTTATTGCCTTTCAAAGCAGTAAAAAACCTCCATGTCTTTATTGATGACCCAGTATTTGACAGTCACAGCTAAGCAAGGTGTTTTAAAGAGTGACTTTCTCATTGAGAAGATTTGAATTGGATCGCTCTTTCAAAGAGTCGGCACAGGCACGAAGGGCCGAAGGGCCTCTTTCTGCGCTGTACAGTTCTCTGATTTTTCTCTTGTGTTACGATAACTCAGTTGATCCAGCATTATGTTTCCTCATATTTCAACGATGACAAGGTAAATTTTCCAAATGTACCACTGGGTACTAAATGAAGCCGGTCAAGCCCACAGACTTTCTACCACTGTTAATGCCATTGTTGCTGGCCAGTACGAGGTGTGACTTAGGTGGAGCAAGTTGGACAAGGTCAAGGTTTCTTCCCCTTAAACAAACACTTCACTTCTTCACTGTGTTCCCATGGGAGTTCCAGTGAAGAACTGAACTTACTCAAATGAGGCAAGAAAGTTTAGCTGACAGGTGGGTGTTGGGGATTCAAGTACCTGAGCTACTGTACCATCTTTGCCAAAATCGAATCAAACCGAGAGACTGCAGTGGATACTTACAGTTGAGTCGGCTGGTCAAGTTATATTTTGCTGTTACTGTTGCCGTGCTTCATTCTACATTTCAAAGTAACGTGCCGCAATCCTCCACTTTTCGATCTTACCTTGAGCATCTCATTCTCCAGCTCCTCATCACTTTCAATCACACAAGAGAGATCTGCTTCTTCATCAGCATGAGGTGCCTGCAGAATTACAAAACATACAATTACTGTGAAACGAAAACAAACCATCAACATCTGCCCCAGCAACAACACGTTGGGGTCACCACTGACCAGTTATATAAAAAACCATGGCAATAACAACAGGGCAGAAGCTGGGTATTCTGCAAAAATTAGCCTGTTCTCAAAGTTTTTCCATCAGCTCCAAGGACCAAGTCACAAATGGGATGAAATGCTCACCACTCACTTGGATAGGTGCAGCCACAATAACACTTAAGAAGCTTGACACTACCCAGGATAAAGCGGTTCTCTTGATTGGTGCCCCTACCACTTCCATCACTGGCGCACTGTGATTGCAGGACGTACAATCTACTGGACACAGCAACTCCCCAAGGTTACTTCTCCCTGTGACCTCACCCACTGAGTAGGACAAGAACAGTACTGTTGTGGAAACACCATCACCTCCAAATCATACACCATCCTGACTTGGACATATATCGGCATTCCCACATTGTCACGGTCAATATCCTGAAATTCCCTTGCTAACACCATTGTGGAAGCACCGTCAGTACAAGGAGAACTCGGATTGGGCAATAAATGCCAGCCTTTTCAACATCGCCACATCTCAAGAACAAATAAAATGGGTACTCAAGTGGCTGCTGTGTTAAGATGATTTGAAAAGTTGAAGTGGAAATTTTTTGCTGCAAAATTAACAATTTCTGTTGACAATTATTGGGCAAAGCAGCATAATCCCCAGTGTTAAATCTGGGAAACCAGTGAGGGATTTTCCTAATCTTCTGTCCTGGTGTTGACCATTAAAATACATCTCTCGGCTGCTATATATGCAATGTAAATTGTTAACAGGTCAATATTAGAGTGACTAATGTTCATCGGCAATCAGGCTCAATCTTTAGTACTGTCTTAGAAACAGGGCTCAGCATAAAACACAATACTGTAGATGCTGGAAATCTAAAGCAAAATCAGAAAAAGTTGGAAACACACAGTAGGTCAGTCAGCATCTGTGGAGATAACAGACAAGTTAACGTTTTGGTTGTGGACCCTTCATAGATGCTACAACATGGAAACAGGCCATTCGTCCCCAACAAGTCTGTATCAGCGGTTACCTTCCATGCAAGCAACTCGACCCAATCATATTTACCCACCCTGTTCACATAACCCTTTATTCCCTTTTCCTTCATCCACCTACCCAATCTAATCTTAAATGTTGACATAGTTTCTGTCTCAACCACTAACTTGGGAAGTGAATTCCAGTCTCACAACTCGTTGTGTAAAGAAGTTTCTCTTGCTCTCTGTTCTAAATCATTTCTATTTAATCTTCTATTTATGGCCCCTCACTCGACACTAATCAGCCTTTCTTTACCTGAATCATTGGCTCCCACATGGACCATGATGATTGGCTACTCTCCCTCTCCTTGCAAAATCTTTCCAGTCTATGCGATATGTTCCTTCTCCTAGTACCAGGGAGCCAACAGAGCTTCCAGGACTGGCAGTCTGAACTGCAAACAGTCAAGTCAGCCCTTCTAACTACTGAATCCCTATCACTACAGCATTTCTCGGGGGTTTTGCTGACCTCTTCCTCCCTGAACCATCTGTTGGTGCCACTGATATTTATTTGATGGCCCTATCCAGAATTCTCATATTCACCGCAGGAAGTTAGAACTTCAAATCTGTTTGACAGCATAAGTTGCTCTGGGCTCTCCCTTTCTAATCTCTCCTTCCCACCCCTCAGACAGTCAGCCACCTTTCCTCCTCCACTGCCTGCTCCCTATCTGTCATCAGTGTGACTATACTCTCAAACTAAATTTGCAGATGGCACCATACTGGGGGAGGGATAGCCCATACTGAGGAAGGCTGCAACAAATTACAAGACGACATTAATAAACTTGCAGAATGGGGATATAATTGGCAAATTAATTTCAACACACATAAAAGTGAGGTATTACATTTTGGGAAGAAAAATAAGGAGGTCACATATTGGAAAATAAAAATCTAAATGAGGTAGAAGAGCAAAGGGATCTGAGTACAAATACACAAATCACTTAAAGTAGCAACGCAGGTTAATAAGGCCATTAAAAAAAAAGCAAACCAAGCACTCGGGTTTATTTCTAGAGGGATAGAATTGAAAAGTAGAGAAGTTATGCTCAACTTGTATCAAACCTTGGTTAGAACACACTTGGAGGACTGTGTACAATTCTGGCCACCATATTGGGCCTGAATTTGCGGTCGGAGGCTTCCAGCGGGGAAATACCTCCAATCCGCAAATAAAATCCGCACCTACCTGGTGCCTCGGGATGGCCTGTTTCTGTACTATATATCCTATGTAATCCTATGTAAAAACTCTCGCTCCATAAAATGCTCTCCCACCCTGACATGTCAAATTGTCTCCATCTCCTTCTCAAGTTCTAAGCTTGAGCAATGTGAGTTGGTGGTTCTTCCCACAGACGTGTTTGCCTAAGTCAACTCCGGGTGCTTGAAAACTCCCACATCTTGCAGGAATGCCATTACCGGTTCACTCCACAATGTGCTCGAACTAGAACTCTCGCAATTACCTCCTTTTTTAGGCGCAAACCAGTTCTAACTGGTCAATCAGCCCCTAATTATACACTATCTTCTTCTTCTTCTTCAGTCCCTCGGAACCGAGGATGACTTGCTTCCACTCTAAAAATGAGTTCTCAGGTGATTGATGAGTCCAATGCAGGACCTACAGTCTCTGTCACAGGTGGGGCAGACGGTGGTTGAAGGGGCGGGTGGGTGGGGTGCTTGGGTTGACGTGCGCTCCTTCCGCTTGGCTTCCGCTTGCTCCCGGCGAAGAGACTCGAGGTGTTCGGCGCCTTCCCGGATGCTTCTCCTCCACTTTGTGCGGTCTTGGGTCAGGGATTCCCAGGTGTCGGTGGGGATGTTGCTCTTTTTCAAGGAGGCTTTGAGGGTGTCCTTGAAGCGTTTCCTCTGCCCACCTGGGGCTCTCTTGCCGTGTCGGAGCTCCGAGTAGAGCGCTTGTTTTGGGAGTCTCGTATACCTAATTAACACCTGGCCGGTTAACTACTTTCCGTTGACTGGCAGTTAACTGCCAACTGACTTGCAGCTACACAAGTTAAAAATTCTAAGTTTGCATTTCAGGTCAATAAAAAACACAATTTCTGTTCTACGTACCCACAGTGTATCCCTTACTTCTAACTGAATTTCCACTCTCACCAAATTTCCAGTTTTAGAAGTCCTCACTCTCACGCTGTTCCCAACTCACTCTGTGATGTACTCCCAGCTTGAGCCAACATTTTCTATTTTTTGCTCCATTATAAATCAGGTCGTTGTCAGGAGAATTTTATTGTACTAGTACCAATGCAAATAGTTTTCACAGATTACATGGCAGCATGATATTTTACCTTGCTTGGCAAAGAAGAAATAGTATTTTCCACTGCATCTTCCTCTTGTGCTTCACGCTCTAACATCTGAAGCTCATATTCAGTTATGGCCAAAGACATCAGGTAACCCTCATGCTTGTTTTGATTGGGTTCTGCACAAACATCGCCATCATTTTGGTCACTTCCCTGGGATTCCGAGTGTGGCGCATGAGCTACACCGCTGTTCTGTGGATCCAATGGCAAGTCGGTCAAGTTACTTTCTTGGTCTACTCCTTGGCAACTCCCACTTTTCTTTTGGATAGCTTCTAAGCCATTTTCTGAATGATCATTTGCAGCTCGGCTGTCTGCGTGCGATTCAGCTTTCGGTTCATTCCCCGGTTCTGAGCCAGTCCCAGATGTTGACTCAAGCAAAACGTTCCGCAAAGCAGAAACATTTTCAGAAATGACGCTCAAGATATCTGCAGCTCTGTTACAAAAAAGACAAGTGTTAGTATATGGCACGCTAATGTCAAATGTAGATGCTAACAAGTGTCTGTAATCTATAGCGCTTCCACACACCAGACAACTGTATCCATACATATGCATGCTGATGTAGGAAAAATGCCGTGCCTTCCAATGGACTGTGGACAATTATCACTCTAATGGACTATCCCCAGGTTATCTAATCTCTTGAGGGAGTTGAATATCTGGCAGTAAAATATCAAAAATATATATATATATTTATAGAATTTAACTCTGAAATGATTTCTTGTCACCCCAAAATAACTTCCGAAATGCAAATTGCACATGCGCTGTTTAAAAGTTGCAGTTGGGACTTCTGTCTTCTGATCACAGATCTCCACAAATGGCTCATGCATGTGGCCATTTGTGTGTGAGCCTACAGCGAGTGTGGGCAGGCTACACAATTTGATATGGGAAACAAAACATCTGAGAAAGTGTTGGCTTTCGACATTTATGGAGGTAAAAGCAGCAGCTTTGAGACAGTCCTTCTGAAAGCTAGAGATTTTTAATTAGTCTTCTCCAAAATGATTGGAGATAAATGGAATTTGCACTGCAAAAACTTAGTCAAACTGAGAGCAAATTTGAACTACATCTGAAAGCAGCTTCGCTGAGGATAACTAACCCAATACAGATATTCTCTTTATACTTACGCTAAATACATATTGTACTTTGCTGTTGGTTATGCTTCACATTGCCATTTGTTTCTAAGTAAACTTATTATTAGTGACTTTTGTCTGTAGACCTTAGGTTGCTGTGATAATATTCACCATTTAGAAGATGAGTAGATAACCCAGTACAAGGCTACATGAAATCTACGAAGATTACTGTTAGTGGGGTAATTGCAGAGAGAAGACAATCGTAGGAAACTCTGAAACCCTAACAAGCCCAATCTGAAAAACTGATTAAAGCAGGCATTTGTTTTTGTTTAGATGCAGAGGCAACAACACTATGACTAGCAGATCATCGTATGCTGTCTCCCATCAGCGGCTCATCACTAACCTCTGCACACCGCTAATGTCGGAATTAGGAACCATCTCTGCTAGTTTCTGCATCTCACATGCAACAGAGGTCAGGTTAGACCTTAAAAAAAGGGAAGGGAGCAGTTTCTGGTCTGAAACACACAAAGTATAAAATTATCAGTTGGCAGGTATTTATTTCATCCATATGTACAGCATAAAGTAGAACTCATTTTTGTTCCCGTCAACGGTAGGTACAGTGACCATTTTAACCTAATACTCTCATTTTTGGGGGAGGAAGTGGGAACCACAAAGCAACAGGAATTAACTGCTTTCTTTCCCTGATCTTTGATGTGGCACTGGAGGACAGAGTGCTTGTTTCAACAACAACTTGGCAGCTGAAGGCACAGCCACCAATGGTTGAGCGATTATAATGAGGGATGCGCAAGAGGCCAGAATTAGAGGAGCGCAGATATCTCGGAGGGTTGCGGGGCGGGAGGAGATTACAGAGATAGAGAGGGGCGAGGCCATGAAGGGATTTGAAAACAAGGATGAGAATTTAAAAATCAAGGCATTGCTTAACTGGGAACCAATGAAGGTCAGCGAGCACAAGGGTGATGGGTGAACGGGGCTTGATGCGAGTTAGGACACGGGCAGCAGAGTTTTGGATGGCCTCAAGTTTACGGAGGGTAGAATGTGGGAGGCCAGCCAGGAGTGCGTTGGAATAGTCAAGTCGAGGTAACAAAGGCATGGATGAGGGTTTCAGCAGCGGATGAGCCGAGGCAGGGGCAGAGTCGGGCGATGTTCCGGAGGTAGAAATAGGCGGTCTTAGTGATGCCACGGATAGGTGGTCGGAAGCTCATTTCAGGGTCAAATATGACACCAAGGTTGCGAACAGTCTGGTTCAGCCTTAGACAGATGCCAAAATATATCTGTGCAGGGCTCCCTGTATGAAACTTCTGTTGACTTTTGGGAATTCCAACGCTAAACAGAGGGTAGTCCCACTGCTGAGCAAACAACTGTTGTGCTGCCTCATTAATCCATAAAAATAGCAGTTCTTTCCACTTAGAACCCCACTATAGACGTGGAATACAGTCACTACTGAGTACCTGAAACAGGATCTCCAGTGGGTAGGTAGGAGATGAACACAAAATTAATGAATCAACTTATTGTACATGCATTGTGGGCTCAATGTTTAATGGTATTTTAGATCTTCTCTTTCCCTTTTCTAATTATCTTCTACACTAGACACTATCCTGGCCATCAGGGCCTCTGTAAATGTCACTCTGAAGCTGACTGCTTAAAAGGTGTGCAAGACCAGTTCAGTTGATGCCTGCCATTATCTAGTGCTCCAAGGGAAATGCACGACCTCCATTCGGTGACTCCCCATGGGAACTCAGCAGTAAGAAGTATTGCCGTAAACCCACTTCCTACTACGCTGTGGCACGGTGCTCTGGCCCTCCAACACCTTGCACCACCACGTGACTTTCCTATTTTTAAAAGGAACTGTACCCCATTTGAGGGGGAGCAATGGAATCACCCACTGGCATTCCAAAATACTGCCAGATTGATAAGTTGTGTGTTTGTGCCTGGGAATTCTCCAAATACGCAACACTATTGTGGGGGTGGTGTTTCCACGTGAGCAGCACCCTCGGCACATAGAGAGTGGAGGCCAGATGGTTTCCCACTGAAAGGAGCAATCACCCAGGCTGCTCTCACGCACTTATCAGCCAGTGAAACAGCAGCACTGACAGAGGCTGCGGAATAGGTTGCCTGTCTTTTAAATCTACTGGAGCATGAACATAAATACTGATCCATTCAGAGGATATTCTCAATTCTACTAAGACAACATATCTTCAAAATTAGATTAAATAAATTACCTTGTGGCAGCCTGGTGGGGTAAGATGTTGATGTACAAACTTGCTTTGGAATGGAGTAGCACAACACACAACCTACCAATCTGACACAGTAATATGCCCTACAGGCACCTAATCTGTGACCAAACGATGATGACTGACCTGGAACTCACTGTCTGAAAGGGTGGTAGAGGCAGGAACCCTCACAACATTCAAGAAGCATTTAGATGAGCACTTGAAACGCCATAGCATACAAGGCTACGGACCAAGTGCTGGAAAATGGGATTAGAATAGACAGGGCTTGATGGCCGGCACGGACACGATGGGCCGAAGGGCCTCTTTCTGTGCTGTATAACTCTATGGGGGAAAAATTCAGTTGGTTGCACCTCCCGTTAGCACCTTAGGAGGGCGCTAATGGGGCGCAAAGCAACTAGTGCCCGGGCACGGCGATGTTTGTGCCGCTCGCGAAATTAACTAGACATTTTGCGGCGGCGCTAAACACTACCGACACAATCTCCTGCGCCAGCAGATCGTGACGTCAGTCGAGTGCGCAACGCCCCGGAGCGGATATTGAGTGGCGCCCCCTGCCTTACCGCCTGCCGCTAGCAATGACAGGTTGAGGGGAGCGTTTTGCAGTCAGGAAGGGACTGGGGGAGCGCTATTTAAAGGCGACCGCTTCCTGCCTTTTATTGTTGGTGACATTTTTGAACCACGCATTCTGAGAGAGAGAGAGAGAGAGAGAGAGAGAGACTGACTGAGACTTCTGGAGAGATTCAACGCTGTGTGAAGGAGTTTTGGGTACTGAGCAGCACTTTGCAGGTTCATTTTGATTTGCCCTTCCTTGTATCGATTTAGAAGACACTGTGGGGGCTGCACTCTGAGCTCTTTCCCTGGTTCTCTCCATTGTTCTTTCCAGCAGATTTGATGTACAGGTCTCTCCAGGCCGAGATTCAAGGCTGCAATGAGCAGGATGTGGATGGAAAGCAAGATCGACTCTCCCCTTTAAGAACTGGCCGGCGCCATTGTGTGTGTGTTCCATTGCTGACTGACATCACATGAGCTTCGCCAGCGCTCTGAGGTAGCGCCTCGCTCCTCGGCCTTTGCGCCTTAAGACAGGTGTGAAGCGCCTGATTTAGCGCTCCAATCACCTCCAGGGGCGATAAAAGTCAAGTTTGCAGTCGGTGGCGATAATTAGCGCCAGGCGCTAATCTTTGCGCCCGGCGCTAATCTTTGCGCCCGGCCAATAATTGCGCCCCAAATGGGGCGATACTGAATTTCTCCCCCTAGGACTCTATCTATGACAATGATATTGTGGGCATTAACTACAAGCAAATATATATAAAGAAAAAATCTTTTTAAATTTGTAACAAAACATTTTTTTTTTATAAAGAATTTTTGTCAAAAATGAAACGTTTCCATTTAAAGTACACATAAGACAATAACAATCTAACAAACATACAAAAAGTAAGGTGAGAAAAGAGCATCACACCCATCAAACTTGCTGGAGTGTGCAACTGCAGCTGCTAGCGACGATAACTCCTAAGGGAGCCAAAAACAAAAGTGGGAAAAACCTGAGCCAACTTCAGGAAAAACTCGAGAAATTCCTTCCCGATGTTATATTGGAATCGAGCAAGCTTAAGGAGACTTTGGTTACCAAGACGCATCATTTGGGGAACTTCTCCAACCCGCACACAACTTACCATCTTTATTAGGAAACAGTTTTCCTCCACTAGCATCCAAACTATTTAATTTTTGGTAAATTAGAAGACCAGCCTAGAGAAAGAGAAAGGAACACAAATGAGTGCTATCTTAGTCAATTATAAAATATCACCACAGTGGACCTCCTGATAACAACAAACTCAGCCTTATCTTACCTTCCCGACATGTGATGATATCCTGTTTAGTGAGCAACAGATCCAAAACAGCAAAACATACCACTGGGAATGGAGCGCATGAGCCCAAATGGCAATACATAACACAACAAGTTTTTTTTTAAAACATACAACACAATTATTAGCTGGCGTATACGGTGCTTGTTACAGGGCTCCAAAAAACTCTCAGGAGTCAGGATTTTTTTTAAATCTGAGTTTCATTGTTGATATTTGAACCCTAGCTCTGTGCTATGAGTATGTTATACCATGGCCAAGATGGCACTTAATCAACTGGGTCCCAATCCTGCGCCAATGTGACTCTGAAACCAGCTGTTTGAAAGCATGCAAGGGAAGCCTGGTCCGATTCCCTGTTCTCCGTTATTGATTTTCTTTCCCTATCTCTGGCATGGCTTGCTATCTGGCCCACAACACAACTGACATCGAAACCTCAACACATGGACAATTTTGGCCACAACTTACTAAGGTGCGGTAGCACAATAGGGTTATTGCCTGTAACTTCAGGGTACCATCTTGGCTTGTTAAAAAACATTCCTTCCCCTCATTTCTTTTCCAAGGTTCTCCCACATTACACACCAATCCCTGCAAATAGGGCACTCAGATAAACCAGCTCTCGGGCCTCGGCTAATGGCACTCTCGATCCCACATCCTGAAGGTGTGCAGGAACACCAAATGGTAATTTAAGACTCAAACCTTGCTATGCTAGAAGAAAGTGCCCAGCTTCTCCACAGTGCCTCCCCGTCAAGCCACCGGAGATCAGGAGCATGCTGAGTGAGTGCAAAGTAAAATTCTACAAATTCTGGAACACTCGCCCCCAAAAAGTTGTTGAGGCTAGGAGTCAACTGAAAATTTCAAAACTGAGATGGATAGATTTTTGTTAGGCAAAGGTATTAAGGGCTACGGAACCAAGATGGAGTTAAGATACAGATCGCCCACGATCTAACTGAATAGGGCTCGAAGGGCTGAATGCCCGTCTCATGTTCCGAAGTACCAATTAGTAGCACAGCATCGCCATTAAGCTTCTCTATACCTTCTCGTTGCTATTTTAGTTTTTTTTTTAAAAGGTAATTAAAACCCAATTAAAAATGTTATTCCACAGTACATAAAAGATATATGAATTAACGTCTCAATTGCCTATTGGTGCAAACTATATTGATAAAACAAAAGCACTTGAATCCAAGAGCTTTTCAATTACATAATAAAGAACTGAAATAACAGTATTATAGGACAGGGTATTTATAACTGAAGTAGACATATACATACATAGGCATCGGTTGCTGCATACCGCTGCTGCTCGTCACTGAGTGGAAATGTATCCCAGTCACTGCAGCGGACAGATGCATCCTTCCACAGCTGTTTCCCGCAGAGGTGTTTCACCAACCCATTCAGACTCCATTTCTCTGCACATTTCAACTATGTCGTATCACAGGAAAACAAGTTTTAGAACCAGAACAAACCTTTGCAAAGTAATTTCTATTCAGTTTAGTATTGTGAAAAAAAATCTGAACTCCCACTTTAAAAAAAAAGTGGCACAGGCTTCTAGAAAGGAAGTGTACCGTTGGGTTTCTCTAAACAACCAGACTTGTATATTAAAAGGTTAAGGAAACAGTGGCAATCGCCTCTCAACTGGCTAAGCCAAGTTCAGAAACTGACCTTGAAAGGGACTGGAGGTGTTAGATTTTATCCCAGGGCTTTCAAGTGGATACCCAATTACATTATTACATCTTGTTGACATTTAAAACTCAATTAGAATCTCCAGGCAGATGGGATTGTAAAAAGCTTTTTGCAAGAAAGGGCCCTTTGATATTTGGTTCGGATCCAGTCAAAGGAAAGAGCAAGAAAGTCTCCTCTTAATCACAACTGTGAAGTGCAGCTCATTAATGTTAGTTATAATGAGCTATCAGATGGAAACATGATGGGCACGGAGGTCACAAAGATCCCACAACCGCCCAATACTGTTCATTAATTAGATTTACCAACTTGTGGTTTGTCAGAGCCTTGGATTTTCCACTGAAGAGCAGCTTTACTGGAAATAATGCAAGTTAAACATTTATTTATAGGATTCTTCCAACCCAGTTCGCATTAAAAAAATTGCCATGTCAGCGATTCTACTAATAGAACACAAATCAAATTTTAATTTTCCTATTTTTCCAACTCCTTAAAAAGGAAATGTGAACAGATTTTTCACGAAAAGTATAAAACAGAGTTCCAGTTCTGTGTGAGCCCTGACATTTTAGCTCACCCTCAGCTTAAGGACATTGCTCACGTGGAGGGGTAACAGAACATAATAGTTGGACAAATCAAGCATCTTTTGCTCACTGCAAATGATTTATAAAAAAAGAGATGCAGATTAGGGTCAGGTCAAATGCCAATTTGTGCTAATATCCCAGATAACAAACTGTGTGACTGCATCAAACATTGTATAAAAAAAGAAGATTTTTCAATTCAATTTTGTCAAACAAAATATAGTATTTGATCACCCTTCCTAATATCTCCTTCTCTGGCTCACCATCCATTTTATTTTCTTACTCCTCTGAAGCGTCTTGGGACGTTTTTCGATGTTAACTGTATCCTATCTCACACCAAATCCGGCTTCCCCATCAAGCCTGTCCTCACTGACCTACATTGGCTCCCTGTCCAAGGAATTGAACTTAAAATCCTCATCATCAAATCTCCGGTTCTGCCCTACCTTGCATCATCTGCAATCGCCTCCAGCTTTATATCCCCTTCCACACCCTTCTGTCCTCGACTATGACCTTTTGTGCATTCCCCACCACCGGTGGTAAAGCCTTCAACCACCTTAGCTCTTCTCCCTGCGAACACCATCTGTAAAACCATGCATCTCTCCCCTCTTTTATAAACCGTCTCAAAACCCATCTTTCTGACCAAACTTTTGGTTGCCTATCCTAATCTGTCACTCCATGGCACAGCAGCCATTCCCCCAAATATTTCCATTTGCCGCAGGACATCTTTGTTCATGTTTTAGTTTTAAAAAATTCTCCATACTTATTTCTCATCCTCTTGAACTCTCCAAACCCAAGTGATTACTCAGTTGATACAGCAGGCAGGCAACCTGCAACCAAGCCTTTGACAATGCTGCACTTGAGCTAGGATGTGTCCGTTTGGTGATCTGGATCGGTTATTGTTACCTTGTGACTAAATCTATCGGATGTATCAAATATCGTTGGATTCTACCGTACATGTTGAAAGGTGCTATATAAATGTCAGCTTTGGTTCAGTGGTAGCACTCTCACTTCTGAGTCAGAAGGTCATGGGATCAAGCCCCACCTCCAGGACTTGAACACACAATTTAAGATAACATTTCAGTATACTGAGGAAGTGTTACCTTGGCGAAGGTGGCGTTGCTCAGATGAAATGTTAAACCGTCTGACCTGTTCAAGTGCATGTAAAAGATCCCATGGCACAATTAGAACAGGAGCAGTAGAGTTTTCCTGGTGTCCTGACCAACATGTATCCCTCAAACAACACCACACTAAAAAAATTAACTGATGATTTATCTCATTGCTGTTTGTGGGATCTTTGCTGTGTGCAAAATTGGCTGCCTCATTTGCCTACGCAACAATGACTGCACTTCAAAAGTAAGTCATTGGCTTTGAAGCACTTTGGGATGTCCGAAAGATATGAAAGACACGACGGGCTAAAATGTATGGGTCTCTGTGACGGCTACTGCTCCTGTTCTAATTGTGCCGTGGGATCTTTTACACGCACTTGAACAGGCAGACGGTTTAACATTTCATCTGAACAACGCTACCTTCGCCAAGCTGCGCACGCGCGAAAATCCGGAACTTGCGATCTGTCATGGTACGCCCTGACAGATCTACCGAACGACTAGAAAATCACTTTCGCTGGTGCAGAGTTGGCCTATTTGCCCAACTACTGCCCAGCAATTGCCCACGAAACACTTACAGCTGTTAAAAGCAGGCGTGGAGCCTGCTTTCACCAGCATAAGGGTTATTATAAATATTAAATTAAAAAATTTTAAATAAAAAATGATGCACAAACACTTAAAATTAGTTCATGCAAATATTGGCCCAGATTAAAATGTTTGAAATTATTGTTCAAAAAAATTAATTTTTATTGCATTTGCTGTAATGAAGGGACTTTTAATTAAATTTGAAAATTAGAACATTATTTATTACAGTTGTCTAAATTGTTTAATTATTTGGGGATTCCAGTAGGGTTTATAGGGGATGCCGTTCGGAAATTGAATCCTCCTCTCATTGGAGGACCTGGCCCAGGTGACCCCAGGGTCGCTTCCGAACCACCTGCATCCCTGGGATCCCTGGGCCTTTACACTGCCGTACGGCTGCAGGCCCCAAACTCTCCGTAGCTTTGGAGCCAGGAGGTAAGTTCGTAGATCTTTCACGGTCAGAGGTGTACTCCAAAGGTACGCCGCCGACCGCAAATTCAGGGCCAATATAAATGCAAGGTTTTTTTTTTTAAGTTGTTGTTGCAATGATGGCATTTTAGCTAAATTCAGCGCAGTAAAGTCCCCAAGGCTGGAATTGCAAGCAGTGATATATGAAATGAAGTCAGCAAAGGAAGTGAAAGGAGGAAACCAGGGTTAACTTAGAAGAAACAGGACATTATGGAGGGAGATGAGTATTGGAGTACTTAACACAGGCCCATCAGAATACACGTGAAGTGTCCTTTTGGTGATCTGGATCCGTTATTTGTTACCTTGTGAGTAAATCTATTGGGCGTATCAAGTATCATTGGATTCTACTGTGAAATCTCAAAAATACATAAATACGTTTCTTAAAAAGGTCTGCCTGGCTTACAACTGATTCAATTAACTATCGCTGCTCTCAGAAGGTTTTAGGTCCCAGACCTTGGATCAGTGACATTTTAACCCACATTAAAATCCAAAAATTAATAAAGTTTTACCTTTTGATTAGCCACATCGGTTAGTTCCACAAAGCTTTTGAGTTTAATGTCATAGTCCTTCATTAATTTCCAATGGTCTCCGTCAATTCCAACTCCAACTTTTTTAATTGCTTCATCTTCCAGTAACCTTCTGAGTCCACTTGGAAATCCTAAAACAAAATTGACTTCATCAATACAGATTCAGTTCCTTTGGTAAATGGCAAATTATTGCCAAGGAAACACTTCATTTTCCAAATCTTGTCATTTATTATTCATTGCAACTTTTTAAGTTTAAAAAATTATACATACTTCCTCTTGAATTCTCCAAACCCACGTGATTACCAGGTTGATACAGCAGGCAGGCAACCTGCAACCAAGCCTTTGGCAATGCTGCACTTGAGCTAGGATGTGTGAGGGACGAGTTCAGATTAACTCACTGGACATACCTCTGATCAGCACCTCAGTTAACAGCACAGCCAACATCATGAACTCACCATATGGGGAATCACGGTAGTTGGAGGGAACAATAATCTATGCTTTGTGTTTTTCTAAATGTGGAAGGGAACACTAAGAAGTGTGTAGTGCTCAACTTAGATGCTGGCTGCATGACCCTCCAAATAGAATGAAGGCCACATATACTTATTAACATTGAATTTACCGCTGTGGCCGTTTACTGTCTCTAACAGTTAGAACAGGACCACACGAATAATATTGTAACCGGACATGGAAAGAAAGACAAATAAAGAGGTCAGTACATTCTGACTGCTAGTCAGGCTACAACAACTTACACTTATACAGCATTTTTAGCATCCCAAATTGCTTCACAAGCACATTAAAAAAAAAAAATGGACGCTGAGCCAAAGGAGAAGATAGTAGGGGAGGAATCCAAAGCTTGGTCAAAGAGGAGGGTTTTAAAGGAGAGGGAGGCGGAAGGGTTTTAGGGAGGGAATTCCAGAGCATAGGGCCTAGACAACCGAAGGCACGGCCACCAATAATGGTGCCAAGGGAAAGGGGGATACACAAGAGGTCAGCACAAGAGAAACAGAGTTCCAGGGAATTGGGAGAGGAGTTGCAGAGAGAGAGAGAGAGAGAGAGAGAGAGAGAGAGGAGATTACAGAAATAGACCACGAATCGATTTAAACACAAGGATGAAAATTTTAAATCTGAAACTTTTGGAGACTAGGAGCCAATGTAGGTCAGCGAGGACATGGGTGATAGGTGAGCGGGACTTGTTGGGGGATAGGATTTGATAGGAGCACTGGAATAGCCGAGTCAGAATGTAGAAGTGGTGGGGACTGCATATGGACTCTGGATGGATTAGATCTGATGGGCCGAAAGACCTGTTCTTACACCTGGACTTTTTTAATGAACCTCCTCCCTCCAGCGAGCCGTGCTGGAACGCGCAAGTGTGTGGAAGTCAGATGAAGACGGGATTGGGTTCAGCCGTCAAATAGCCTGCTGAGACTCACTGCCTAATTTACACATGAAGAGCAGTTACTTCTGTGAGGCATCAAAGGGCTGCCAGGACCCACCCACCTGCCTTCAGGAGAGGAAGGGAGAAAACTGGAGAGATCAAAATACATCAAGCTCTAACCTGACATGGAAGAGATGTGGAACAGGTAGCACTTGTTCTCTGAGGCACACAGCTGAATAAGTGCTACTTTTCCCATCTTTCCTTTTATGTATGCTGGAGGCCACTCTATGTCAAACCCAATGGCTGATTCCTTTGGAATAGAAGACCTGAAACAAAAAAGAAATTACACTTTATTCCAAAAAGAGTGGGTGGCATTTACAATCTGTAAATATTAAAAATCTGAAAATAAAATCCACAGTTCGAAGAGAGAAACTCACCCCTAGGATCTCCTCTTTGAAAATAAAAACTGTTACAAAGAATAACTAATGAACATTCATCTATATATTTCCATTTTTATTACTACTTTTTAACGAATAGCATCAGAGGACTGATTTACCAATTCTGACAGAGCAAGACACTTGAATTAATATTAATACCCAGGGCTTCTTCTCATAGATAAATGAATGGGATGGGGGGAAGGGGGGGGGGGCGGGAGAGGAAAGAGCGTGTTACACAATTATTTCACCCACTCACCTGTTATTTGTTCTTTTTCTGGTCTCCCCAGATTACTCCCAACTGAGAGGACAAGAGGCAAGTGACCTGCTCCCAGACCTGCACCAATTCCACTCAAGCTAGCTCCTAAGAGAACACTTACAGCAACCAAATGATGACTGCACCTATGATTTTATTTCACTTTTGGTGAGAAAACAGTCCACTTTTGCTCGATACCTCTCTGCAGGGTAGCGATTTATATCACTAACTCAGGAGTGGGGGATTCTTGGTCAACCAAGCCTAGGAAACAGTAACTCGGAAACAACCTAGGCACCAACCAGTGTACCTCATCCAAACCAATACACAAGAAATATAGGGCTATTCAATTTAGGTATCAGAGGCAAAATATAGCTCACTTTCAGAAATCTTACCTTAAATCTTCTGATAGAAAGGAACAGTCATTTCCTTCATAACTGCAAATAATGGACCCAGGAAACTCCAAGAAGGGAAGTTTGTCCTCCAGAACATTTTTCTTGATACAAGGAACCTTGAAAACAAGAAAACCTCTTTTTGTCCCCTCTGTTTTAAATGGACACCTGTTGAAACCTGCCTGCCATGCACTCCAATAAAAAGGTACCTGGTAGCGTGGGGTTATACTAATCCGCTGTCCCACAGAGCTAGCGCCCTGCTGTGATTCCCTACACAGAGAGTTCTACTCTGAGCTGCTGTAACTGGGGTAGTAAGTTGCCAAAAGGAGAGAGCAAGTTGATTTTACTTTGGAGGTTGAGTTAACCCATGCAAATTTTTCTTCTCCTCCAAAACAGCAGCTCAAACAAACAGCAATAGCAAATGCCTGGAAAAAGGATGTCTGGTCCCTCTACTTGATGGAGAATAATTTATCAAGAAATGATTTGGTCCAGCATAAACTGCAAAAGTCAGCGCAGTTGTTGGGGAATTGGCTAAAACCATGGACGGTCGCAGAGATCGTTTTCTTCTGGTCCCACTGAGTTTCTCCCCTCAACAACAGTACAATTTTCATCAGCAGCGTGCTTTCAAGTACTGGGGCTCTACTTCTTTCAACCCACCCAAGGGTGAAATAAGTTTCCACCATTCATAGGAACTTTAACTGGAGCTGTGGGGGAAGGAGTAAAGCAAAAGAGTAGAGCAGACAGATTGGAAGGGAAAGTGAGCTCAAGGTTTACAGTAATAAGGAGATAGGACAGGACAAGATAATAAAAATGAATCAGGATGTGGGAAGAAAAATTGCCAAACCGATATATACATATATCAACACACAGAATATACCAAACAGAATTGGTGAACTAGAATCCTGGATTCAAAAGAAAATGTAGCGGCAGCTAGGTCAGGATTAGCAATTAAATATTCTCAGGCATAAAACTTTCAGACGGGATAGGGAAGGAAGAAAGGGAGGGGGTAGCATACTAATTAGAGGCAATATCATAGCACTAGCACGTAAGGAACTAAACAGATAAGTGGTCCAAACAAAATCCCTTTGCATTGAGCTGAGGAGTAACAAGAAGTGAATCACATTACTGGGAGTTTATTATAAACTATATTACATAGAAACATAGAAGATAGGAGCAGGAGTAGGCCATTCGGCACCTCGAGCCTGCTCCGCCATTTAATGAGATCATGGCTGATCATCCAAATTCAGTACCCTGTACCTGCCTTTTCCCCATATCCCTTGATACCTTTAGCCTTAAGAAATATATCTAACTCCTTCTTGAATATATTTAATGAATTGGCCTCAACTGCCTTCTGTGGTAGAGAATTCCACAGCTTCACCACTCTCTGGGTGAAGAAATTCCTCCTCATCTCAGTCCTAAATGGCTTACCCCTTATCCTTAGACTGTGACCCCTGGTTCTGGACTCCCCCGCCATCGGGAACATCCTTCCTGCATCTAGTCTGTCTAGTAGTCCTGTTAGAATTTTATAAGTTTCAATGAGATCCCCTCTCATTCTTCTAAACTCTGGCAAATATAAGCCTAATCGACCCAATCTCTTTTCATACGTCATTCCTGCCATCCCAGGTATCAGTCTGGTGAATCTTCGCTGCACTCCCTCCATGGCAAGAACACCCTTCCTCAGATAAGGCGATCAAAACTGCACACAATATTCAAGGTGTGGTCTCACCAAGGCCCTGTACAACTGCAGCAAGACATCCTTGCTCCTGTACTCGAATCCTCTCGCTATGAAGGCCAACATACCATTTGCCTTCTTAACCGCCTGCTGCACCTGCATGCTTACCTTCAACGACTGGTGCACAAGGACTCCCAGGTCTCGTTGCACTTCCCCTTTTCCCAATCTATTGCCGTTCAGATAATAATCTGCCTTCCTGTTTTTGCCACCAAAGTGGATAACCTTGCATTTATCCACATTATAATGCATCTGCCATGCATCTGCCCAATCACCCAACTTGTCAAAATCATACTGGAGTTTCGCTGCATCCTCCTCACAACACACACGCCCACCCAGCTTTGTGTCGTCTGCAAACTTGGAGATATTACATCTAGTTCCCTCGTCTAGATCATTAATATATACTGTGAATAACTGGGGTCCTAGCACCGATCCCTGCGGTACCCTACTAGTCACTGCCTGCCACTCGGAAAAAGACCCGTTTATTCCAACTCTTTGCTTCCTGTCTGCCAACCAGTTCTCTATCCAAGTCAGTACCTTACCCCCAATCCCATGTGCTTTAACTTTGCACGCTAATCTCTTATGCGGGACCTTATCGAAAGCCTTCTGAAAGTCCAAATACAGCACATCCACTGGTTCTCCCTCATCTATTCTACCAGTTACATCCTCAAAAAATTCCAGTAGATTAGTCAAGCATGATTTACCTTTTGTAAATCCATGTTGACTTTGTCCGATTCTGTCACTGTTTTCCAAGTGCTCTGCTATTACATCTTTTATAATGGACTCTCGCATTTTCCCCACTACCAATGTCAGGCTTATCGGTCTATAATTCCCCGTTTTCTCTCTCCCACCTTTTTTGAATAGTGGGGTTACGTTAGCTACCCCCCAATCCATGGGAACTGTTCCAGAGTCTATAGAATTTTGGAAGATGACCAGCAATGCATCTACTATTTCTAGGGCCACTTCCTTAAGTACCCTAGGATGTAGATTATCAGGCCCTGGAGATTTATCGGCCTTCAATCCCGTCAATTTCCCTAACACCATTTCCCTACAAATACTGATTTCATTCAGTTCCTCCCTCTCATTAGACCCTATGTTCCCCGACAACTCTAGGAGGTTATTTGTGTCCTCCTTTGTGAAGACAGAACCAAAGTATGTATTTAATTGGTCTGCCATTTCTTTGTTCCCCATTATAAATTCCTCTGATTCTGACTGCAAGGGACCTACGCTTGACTTCACCAATCTTTTTCTCTTCACATATCTATAGAAGCTTTTACAGTCAGTTTTTATGTTCCCTGAAAGCTTACTCTCATACTCTATTTTCCCCCTCTTAATTAATCCCTTTGTCCTCCTTTGCTGAATCCTAAACTGCTCCCAATCCTCAGGTTTGCTGCTTTTTCTGGCCAATTTATATGTCCTCTCCTTGGATCTTATGCTATCCCTAATTTCCCCTGTTAGCCACGGTTGAGTCACCGTTTTTGTTTTATTTTTATGCCAAACAGGGATGAACAAATTCTGTAGTTCATCCATGCGATCTTTAAATGTTTGCCATTGCCTATCCACCGTCAACCCTTTAAGTAATGTTCCCCAATCCATCCTAGCCAATTCACGCCTCATACCATCGTAGTTTCCTTTATTTAAATTCAGGACCCTAGTCTCTGAGTCAACTACAGGAAACTCTCGTTTAAACGGCACCTAAATATCCGGAATTCTCTAATAACCGGCAGAATTCATACTCGGAAAACTACAGTATACAGTTGTTTATAAGTTTTGTTTTACTGTTAAGTAATTAAAGAGTTATGGATTACCCTCAACTGGCATTACTGTACTTAATCAAGCATCTTCCACCATTCATTTAACACAACATTCTGCAGGGGAGTACCCAATTATACTGCACATTTCTTGATTTTTTTATTTTTGTTTGTTAAAAATAGCCTCGGTAGATATACCTCTCCGTTATCCGGAATTTCTAATCAACCGGCACCATCCCGGTCCCGTCGGTGCCGGATACGAAAGAGTTTCCTGTACTTCACTCTTCATCTTAATGAAGAATTCTATCATATTATGATCGCTCCTCCCCAAGGGGCCTCGCACAACAAGATTGCTAATTAATCCTTTCTCATTACATAATACCCAGTCGAAGATGGCCTGATCTCCAGTTGGTTCCTCGACATATTGGTCCAGGAAACCATCCCGTATACACTCTAGGAATTCCTCCTCCACAGTATTGTTACTAATTTGGTTAGCCCAATCTATATGTAGATTAAAGTCACCCATGATAACTGCTGTGCCCTTATTGCACGTGTCTCTAATTTCCCGTTTAATGCCATCCCCAACCTCAGCATTACTGTTTGGGGGTCTGTATACAACTCCCACTAATATTTTTTACCCCTTGGTATTTCTCAGCTCTACCCATACAGATTCCACATCATCAGAGCTAATATCCTTCCTTACTATTGTGTTAATCTCCTCTTTAACCAGCAATGCTACCCCACCTCCTTTTCCTTTTTGCCTGTCTTTCCTGAATATTGAATACCCCTGGATGTTGAATTCCCAGCCTTGGTCACCTTGGAGCCATGTCTCCGTAATCCCAATTATATCATATCCGTTTACATCTATTTGCGCAGCTAATTCATCCACCTTATTACGAATGCTCCTCGCATTAAGACGCAAGGCCTTCAGGCTTGTTTTTTTAACACTCTTGGACCTTTTAGAATTATTATTTACTGTGGCCATGTTTGATTTACACCCTTGACTTCTCTGACTGCCACTTTTGCTTTTCTCCTTCCTGTCTTTTGCTTCTATCCTTGCTTCCCTTTCCTCTGTCTCCCTGCACAGGTTCCCAACCCCCTGCCATTTTCGTTTAAACCCTCCCCAACAGCACTAGCAAACACTCCCCCTAGGACATCAGTCCCGGTCCTGCCCAGGTGCAAACCGTCCAGTTTGTACTGGTCCCATCTCCCCCAGAACCGGTTCCAATGTCCCAGAAATTTGAATCCCTCCCCCTTGCACCATTACTCTAGCCACGTATTCATCTGAAATATCCTTCTATTTCTACTCTGACTAGCATGTGGCACTGGTAGCAATCCTGAGATTACTACCTTTGAGGTCCTATATTTTTAATTTACCTCCTAACTCCCTATATTCAGCTTTTAGGACCTCATCCCGGTTTTTACCTATATCGTTGGTACCTATATGCACCACGACAACTGGCTGTTCACCCTCCCTCTCCAGAATGCCCTGCCGCCGCTCCGAGACATCCTTGACCCTTGCACCAGGGAAGCAACATACCATCCTGGAGTCTCGTTTGCGGCCGCAGAAATGCCTATCTATTCCCCTTACAATAGAATCCCCTATCACTATAGCTCTCCCGCTCTTTTTCCTTCCGTCCTGTGCAGCAGAACCACCCATGGTGCCAGGAAGTTGGCTGCTGCTGCCTTCCCCCGATAAGCCATCTCCCTCAACAATATCCAAAGCGGTATATCTGTTTGAGAGGGGGATGGCCACAGGGGACCCCTGAACTACCTGCCTGCGCCTACTACTCTGCCTGTCGGTCACCCATTCCCTTCCTGCCTGTGCAGCCTTTACCTGCGGTGTGACCAACTGATTAAATGTGCTATCCACGACGTCTTCAGCATCGCGAATGCTCCAGTGTGTATCCATTCGCAGCTCTAGTGCCACAATGCGGTCTGCCAGTAGCTGCATACACTTCCCGCACACATGGTCGTCAGGGACACAGGAAGTGTCCCTGATTTCCCACATAGTGCAGGAGGAGCATACCACGGGGCCGAGCTGTGCTGCCATGACTTACCCTTTAATTAATTTAAATTAAATCAATACCACTAATTACACTACAATTAAATGATACACTCAAGGGCCCTTGTTTACTAGCACTCCCCACTACACAACAGAGACCTTAGAAACAATAACCACAAAAATTAAGACCTTCTAAACTTTATAAACTATTAACCTTAACTGTCAAACTATAGAGTAGTATATACATCACATGTGCGTTACTGGACTGATAAAAGCTTGGTCAAAGAGGTGGGTTTTATTGAGGTCAGGAGTTAAAATTCCACCATGACAAGTTGTGAAACTTAATTCCTGGGCTAGCACCAGAAAATGACCATGAAATCTTCTGGATTGTCATTAAAAACCCAACTGGTTCACTGATGCCTTTCGGGGAAGGAAACCTGCAACCCCTACTCAGTCTGGCCTGGATGTGACTCCAGTCCCACACTACGTGGTTGACTGTCCATGTCTTCTGAAGTTAGACAAACAATAGCTTCAAGAAGGGGCAACTAGGAACAGGCAATAATTACTGCCTCCCTACATCCCAAAAACATTTTTAAAAAAACAGCAAATAGTGGAAAGATGTTAACAGCAAGAGTCATAGGGAGAAAACTTAATTATACAAAAAGAGACTGGGATTGGGAAAATGTCTGTGAGAAAGGGGAGTTTTTTTTTTAAAAAAGAGTATGATTAGGACTGTTTTCTAATTCAATATGTTGCCCCTCCAAGCAGCACTATTTGACTTGGCTCTCAGTAATGAAGCAAAGCACGCAGGTGACCTAAATGTGGGAGAACATTTTGAGTAACAGAGATCAAAACAGAATTAGATGCAGTCCAAGAATAGCAAAGGAAAAATCAATGTAATGGAAAAGGCCACTTGATTAGAAATGGTGAACTTAAAAGACCTTGATTGGGCTGCAACTGGAGTATTGTGCACAGTTGTGAGGAACTCCATTAAAGGATGGATATAAAGCCAAAGGAAAAGGTGTAGAATACATTCACTGGGATGATTACAGTTATGGGCTTGAGAAGTTAGGGCCATATTTGGGAGCATTCAGACAGGTTCAATTCCTGGAGCAAACAATGATCGGCAGGGCCAAACTTTTTACAATGCCGTGTTATTTTCTGTGCTGTAGTGTGCTGCAGCAGAAACTTTTCAGTGTTGTTCCTATTAAAACTAAGATAAAGGTAATAGTAGTGGCACGGATGCAAAGGTATCTTTCTCTTACTGATCACGTCAATGCACCTTCTCAGTGTAAACGCATGGTAAAGTTTGACACCCTCTATTTCCACCTTTTGAGTGTTACTATCAAGGTTTTTTTTTTAAAAAACACTTACTTAGAAAGTAAACACAACAGCTGCTTAATGTTTGCCCAAAAAAAATGAAAAACAATGAAGTCAATAATACATCTTTCAAACAATGTAGTAATCCAAAAACTGGTAGAAAAATTGTCAGTCATTCCTGTGTACCTTCTGTTGCTTTTCAGCTTCTTTTATTTCTTCCGATGCCATCCATTCAGGTAGGTTACGCTGCTGATAGGTCATCTTTTCACCATCTAATGCATCCTCTCAAGGTTTCCTGCCCGAGTACAAAGAAATTTGTTTGCAACACGTTGATAACTACCAGATCTCAGAAGTAAAATTTAGGGAAAGATTCTGTCCGTCAAACACGTACTGGTTAATAATCTCACGCCCTGACTAATTTCTGCCCTTCACTGATCATAAGAGAATGGACGTCAGATTTCCAAACATGCAAGAGGTGAAATGCTTGCTTTCTCAAATCATGATGGCGCTACCACTTCAATTTTGACCACATATTTTACAGTATAATCTCACAAACATGTCCCAGAGACAAGTGAATATTAATTTGTACTTGTTCTATATATTTTTACGCACTACCAAATAGGTGGTTACTTCTGACAGCGCCCAGTGTTCAAGGCTTATACATTTAGTGGGTTACTGGTACAAGCCTTCCAACACACGCTAATTTACTAAACAATAGGAACATAGGAATTGCTCGACGAAAAAAGACCACGGGTCCATCTAGTTTGCCTTCTACCATCATTGTAGTCACATGAAACAACGATAATGGAGTTGTTGACTGCTCATGGCGATCAATCTCTATCAATTAGTCTACAACAGACCCAAACATGTGGCAAGGAAAGCCCCAGTGGTGGAGAGCTTTGGGAACCATAGGTCCAAAGTCACCTGTTCCTCCCAAGCATGTTACACTTACCACACGTCGTGTCTCAAATCACTCATATACTGTATCCCAAAATGTTAATTGCTGAAATAAATTTATCTAATTTGCATTTGAATGAATTAACACTAATTGCTTCCACTGTCTCAAGGAGCCATAAATCATTACATAATATGACATATTTTGTATTAATCAGAGTAAATGAAAGTTTGTGGCAACTGAAAGCTTGAGGCCCTAAAGCAGCTCCAGAATCTCCACTTGACTGTGTCTTCACCCTCAAAACATTTCCTAGATTAGAAGCTCGACAGTTCAGTCAATACCTTTTCATTTCCCTCTATTTGGTTGATCTACTACACTAAGTTCTATGCAGTGATTATAGTTGTTACAAAAAAATAAACAAAAAGTAGGATGTGACAAGGGATTCATTCCAAGAATATGTTTTGTTCCCAAGGAGAAACATGAACGGTGAATTATTTTCCAATAAAATGTCACCTTCACTTGTAACTCAGTTTTCAGGAGATTTGGGTTGTATTACTTGTTGGAAAGTGGTTGCACGTGATTGACATATTGCATGTTTCTAAAAGTACGTGACAGCTGGAAATGAGAACTGGCTCAGGTTTTTTAAAAAGTTGTACTGTATTTTTATTTTAAAAATTGTGCGTCAACAAATGAAGTGTAATACAAGAAACAACTAAAGCAAAGAGACAATTAAAACTAAGTGTAAGCCTTGGCTGAGTGGTTGCACTATTGACTCTGAATCAGAAGATTGTGGGTTCAAGTCCCACACCAGAGAAGAGAGCATATAAACTAGGCTGACACTTCAGTGCTGCACTGTCAGAGGTGCCGCCTTTCAGATGAAACGTTAAACTGAGGCCCGGTCATCTGCCCTGTCAGGTAGACGTAACAGATCCCACGGTACAATTCAAAGAGCAGGGGAGCTCTCCCGGTGTTCTGGCCAACATTCATCCCTCTGCCAGCAATAGTGCAATGGAATCTTTTACGTCCACCTGAGGGCAGACGACAGGGCCTCAGCTTAACGGCTCGTCTGAAAGATTGCACCTCCGACAGTGCGGCAGTATTGTAGTGAAGTGTCAGCCTGGATAACGTGCTTAAGTCTCTGGAGTGGGACTTGAACCCACAACCTTCTGACTTAGTCAAGAGTGTTACCACTGATCTGAAAGACAACAGAGTTACTGACCCACTCATTATCTCTGGTACGCAAGCGTTTGGGAGGTGTGTTGTCCAGCAGTCTCCAGAGAGAGCTTAGCAGTGACCAATTTTAACTCTGTGGCCAGAAAGAAAAATGAGAAAGAACTTGCATTTCATGATCTCAAAACATCCCAAAGTGCTTTACAGCCAATGAAGTACTTTTGCAGTCACTATAATGTAGGAAACCAGAAAGGTCCCACAAACAGCAATGGGATAATTTGTTTAAGTGATGTTGGTTGAGGGATAAATATTGGCCAGGACACATCCACCTGAAAGGCAGGCGGGTCCTCCATTAAACATCTCTTCCGAAATACAGCCCCTCGGTACTGCACTGAAGAGTCAGCCTGGATGGGGAGTCTTTGTGACTCAAGATGGGAGTGCTACTCACTGATCACTCGTTATCTCTGGTGACTCGGGGCTTTTTTAAATTACAATAACGGCGCGGCTATAAATGTAAGTGTGTCCAAGAGGCGTGCTGACTGCAGAAAGAGCTTAGCAGTGAAAGAAAAAAGACCTGCATTTATATAGCGCCTTTCACGACCACCGGACGTCCCAAAGCGCTTTACAGCCAATGAAGTTTTTGAAGTGGAGTCACTGTTGTAATATAGGAAACACGGCAGCCAATTTGCGCATAGCAAGCTCCCACAAACAGCAATGTGGATAATGACCAGAAAATCTGCTTTAGATGTTGATAAATATTGGCCAGGATACCAGGGATAACTCCCCTGTGCTTCTTCGAAATAATGCCATGGGATCTTTTACATCCACCTGAGAGAGCAGAGGGGGGGCCTCGGTTTAACATCACATCGGAAAGACACTGCAGCACTCCCTCAGCACTGCACTGAGAGTGTCAGCCTAGATTTTTTGCGCTCAAGTCTCTGGAGTGGGACGCGAACCCACGACCCAGTGACCAATTTTAACTGTGTGCCGGCAAGAAAGGCGGCGGTAAAGGATGCATCCGAGACACAGGAGCAACGGTGGACATGTCGCACAATTACCGGGTTGCCGAGCGGCGGCGACTGCTGCCGGGGCCGGGGCTGGGGCTCCAACCAAAGCCCTCGGGTCTCTCTCTCTCTCTCTCCCTCCCTCACAGGCCCAAGGCGCACCGGCCACCCGGCGGCATCAGATGTCGGGCGAATAACGTGGAAAAACCGCTTCCCCCGCAAACCTCGAGCGGTCACGGCAGGCGCTGACGCGAATGAGAATCGGTGTGACCGCTGCTCGCGCGCCGCGTTACCCTGGTCGCCGGACCGAAACGCGCAGGCGCGCCGCTACCCTTTCCCCCCCGCGGCGCATGCGCGCGTTTGCCTCGCTCGATTGACGAGGTCTGGCGTCGGGATTTTTTTTCTCTCCGCTTCAAACCGGCATTCCGATCGACCTCTCGGCGCACGATTAAACAGATCTTCACCCCTCCCCCCTCCCCGCTCTCCTCCCATGTCTCAGCCCAACTGGATTGACGATGGTGCCCGTTGGTTGTCATGGTGACGGGCGATCCTTTTTTTCCCCCTGGTTCACCTTTACCCCCCCCCCCCCCCCCCGCGTCTATTTGCAACACCAGATTTCTGATTGGGTCCCCCTTGGGGGAAACATAGAAAAATAGGAGCAGGAGTAGGCCATTCGGCCCTTCGAGCCTGCTCCGCCCTTCAATATGATCATG
Source organism: Squalus acanthias (assembly GCA_030390025.1). Taxonomy (NCBI): domain Eukaryota; kingdom Metazoa; phylum Chordata; class Chondrichthyes; order Squaliformes; family Squalidae; genus Squalus; species Squalus acanthias. The sequence continues at coordinate 201,965,817 of CM059426.1, forward strand.
GCTGATCCTCTATCTGAATACCATATTCCCGCTCTCTCCCCATACCCCTTGACACCTTTTGTGTCTAGAAATCTATCTATCTCCTTCTTAAATATATTCAGCCTTCTGTGGTAGAGAATTCCACAGGTTCACCACCCTCTGAGTGAAGAAATTTCTCCTCATCTCAGTCCTAAATGTCCTACCCCGTATCCTGAGACTGTGACCCCTGGTTCTAGACCCCCCAGCCAGGGAAAACATTCTCCCTGCATCCAGTCTGTCTGGCCCTGTCAGAATTTTATACATTTCAATGAGATCCCCTCTCATTCTTCTAAACTCTAGTGAATACAGCCTAGTCGACCCAATCTCTCCTCATACGACAGTCCTGCCATCCCAGGAATCAGTCTGGTGAACCTTCGCTGCACTCCCTCTATGGCAAGTATATCTTTTCTTAGGTAAGGAGACCAAAACTGCACACAGTACTCCAGGTGTGGTCTCTGTATAACTGTAGTAAGACATCCTTGCTCCTGTACTCAAATCCTCTTGCAATGAAGGCCAACATACCATTTGCCTTCCTAACTCCTTGCTGCACCTGCATGTTTGCTTTCAGTGACTGGTGTACAAGGACACCCAGGTCCCTTTGTACATCAACATTTCCCAATCTATCACCATTTAAATAATACTCTGCCTTTCTGTTTTTCCTACCGAAGTGGATAACTTCACATTTATCCATGTTATACTGCATCTGCCATGTATTTGCCCACTCACTCAACTTGTCTAAATCGCCTTGAAGCCTCTTTGCATCCTCCTCACAACTCACAATCCCACCTAGTTTCGTGTCATCAGCAAACTTGGAAATATTGGGGCAGAAATTCATCTGTTGTCGGGTGAGTACGCACTGTGTACTCACCCGTGGACGGAACGAAAGTGTCGGTTTCTTGCATGCACTGCGCATGCGCGGGAAACCGGCACTTCCGTTCCCCTGAGGAAAGGGGTTCAGAGGTCGAACGCGCACGCCAGAGGGCCAGCGCGTTCGCCTCGCACTTCGGGTTTTTTTACAGGTTCCTCCGCGAAGGTAAGCACGGAGAAGATACACTTTTAAAAAGTATGCGCAAGGCCTTTTAACAAGGTATTTTCACAGATTTATCTTTTTTAATTACTTTAAAGAAAGGTAAGTTTCGTTTTAGCCCCGTTAAAAAATGTAATTAATTTTTTCAAAAATTAAAATTTTTGTTTAAAATAGTTAATTAATGTAATTTATAGTTATTTTAAAAATGTGATTTAAAAAAAAATTGTATTTGTAGTTTTAGGGAGGTTTTGGGGCCGATTTGTATTCATAGATTTGACAGGTCTTCCTGTCAAATCTATGAATGAAAGATGGTCTGCTGCCATTGGCTCTCCATGGCCCACGTGATCCCAGGGGACGCATCGCACTAACTACGCCCCTGGGATACACAAGCACTGCGCGCCGGCAGCTGCAGGAGGCCCAGGAGCTGAAGTCCCCGTGGGCCCAGATGTCAATGGCAGGCGCGGTAGGTAGGTGCGCGCGCGATCCTTGCACCCGCGGGAAGCCAGGGAGCCTAATTTCTGGGCCATTACATTTGGTTCCCTCATCCAAATCATTGATATATATTGTGAATAGCTGGGGCCCAAGTACTGATCCCTGCGGTACCCCACGAGGCACCGCCTGCCACCCCGAAAAAGATCCATTTATTCCTACTCTCTGTTTCCTGTCTGTTAACCAAATTTCAATCCATGCCAGTATATTACCCCCAATCCCATGTGCTTTAATTTTGCACACTAACCTCTTACATAGAAACATAGAAACATAGAAACTAGGAGCAGGAGTAGGCCATTCGGCCCGTCGAGCCTGCTCCACCATTCAATACGATCATGGCTGATCATCCAAATCCAGTACCCTGTCCCTGCCCCCTCACACAGAATCCCCATCGAGCCTGCACCGACACATATCCCACCCTATCCCCGTAACCCCACGTATATTTAATTCCCCCTAACATATCCCATCCTATCCCTGTAACCCCACATATTTAATCCCCCCCTAACACTAAGGGTCAATTTATCATAGCCAAATCACCTAACCCGCACATTTTTGGACTGTGGGAGGAAACCGGAGCACCCGGAGGAAACCCACGCAGACACGGGGAGAATGTGCAAACTCCACACAGACAGTCACCCGAGGCCAGATTCGAACCCGGGTCTCTGGCGCTGTGAGGCACCAGTGCTAACCACTATGCCACCGTGTTGCACCAAATACACCACATCCACTGGTTCTCCTTATCTATTCTACCAGTTACATCCTCAAAAAACTCCAGTAGGTTTGTCAAACACGATTCCCCTTTCTTAAATCCATGTTGACTTTGTCTAATCCCGTTGATATTTTCTAAGTGTCCTGTTATCACATCCTTTATATAGACTCTAGCATTTTCCCTACTACTGATGTTAGGCTAACCGGCCTGTAGTTCCCTGTATTCTCTTGCCCTCCTTTTTTAAATAGTGAGGTTACATTTGCCACCCTCCAATCTGCAGGAACGGTTCCATTATCTATAGAATTTTGGAAGATGACAACCAATGCATCCACTATTTCCATGGCTACCTCTTTTAGTACTCTGAGATGCAGATTATCAAGCCCTGCGGATTTATCGGGACAAGACCAGATTTCTGATTGGATCCCCCTTGGGAGAGGGACAAGACCAGACCAGATTTCTGATTGGGTGTCCCTTGGGAGAGTGATAAGACCAGATTTCTGATTGGGTCCCCCTTGGGCGAGGGACAAGACCAGATTTCTGATTGGGTCCCCCTTGGGAGAGGGACAAGACCAGATTTCTGATTGGGTCCCCCTTGGGCGAGGGACAAGACCAGATTTCTGATTGGGTCCCCCTTTGGGAGAGTGATAAGACCAGATTTCTGATTGGGTCCCCCTTGGGCGAGGGACAAGACCAGATTTCTGATTGGGTGTCCCTTGTAAGAGTGACAAGACCAGATTTCTGATTGGGTCCCCCTTAGGAGAGGGACAAGACCAGACCAGATCTCTGATTGGGTCCTCCTTGGGAGAGGGACAAGATTTACTATGTAATGGATTTACTATGTAATTGATGAGTTGTACAGGTATTATTGTTTTTGAATAAAAGAGTTGGGAGAGGGACAAGACCAGACCGGATTTCTGATTGGGTGTCCCTTTGGGAGAGTGATAAGACCAGATTTCTGATTGGGTCCCCCTTGGGAGAGGGACAAGACCAGACCAGATTTCTGATTGGGTCCCCCTTTGGGAGAGTGATAAGACCAGATTTCTGATTGGGTCCCCCTTGGGCGAGGGACAAGACCAGATTTCTGATTGGGTCCCCCTTGGGAGAGGGACAAGACCAGACCAGATCTCTGATTGGGTCCTCCTTGGGAAATGGGACAAGACCAGTCCAGATTTCTGATTGGGTGTCCCTTGGGAGAGGGACCAGACCGGATTTCTGATTGGGTGTCCCTTTGGGAGAGTGGTAAGACCAGATTTCTGATTGGGTCCCCCTTGGGAGCGGGACAAGACCAGACCGGATTTCTGATTGGGTGTCCCTTTGGGAGAGTGGTAAGACCAGATATCTGATTGGGTCCCCCTTGGGCGCGGGGACAAGAGCAGATTTCTGATTGGTCTGGTTATCCGCGTGCGGTCACGGGGAGTCTGCGCGGCGGCGGCGCGCGGTTGACAGTTGGCGGCGCGCGCACTAGCGAGCGAGGGCAAACTGCGCTCTGTCCGGAGAACCCGGATCGTCCCTCAATGGCGAACAGAGACGACAGCGGAGGAGGAGGAGGACCGGCACCGGCCGACGCCACCACCACCACCACCACCGTAACCGTACCTCTGGACACCCGTCCGTCTCCGCTACCTCCCGAAGAGGCAGTCGTGGAGGAGGAGGAGGAGGAGGAAGAAGAAGAAGACGCAGAAGCAGCAGCAGCAGAAGAAGAAGAAGAAGATGGTGATGATGATGATGATGAGGCGGTGCCAGAGCCGCAGCTGCCGCCACCGCCGCCGCCGCCACCCGACGCGAGGGAAGCCAGCCCGGTCCCAGCCCCAGCTCCCGCTCCCGCTCCGCCGCTGCTGCTGATGCTGGAGACCCAGGAGCTGGCCTCCAAGCGGCTGGACATCCAGAACAAGCGCTTCTACCTGGACGTCAAGCAGAACGCCAAGGGCCGCTTCCTGAAGATCGCCGAGGTGGGCTCGGGCGGCCACAAGAGCCGCCTCACCGTCTCCATGGGGGTGGCGGCCGAGATGCGCGGCTACCTGGGCGACTTCATCGAGCACTACGCGCAGCTGGGGCCCAGCGGAGCAGGCCTGGGCGGTGGCGGCGGCGGCGGAGGCGACGCCAGCTCCCGGCGGCGGCCCCCGCCTCCGGCCCCGGGCCGGCGGGACGAGGAGCCGGAGCCGCCGCCGCAGCCGCCGCCGCAGCGGGTGCTGAAGAGCGAGTACCTGGTGCGGGAGAACCGCAAGTACTACCTGGACCTGAAGGAGAATCAGCGAGGCCGCTTCCTGCGCATCCGCCAGACCATGAGCCGGGGCCCCGGCTGGGGTTACTCGGGCCAGCAGAGCCCGCAAGGCCAGACCATCGCCCTGCCCGCTCAGGGCCTCATCGAGTTCCGGGACGCTTTGGCCCGGCTGCTGGAGGATTACGGGGCCGGGGCGGGCCCGGGAGGGGACGACCCCGCGCCCCTCGCCTCGCTGGAGCTGCCCGAGGGGACCTCGGTGCCGGTCGACAACAAGAGGTTCTTTTTCGACGTCGGCTCCAACCGCTACGGGGTGTTTCTGCGGGTCAGCGAGGTGAAGCCGTCCTACCGCCACTCCATCACCGTCCCGTACAAAGCCTGGGCCCGCTTCGGCGACAACTTCATCAGATACGCCGAGGAGATGAGGGTTATCCAGGAGAGACGCAGGGACAGGAGGGCCGAGCTGACCAGAGACACCGCCGCAGATAGTGAAGAGGAGGAGGAGGAAGATTGACAAACAATGTCTGTTCCTTTGATATCATCTTCCCCTTGATATTAACGCCCCTCTCCCCCCCCCTAAGCACCATCATCATCTCTTCCCCCCGCGGCCCCCCCCCCCCCAGCACTGTCACCATCACCATCTCTCTCTTTCCCCCCCCCCCCCCAGCACCATCTCTTCCCCCCCCGCCCCCCACTTGCACCGTCACCAGCTCTTCCCCCCCGCCCCCCCACCTGCACCGTCACCATCTCTTCCCCCCCCGCCACCGTCACCATCTCTTCCCCAGCACCGTCACCATCTCTTCCCCTGCACCGTCACCATCTCTTCCCCTGCACCGTCACCATCTCTTCCCCTGCACCGTCACCATCTCTTCCCCTGCACCGTCGCCATCTCTTCCCCTGCACCGTCGCCATCTCTTCCCCTGCACCGTCGCCATCTCTTCCCCTGCACCGTCGCCATCTCTTCCCCTGCACCGTCGCCATCTCTTCCCCTGCACCGTCGCCATCTCTTCCCCTGCACCGTCGCCATCTCTTCCCCTGCACCGTCGCCATCTCTTCCCCTGCACCGTCGCCATCTCTTCCCCTGCACCGTCGCCATCTCTTCCCCAGCACCGTCGCCATCTCTTCCCCTGCACCGTCGCCATCTCTTCCCCTGCACCGTCGCCATCTCTTCCCCTCCACCGTCGCCATCTCTTCCCCCGCCCCGTCGCCATCTCTTCCCCCGCCCCGTCGCCATCTCTCTTCCCCCGCCCCGTCGCCATCTCTCTTCCCCGCCCCGTCGCCATCTCTCTTCCCCCGCCCCGTCGCCATCTCTCTTCCCCCGCCCCGTCGCCATCTCTCTTCCCCCGCCCCGTCGCCATCTCTCTTCCCCCGCCCCGTCGCCATCTCTCTTCCCCCGCCCCGTCGCCATCTCTCTTCCCCCGCCCCGTCGCCATCTCTCTTCCCCCGCCCCGTCGCCATCTCTCTTCCCCCGCCCCGTCGCCATCTCTCTTCCCCCGCCCCGTCGCCATCTCTCTTCCCCCGCCCCGTCGCCATCTCTCTTCCCCCGCCCCGTCGCCATCTCTCTTCCCCCGCCCCGTCGCCATCTCTCTTCCCCCGCCCCGTCGCCATCTCTCTTCCCCCGCCCCGTCGCCATCTCTCTTCCCCCGCCCCGTCGCCATCTCTCTTCCCCCGCCCCGTCGCCATCTCTCTTCCCCCGCCCCGTCGCCATCTCTCTTCCCCCGCCCCGTCGCCATCTCTCTTCCCCCGCCCCGTCGCCATCTCTCTTCCCCCGCCCCGTCGCCATCTCTCTTCCCCCGCCCCGTCGCCATCTCTCTTCCCCCGCCCCGTCGCCATCTCTCTTCCCCCGCCCCGTCGCCATCTCTCTTCCCCCGCCCCGTCGCCATCTCTCTTCCCCCGCCCCGTCGCCATCTCTCTTCCCCCGCCCCGTCGCCATCTCTCTTCCCCCGCCCCGTCGCCATCTCTCTTCCCCCGCCCCGTCGCCATCTCTCTTCCCCGCCCCGTCGCCATCTCTCTTCCCCCGCCCCGTCGCCATCTCTCTTCCCCCGCCCCGTCGCCATCTCTCTTCCCCCGCCCCGTCGCCATCTCTCTTCCCCCGCCCCGTCGCCATCTCTCTTCCCCCGCCCCGTCGCCATCTCTCTTCCCCCGCCCCGTCGCCATCTCTCTTCCCCCCCCCCCGTCGCCATCTCTCTTCCCCCCGCCCCGTCGCCATCTCTCTTCCCCCCGCCCCGTCGCCATCTCTCTTCCCCCCGCCCCGTCGCCATCTCTCTTCCCCCCCACCCCGTCGCCATCTCTCTTCCCCCCCCCCCCCGTCACCATCTCTCTTCCGCCACCCCCCCCGTCACCATCTCTCTTCCGCCCCCCCCCCCGTCACCATCTCTCTTCCGCCCCCCCCCCCGTCACCATCTCTCTTCCGCCCCCCCCCCAGCACCATCACCATCTCTTCCTCCTCTCCCAAGCACAGCCACCATTGTCACCCCCCCAGCAATGTTATCACCTCTTTTCACCCCCCTCCCCCCGCCAGCATCATCATCTTCCCCCACGCATCATTATCATCTCTTCCCCCCCCCCCCCCCCCCGAGAGCATCGTTATCATCTCCCCCCCCCCCCTCCCCCGAGAGCATCGTTATCATACCCCCCCCCCCCCCAGAGCATCGTTATCATCATCCCCCCGAGAGCATCGTTATCACCCCCCCCCCCCCCCAGAGCATAGTTATCACCCCCCCCCCCCCCCCCGAGAGCATCGTTATCATCTCCCCCCCCACCACCCGAGCATCGTTATCATCATCCCCCCCGAGAGCATCGTTATCATCTCCCCCCCCCCCCCCGAGAGCATCGTTATCATCTCCCCCCCCCCCCCCCCCAAGAGCATCGTTGTCATCTTCCCCCCGAGAGCAACGTTGTCATCTTCCCCCCCGAGAGCAACGTTGTCATCTTCCCCCCCGAGAGCAACGTTGTCATCTTCCCCCCCCGAGAGCAACGTTGTCATCTTCCCCCCCGAGAGCAACGTTGTCATCTTCCCCCCCGAGAGCAACGTTGTCATCTTCCCCCCCGAGAGCAACGTTGTCATCTTCCCCCCCGAGAGCAACGTTGTCATCTTCCCCCCCCGAGAGCAACGTTGTCATCTTCCCCCCCGAGAGCAACGTTGTCATCTTCCCCCCCGAGAGCAACGTTGTCATCTTCCCCCCCGAGAGCAACGTTGTCATCTTCCCCCCCGAGAGCAACGTTGTCATCTTCCCCCCCGAGAGCAACGTTGTCATCTTCCCCCCCGAGAGCAACGTTGTCATCTTCCCCCCCGAGAGCAACGTTGTCATCTTCCCCCCCGAGAGCAACGTTGTCATCTTCCCCCCCGAGAGCAACGTTGTCATCTTCCCCCCCGAGAGCAACGTTGTCATCTTCCCCCCCGAGAGCAACGTTGTCATCTTCCCCCCCGAGAGCAACGTTGTCATCTTCCCCCCCGAGAGCAACGTTGTCATCTTCCCCCCCGAGAGCAACGTTGTCATCTTCCCCCCCGAGAGCAACGTTGTCATCTTCCCCCCCGAGAGCAACGTTGTCATCTTCCCCCCCGAGAGCAACGTTGTCATCTTCCCCCCCGAGAGCAACGTTGTCATCTTCCCCCCCGAGAGCAACGTTGTCATCTTCCCCCCCGAGAGCAACGTTGTCATCTTCCCCCCCGAGAGCAACGTTGTCATCTTCCCCCCCGAGAGCAACGTTGTCATCTTCCCCCCCGAGAGCAACGTTGTCATCTTCCCCCCCGAGAGCAACGTTGTCATCTTCCCCCCGAGAGCAACGTTGTCATCTTCCCCCCCGAGAGCAACGTTGTCATCTTCCCCCCCGAGAGCAACGTTGTCATCTTCCCCCCCGAGAGCAACGTTGTCATCTTCCCCCCCGAGAGCAACGTTGTCATCTTCCCCCCCGAGAGCAACGTTGTCATCTTCCCCCCCGAGAGCAACGTTGTCATCTTCCCCCCCGAGAGCAACGTTGTCATCTTCCCCCCCGAGAGCAACGTTGTCATCTTCCCCCCCGAGAGCAACGTTGTCATCTTCCCCCCCGAGAGCAACGTTGTCATCTTCCCCCCCCGAGAGCAACGTTGTCATCTTCCCCCCCGAGAGCAACGTTGTCATCTTCCCCCCCGAGAGCAACGTTGTCATCTTCCCCCCCGAGAGCAACGTTGTCATCTTCCCCCCCGAGAGCAACGTTGTCATCTTCCCCCCCGAGAGCAACGTTGTCATCTTCCCCCCCGAGAGCAACGTTGTCATCTTCCCCCCCGAGAGCAACGTTGTCATCTTCCCCCCCGAGAGCAACGTTGTCATCTTCCCCCCCGAGAGCAACGTTGTCATCTTCCCCCCCGAGAGCAACGTTGTCATCTTCCCCCCCGAGAGCAACGTTGTCATCTTCCCCCCCGAGAGCAACGTTGTCATCTTCCCCCCCGAGAGCAACGTTGTCATCTTCCCCCCCGAGAGCAACGTTGTCATCTTCCCCCCCGAGAGCAACGTTGTCATCTTCCCCCCCGAGAGCAACGTTGTCATCTTCCCCCCCGAGAGCAACGTTGTCATCTTCCCCCCCGAGAGCAACGTTGTCATCTTCCCCCCCGAGAGCAACGTTGTCATCTTCCCCCCCGAGAGCAACGTTGTCATCTTCCCCCCCGAGAGCAACGTTGTCATCTTCCCCCCCGAGAGCAACGTTGTCATCTTCCCCCCCGAGAGCAACGTTGTCATCTTCCCCCCCCGAGAGCAACGTTGTCATCTTCCCCCCCGAGAGCAACGTTGTCATCTTCCCCCCCGAGAGCTACGTTGTCATCTTCCCCCCCGAGAGCAACGTTGTCATCTTCCCCCCCGAGAGCAACGTTGTCATCTTCCCCCCCGAGAGCAACGTTGTCATCTTCCCCCCCCCGAGAGCAACGTTGTCATCTTCCCCCCCCCGAGAGCAACGTTGTCATCTTCCCCCCCGAGAGCAACGTTGTCATCTTCCCCCCCGAGAGCAACGTTGTCATCTTCCCCCCCGAGAGCAACGTTGTCATCTCCCCCCCGAGAGCAACGTTGTCATCTTCCCCCCGAGAGCAACGTTGTCATCTTCCCCCCGAGAGCAACGTTGTCATCTTCCCCCCCGAGAGCAACGTTGTCATCTTCCCCCCGAGAGCAACGTTGTCATCTTCCCCCCCGAGAGCAACGTTGTCATCTTCCCCCCCGAGAGCAACGTTGTCATCTTCCCCCCCGAGAGCAACGTTGTCATCTTCCCCCCCGAGAGCAACGTTGTCATCTTCCCCCCCGAGAGCAACGTTGTCATCTTCCCCCCCGAGAGCAACGTTGTCATCTTCCCCCCCGAGAGCAACGTTGTCATCTTCCCCCCCGAGAGCAACGTTGTCATCTTCCCCCCCGAGAGCAACGTTGTCATCTTCCCCCCCGAGAGCAACGTTGTCATCTTCCCCCCCGAGAGCAACGTTGTCATCTTCCCCCCCGAGAGCAACGTTGTCATCTTCCCCCCCGAGAGCAACGTTGTCATCTTCCCCCCCCGAGAGCAACGTTGTCATCTTCCCCCCCGAGAGCAACGTTGTCATCTTCCCCCCCGAGAGCAACGTTGTCATCTTCCCCCCCGAGAGCAACGTTGTCATCTTCCCCCCCCGTGAGCAACGTTGTCATCTTCCCCCCCGAGAGCAACGTTGTCATCTTCCCCCCCGAGAGCAACGTTGTCATCTTCCCCCCCGAGAGCAACGTTGTCATCTTCCCCCCCCGAGAGCAACGTTGTCATCTTCCCCCCCGAGAGCAACGTTGTCATCTTCCCCCCCGAGAGCAACGTTGTCATCTTCCCCCCCCGAGAGCAACGTTGTCATCTTCCCCCCCGAGAGCAACGTTGTCATCTTCCCCCCCGAGAGCAACGTTGTCATCTTCCCCCCCGAGAGCAACGTTGTCATCTTCCCCCCCGAGAGCAACGTTGTCATCTTCCCCCCCGAGAGCAACGTTGTCATCTTCCCCCCCGAGAGCAACGTTGTCATCTTCCCCCCCGAGAGCAACGTTGTCATCTTCCCCCCCGAGAGCAACGTTGTCATCTTCCCCCCCGAGAGCAACGTTGTCATCTTCCCCCCCGAGAGCAACGTTGTCATCTTCCCCCCCGAGAGCAACGTTGTCATCTTCCCCCCCCCCCGAGAGCAACGTTATCATCTTCCCCCATGAGAGCATCGTTATCATCTCTCCCCCCCCCCCCCTCGAGTGCGTTATCATCTTCCCCCCCGAGAGCAACGTTTTCATCCCCCCCCCGAGAGCATCGTTATCATCTCCCCCCGAGAGCAACGTTATCATCCCCCCCCGAGAGCAACGTTATCATCCCCCCCCCCCCCCCGAGAGCATCGTTATCATTTCTTCCCCCCCCCCCCCCCCCCCGAGAGCAACGTTATCATCCCCCCCCCCCGCGAGAGCATCGTTATCATCTCTTCCCCCCCCCCCCCCCGAGAGCAACGTTATCATCTTCCCCCCCGAGAGCGTCGTCATCATCTCCTGCCCACCCCACCCCAGCAGCGACAGTACCCCACCCCCAGCGTCATCACCATCCCGCTCGCCCGCCACAATCACCAACTCCCCCATCACCATCTTTTCTCTTCTATCTCCCCCCCTCCCCCACTCAATCCATCGTCCGCATCCATCCATCCATCATCCCACCCCCACCCCCCCATCATCAGCATCTCTCCCCCATCCCCCCATCAGTATCTCTCCCCCATCCCCCATCATCAGTATCTCTCCCCCATCATCAGTATCTCTCCCCCATCCCCCATCATCAGTATCTCTCCCCCATCCCCCATCATCAGTATCTCTCCCCCATCATCAGTATCTCTCCCCCATCCCCCATCATCAGTATCTCTCCCCCATCCCCCATCATCAGTATCTCTCCCCCATCCCCCATCATCCGTATCTCTCCCCATCCCCCATCATCAGTATCCCATCCCCCATCATCAGTATCCCATCCCCCACCCATTATCAGCATCTCTTTTTCTCTTTCCCCCCCCCCCCCACAGCCACTGGTCACATGAACAATGCAAACATTATCTGGCCACATTTTGTTTTTTTGTTCCAGCCCTTGGAGAAGCAAATTGGTAGAGATGGGTTTGTGTGCTCGGTTTAGCCTCTAAGGAGTTAGTTTTTCTGTGGTTAACATTGCATTTTTAAAAACCCTCCAGCCAAACTTTCATATACCTTTTAATTATACAAACAAGAAGCATTTTTAATATAAAAATGCAGTTGCTTTATCTTTTTCAGTACAAACCTACCAACAGAAATAAGACTGGCATCTCGAGTTGTAAAACCGTCCACAGAAAAAAATACGCACCTATTCTCTACGTGAACAGTTACAGCCTGCCTGCTGTAAGTAAAGTTGTAGCAACTTATTTCACTTGATTCACCGGCGTTTGAGCCATGTGCCCATTCTTTTCCTGAAAGAATCAAGTTTTTTTTTACAGCTTTTAAGCTATCAAAGTCTGTGTAGTTGTCATATGATATGGCAATTTAAAATTCAAGACATCTAAAAATTCAAATCGGCTCAAAATGTTATGTACGTTTTGCATGTACTGTATATTTGTGATCTTTAGTTTACCAAAATTTGAACAGTACTTTCTAGAGTATTCAGTACTGACTCTACAATGTGTACCACATCTAGTGCATGTCTTTCCCCGCCCCCCCCCCCCCCCCCCCCCATTGGATATAAATGGGGTTCAAAAGCAGGCAATAACTCCCTAGATAGCTCACTTTAGCTTGTCTGATGCACTTTAATCAATTTATAACCAACAAGAATAAGTGCATTATAAATATTTTATTCCATACTTATATTGAATAACCATGGGAAATAAACCACAGACCAGTGTGCCATAGGATTGTCCCCAGACAAGAAAGAACTGTCCACTCTGAATTGTAAGAATGCATAAAATTCTTCTTCCTTTTTGTTAGGACACGGTTGGGGGGCAGCGAAAGAGGACTCGCCACATTATCTGACACATATAACTGTGACAGGTATTTAATAGCCTTTAATATTGTTTTTGCACTGCTTTTAAAGAATAGAAATTGGGTGCTGCTCTACTTTCCCGATATTAACTGGGGACAACCCTTCACCAATATTAGTTTTGTTCTGCACCAAGGCAGACCACTCCAGTGCAGTGCCTGTTACTTGTCTAAACAAAATGGCAAACTAGCAATCACTCCACTTGGGTACAGGGATATTGTACCAAAAACATTCAACAATAAACCACAGTAATTGTTATAACATGAGTATGGAATAACTATGCTACTTCATGCTGCAGTTACTTTTATAATAATGTAGGCCATGGATTAAGAGTTCTGCTTCCAGTACTGGGTGCACGACATTAATCCTCTGCATCATCAAAGAGAAGTATAGGACTTTTGATAAACATAATTACTGGCATATCTGGGGATTTTTTGATTGTGGATGCACATTGTTATGACCTTGGTATCCCCCACGCAGGTTATTCTGTAGTTTTATGACAGCTTTTTGCACTGTGACCTATTATCAAAGGCACATGATGTTACCTTATAGCATCAGTCGGAATTAATTGCAACCTCGTGTATTTGCAAAGTTCCATTGTTGTGTTCTATAAAACTAACTGCACTACAAGGCATCAGCGACCATTTCTGTAATGTGCAGAAAGGGATATTTCAGAAATGAGTACTTTTAACTTGCAGAGTTGTCAAGTAACCTGCAAATTAGCCCTCATTTTGCTGTCAAAGCCCTTAATCCAATGTAACTCAAACTTTGCATGAGACAATCAAGTAGATATCCAGGCAAAACACCATGGCTGTTGTAAATTGTCATGCAAATTCATAGGCCGACAATCAAAATCATTTTGTTTTAAACTTTACAATGGTACTCTACATATTACACGTTTCTCCCTATCAGAGAGGGAGAAAAGATGGTTTACAGGGAATGTCACCCTTCAGCTCCTGTTAGAAAGTTGCCATTAAACTGGTGTTATAAAGTTATACATTTATTTTCTTGGGGGGAAGGAAAGTGTTTCAAGAAGCAACAGATTTGTAAAGTTTAGTGTTTAATCTGTTTACATTTTGAAAAGTTTCCTGCCACTTTCCCCAAAAGGGATTGTTCCAGTTGCCTGGACATGTGTGGTGTGTTTCATTATGTCCAGACATCTATATAATGTCAAGTTTAAGTTCAGTCTCTTCTGATTTTAGAGTGGTGTAATGATTTATAATCCACAGTAATACAGCAGTAAAGTCCTCATTGAAATAAGGAGTGCTACCCTTACCTGTTTACATCATATAGAATGTATTGCACATGGGCACTGTGCAGGTACATAACAAAGAAATGCTTATTTGAAACTTCAGTAGTATCCTGATACAATCAAAATCAGGGTAGGTAAGCTATCTAGATTAAAAAGGATTTAAAAGTTTTATAGAGCGCTTGGTTTATAAAATAATCCGTACAAAGATTCCTTACAATGAAGGCTATTGTGAATGATTGCAGTACAATCATAAGTACAAGAGTAGACTGGAAATGTGTATAAACTGTATGAATCATTTTTACATGCAGTGTGGAATTTACTAAAAATCATTAGCAATAGATCTCATAAATGCAAGTTCTCTCTTTTTTTGTGAAATCAGAGTCGTCATTAAACTGATAATTCCTTGTAATTTAGTTAAGTAATAATAGACTAGCTGGAGTAGAGTGGGTCATAATTGAGTGGTTTTGATGGTACAACCCAACCATCAGTCAAACTTCCTGACTACCAACAGCACAGTAATTTTCCATTTATGGGTAGTCAGCACTTTAAAAGATTTTCATATTTGTGTTCCACATTACTTTCTTTCTATTCATCTTCCTTATTTACTATAGATATTGTAGCAGTATGATAAGCATCATCAATCTGTTGAAATTAAGACCTAGTAACCATTCAGATTTTACTCATTGCAGAATTACATTATTTTTAATTTATTTTGCCCTGGTTCTCTCGTTTTTGTTGCTCTTACTATTTCCATGCTGTCCTGTTTTAGTTGTGGATTGCTTCATAACTTTCATTAATGCCATTCTCAGTAAGTAAATTATGTAACTTTTTAGGAAGAAGTTTTACATCTCCTGGTATTTTTCTTCTATTGAGTTAGACCAAGGTGCTTCATGTAACAAATCAGCCCAATTCATTTAATAGAGGGCAGTGAAGTTCAAAAGACTCCCAGTAGCAACTGGGTCATGCAGGAAGTTAGCACATTTTCCGTTCTCTGACCTGCGTTTGAAGGCATCCCAGGTTAGTAAAATGAAAGTCCCCGTTTTGCTGGCCGTAAAGGCTCGATATAAAATTAGTTTGACTTGATCTAGTGCCTAGTTAGTATGTTGGCAGTGCAAAGCTGGCACTTTCCCTTGGAGAAGTATGACGTGGGAATGGAAATGTCACATTTTGTAATAGGTAATGCTATTCTGAGGTTGGTAAAGGCACATTTTTGAGGCAGAGCAAGATAGTTACTCTGCATCAAATCTGTGCTAGAGCTAGAAGGGTGACAATTGCAAAGGTGTCTATTCCCCAGAATTTATATCACTAGTCTTCATATGAATACTTTTTTTTAGTGCCCCCCCCCCCCCCCCCAAAAAAAACATTACGGGTAGGATCTCGTGATGGTCCAGCACTGTTATCACTGGAGCTGTTAAATTCTCCAACTGCTTCCAATTTGTTTTGATTTCCAAGCATACAACACTTCCAATATTAACCCAGTTTGTGTAGCATTTATTGGATTTCTTTTCTATTGGCTTTCTAGTTTTTCTTTTGGTTTATATTCTCTTGGATTTAATAATTGGTTTTAAAATATAACCACATTGGGTTTTTCTTTAAAATGGAAAGTCAAACAAGCAAATTTTCGGTTTTTAATTGACACACACTGTGCTAACATCACGGCAGATGAGTGGCATGTAGGTGTTCTGCAGTGCAGATTGACTTACATTAGACCCAAATGATGTCTATTGGCAAGTTACTATTGCTATGAACTTTAAATACAATGTAAAGTCTACTCTACTGACTGCTTGCATCCTTACCACTGTCATAATTCAGGTGTTTCAGTCTTTTTACTTTTAAAGCAGTTCCAAATATGTGGAGATTTTTGTACATTTTGAATCTGAAGTATAGTGTAATAGGCAAATAGTTAACCATTTGTCAAGAGTTTTGTTTGCACCTTGTGCTGCAGTATTCTGTGGTGTGTGTGTGTGTGTGTGTGTATGGTCAGTCTACTATTGTATAAAGTGTAATAGAATTTGTAGACATGCTACAATTTAGAAACTGTCAGTTTTGCTTTCCTCTTTGGGCTGGCCTATCTTTTTGTCTTTCAGAATGTTAATCCTTTTGATAGTTCAATTTATTAAATTACAGCTAAATATTCCCATAATTATTGTTTCAATTTGTGATGTTTCTGTTTTGAGAGAGAAAAAACAGTTAATCTTGATGTGCATGCTTCTATGTAATGTATACACATACTAGATCAAGATTACGTAAATATCAAAAGTCCAACACAGTTAAACAATGAGTAGATAGTTCTGTAGTAAGAGTACCTACTATGATCAAAATGAAGAAGAGTTGGAATACAATGCAAACATCTTAACTACCATAATATTATTTATTGTAATCTTGGTATACAATATAAATATAAGCACGGCCACTGAAAAAGACTGTAGTAATCCAGTAAATGCTACAGTATTTTACAGCCATGTCTTGGTTAGAGCCGTTGAAACTATTTGACAATATGAAAAGGATGCTGTTATAGAGGCGGATGGAAAAAGTGTGGAAACTAGGTGATAAGGCCATCTATTGATTTCAAAAGATTGAGTCTTCTGACAGATTTTTAGAATTGAAAGTTGTAAGGATACTATGTTTTGACATAGGTAGTCAAATGCTGTAGGACATGATGGTTCCTGTGCTTTTGGTGCATTGTTGAAAACAAATGTTTGAGATTGAACAATGGAAGTTGCATGGTTAGATTATATCCTAGAGTTAATTAACTTCAGGTCTTGAAATGTTGCTTCATCTTCCTGGAAGTTTTACCTGTGTTTGCATCTCACAGGTGTGCTAGAAATGTTGAATAGAGTACATGATGAAGGTAAATTGTTTTGTACATGGTCTATGGAAGGAATGGATTTGATGGGAGTAATGGTCCTTTCTTATTTCATGCTTATATTTTTATTCATCCCAAAAGCAGCAAGTTGTGGGAACACTGTCACCTCCAAGTTACACACCCTTCTGACTTGGAAATATATTGCCGTTCCTTCATCGTCGCCGGGTCAGTATCCTGGATTTCCCTACCTAACACCATTATGGAAGTACCATCACCACAAGGACTGCAGCAGTTCAAAGGCCCACCACCACCTTCTCAGGGCAAGTAGGGATGATCAATAAAGGCAGCCTTGCCATCGACGCCCATGTCCCAAGAACAAAAATAAAATCCCATTCAGAGCTGCAAGATTATAGTTAATAGCTTAAAGAAAATGTACTGCAGGGCTAGAATTTTGTGATCTGTTAAATTTAAATACGAACAAACATTTGCAGCACAAAATAGTTAAACAGAAGTGTTAAATACAAGGATGGAATATTCCAGTCCTGTTAGTCCAGCATTCATGTTGAGTCATTTCAGCTCTTTTGGCTAAACTGAAAAAATTGGCAATTGAGTTTTTAAAAGATGTATAGATGAGCACTTTGCAACATAATTTCAAACATTTAACAAAGAATGATTGGTCATGATCCATACCAACTGAAATGGAATGCAAACAAATCATTGCATGTATACTTTTAAACACTGCCATTTCGGACATAGCCAAATATAATGCAGCACACGAATTCCACCCTCTTTAAATGCAGCTGCCCCCAACAGTTTGTATCTGAATACCCAGAAAGCAAGTGTAGAATACCAGTTGTGGGGTTTGGCTTGATATACCAGGTTTACTAACGTAAATTTTAGCCCTGCAGTGAATGCATTGTTATAAAAATGCTGCTTTTTCTTTGTAAATTTATCAACTTGGTTTTTACGTTCTTCTAAACTGGCCACTGTAGTATATGTTAGCTACCTTGGAGATTTAGAAGGGAGTCCATTTCACAAGGTCATTGCACATTTTTTCCATCCCTGTTAATAATGTGGACAGTTTGATATGTACTTTGTGAAGAGTGAGAAAGCAGATGATGTAGCTTAATGTGCACACTTAATGTTGTCTGTTTCTTGTTTAACCTTTTAGTAACTACATTTTCTCTTGTGGCTTCTAAAATGGCTGAATCAATGTGCAATCCTAAGTACCTTAACATAGAATTAAAGACCTATCAAATAATGCAAAATTTTTGTTGGCATTTGAAGGACAAATTTAATGTTTTTGATGCAAAAGTGCTGCTGCAGCACAAGATTGAAATTGCAATTATGCTTTTCCTGGGCCATCAATAGGTCGTCACTGAACTCTATTAGAAGTTTTAGAACTACCTTCTCTTCTGTTTCATTCTTGGGGTATTGTCTGAGTATTTTAGGGTGGGGGAAGATGAGAGAGAAGCAGTAAGAAAATAAGTTGTAGCTTTCTTAAAAGCCCTTCTGTGAAATACTGAGAAGTGATACTGCAGCTTGAGTTTATTGTAATTTCAGATTCAGAGAAAAAGTATGGAGAAAGGTTCTGAAAACCAATTTTGTTACTAGGGTGGAAAATTGCTAATAGACTAGTAAATCAGTGGAAAATTGTTGCCAGTGACTGAAGATTTGTTCATGAATCCTAATAGTTCTAGAATTTCCCTTTTCATTATTTTGAAATTTTTCTTTTGCCACCTGTATGCTGTGAATTGTATTCAAATGCATGAAATTGTCAGTTAATATGTTGAGTGTCTGTATATTTAACTGTTAGTTTGCCTGACCAATGCATAAAAATGAACCATAAGTTTCATTCCATTGCATTATTTTGTTTGTGTATTTTGCTATACTTCTCAACAGTTGTGCATTAAACAACTCAACACGATTGTTGCAGTGAGCGGTACCTGTTCTTTCAGCCCATGTAAGATTGAGAAAGCATCATAAATCAAACTTAATGTTTTTTTACATGTGCTCCCATGAAATTAATGCTAGTTTTAAATAAAAATATATACTGTAATAAATCTGTTTGGAGAGAGCAATTCAATAGTTAGGTTTTTGTACTTTAAATAGATTTGTATGTATGTAAATAGTGGTATGATTTTGACCAAGCACATGGCAAACATTTGGAAGTGTTGACCGTAGGAAGCTACAGCTTAAAATATCCTTTAATTTCCATAAATGGAGAAGCAATTAATATATTAGGAAGCAGCCATATGTATGCTTGAGTCCCCTTCCCTCTTTTCCTTCTTTCCCTTCCCCTCTCCCACCCCCCACCAAAACAGCTACATCTTCCTCTAAAATGCATTTGAAAAATTATGATTAGTCTTTATTATATCACTAATCAGCTGCAGTCAATTCCAGGTTAAGTCTGTGATCTTTGACATTTTTTCAAAAAATTATTCAGAGGGTGATGAACCGCATACAAGCACTGTTTCTGGCAGTACAGAAATTGAACTTTCTGAGTTTTGCTTTACTTAATTGGCATTTAAAATGTTGCTACATTATATCCAGTTTATGATATCAGTGCACCAATATTTGCTATCTTAGCTTTGGAATTATTTACTGTGTGCAGTTTTTGTTTCCCTGCGGTCCTGACTGTTGCTTGCAAGCTTGGGTTGGCTAGCGCATCAGCTACAGATTTTCTATAAATCAGAACTATTTTTAATGGTAAACTTTTTTTCATTTAGAATTTTTGTTTCCTGTAACATTGCAAAATTTTACTCGAGTGTTAAGAAATAGGAGCAGCAGTAGACCATTTGGCCCTTCGCGCCTGCTCCGCCATTCAATAAGCTAATGGCTGATCTTCTACCTCAACTCCACCTTCCCACACTATCCCCATATCCCTTGATTCCCTTAGTATCCCAAAATCTATCGCTCTGTCTTGAATATACTCAATGACTGAGCATCCACGGCTCTCTGGTGTAGAGAATTCCAAAGATTCACAATCCTTTGAGTGAAGAAATTTCTCCTCCTCAGACCTAAATGGCCAACCCCTTATTCTGAGACTGTGATTCCCTAGTTCTGGACTCCCCAGCCAGGGGAACATCTTCCCAGCATCTAGCCTATCCAGCCCCTTAAGAATTTTATATGTTTCAATGAGATCACCTCTCATTCTTCTAAACTATAGTGAATAAAGGCCTAGTGTACTCAATATTGCCTTGAATGTCTATATTAAAAATCATGTGTCTGCTCACACACTCGCATTTTCCTTTATAAATTCCTCTGTCCACGTTATGGGAACAGCTGGTGCAAACTTGTCGCACGGATTGTACCCTCTTCCCAGTGAAGGTGCTGCAGTGCCACCAGTGCCATGAAGGTGTAATTACAGTGACAATTTTACATGGGCCGTTTCCATTTATAAAGATGGACAGAGGAATTAATGATGGAAATTTAAAATTAAGGACAGAATGTATGACTTGAAAATTGGGACTAAATTATGACAGTACATTATCCCCTACTTCTAAACCAACCTTAGTCTGAAGGCTACAATTGGCTGGGAAAGCAACTAGTATAGTACAGTAATAAATGTGTTACATGGTGAGGATCTAGAAAAAAATCCAAATTTAGCATGTGAAGTGCAATAAAGGATTATGTTAATATCTAGGAATTTATAATTTTTCCAGAAAGATTCTTCATTTTATATTAGATTTCGAGGGAAATATTTCATGCCACTTGCAGCATTTACTTGGGTCATTCATTAACTAAAACAATGGCTGAGTATAATCAGAGCTGCTTTTATTTTGTGATGAGTTTTATTCTGAAGTAAATAATTTTCCTTTTTATATTAAAAGCACAAATCATTCAAAATATCCAACTACAATACAAGCATAGAATTTTCAGTTAATCATGAAGTTCATAATTAAAAGATGAAATTCTATTTTCAATTTAAATTTGGTTCAAACTATTGTGTTTTTTATCTCCCCGATCTCTGCAATCTCTTTCCCCTTCAAATAGCTGTAGCCGGTTGGTGAGATGTCTTTTAATCTCTCTTAATTCACCAAATTCTCAATGGAATTAACACAAACTTCTTAAACATTCTTGCATAACTAGCAATGTATACAGAACAGCAGCAACACAAACCACCAGATGATTTGAATAATGTATCATAGTTTCAGTAGTCGAGGCTGCATAAAATAAGTAGAACTCTTCGAAGAAGCTTTTTTATTAATCTCACTAAATCATAAATCTGTTGAATAGGTTAAAGCCATCCTTTTAAATTTAAATGCTAAAGGAAGTTCCTTTTGAGTCCATCATGTGCAACACAGTCTTACAATTTGTACTGTTAGTTGCTGTAACTATCTTGGGAGAACAAAATGCTTTTCCATATCTAGTCGGAAATAATTTTGACTTATATTGTTTTCGATTCGATCACTGTAACAAAAAATTCTGCAATATGCAGTGGTTTGATCAGTGTCTGAAAAGATAAGTCAAACGGTCTCTACCCAAAACGTTAACTTGTCTTATCTCTTCAGATGCCAACACAGTTGTTGTGTATTTGCAGCATTTGTTAGAAATTATTTGGGGATCATTTTCTTTCAAAATATTATTGTGGGAATTATCCCAAAAGAGTGATCTAAAATTTAGGCAATTTTCATTTGAAGAGTTTGAGTTGTTTACTAAAGTCAAAAACTCTCATTTACTTCAATCATATATATTTTCCCTTGTTTCATCTACATAATGTGACAATTTCAGTGTTGGATTGCTGTGCAATATATTATGTGCTCTGAGATTATTTTATCTTGCTACCCATTCACAGCACACCAAGCTTTGAAGTGTTACTAAATAGCCAGATACTGGTAATTGCATCTGCATCTATCAAATAACTTCATCTTTTCACTTCCCTATTGAATATAAATCTATATAGATTTAACCAGTACATTGTTTCAGGATAGCACATGTATATTTAGTTTGCACTGCTATTTGATAACTTTGGGGGATGTGCTTCATTGTGAAAATTGGGAGAATAGCTGTTCTCAATAATTAATGAGCTGCATTCTCTTTACTGCTGTTCAAAGCCATGAGTCATTTTGAGCAAGTCATGTTATTTTGGAGAAAAATGTGCACTTTTTGTAAAAAGGAATTTCACCCTCTGTGTCTGAAACAAGTAACCCTTTGCAACTTTGTGGTTTCTACAAATGCACTGTGCCTATGATGGATGTAACTACCCAAAGGCAATCAGTTTTTAATTTTAATATCACCGAGAACAAAATCTAATAGCAACTGAAACAACCAGCACAATAACGAGGGCTTTTGAATAAATATGGTAGCTTTACAGAGATTTAAAAAAAAACAATTATCAGGCTGAACGGATTGCAGAAATTATGGCAAAATATACTTTTATTCCATACCCATTTGACGAATAGCTTATGCATTTGTCAAGCGTAACATTTTGTATCGTGCATCGATCTAAGCTTCTGGTATTTATCGTTCGATTTGTCTGAAAAGCCACAAATCAAACTAATTAGTTCATTCCAGCCTTTTAAAACACAATCTTGCACTATTTTAAGAAACCTATTCAGAGCTCAACAAGCCTGCATTAAACGTTAAATCCTGTTTAAATTACTGTATTTGGTCTAGCTGCTAGCCATGTAAGTGGAGGCTATTAAATTATACAATTAACTTTGGGCATTAAAAACATCTAGGAAAGGAGTGCTTCAACCGTAAGGCAGAGTTTTGATTAGGTGTCTTGTTTTTCTGAAGGTCGCCTTTGTTTTCCATTTTTGTGAAATATCAATGGTTTAAATGTTTCATGGGTAGAATAACAATTGAGGTAAAAAAATACAGTAAAATTGATTAATACAAGTTAAATGTTTTGACTTTTTTTTTAAAGTATCGGCATTTTTGCTTTGAGCATTTTCCATGGTAAAGCTAAAATCTGCACTTGTAAACAACTACAGCATTGGAGACATCGCCCAATCTCTCATGTTAATTCATACATTTTGACATTGAGTCGATGAGAGATACAGTAACAACTGAATTTTGGGGGCTTTTTGATTTTTTAAGTATTGCATGTATTCTTTATTTTTCAAAACAAATGCATCTCTTTATTAGTGAACAAGATATACTAGAGAGTTCACTTTTATATAATAACTTTTGATATACTGTTGGGTTTAAATGTTTGTCAACAATGGAAGCCATTTCCTGCAGCACTGACTGCTTTTTACACCAATAGTAGCTGTGATGTACCTGAAAGCTCACTGGGGAAGAAAAAGTTATGGTTTTGTTGTGGGTAGAATTCTTTGTCCACTCTGTTAATTCTCTTAATATATTAAGAGGTTAAATACTGAATTAAAGTCTTAAGATTACAGGGGCATTTTAAACATTTCATTCAAGAACTAGCATTTTGCTTTGTATAGATCGTGATTGAGTTTGTGTTGTGGGGTGGGTTTAAAACAAACTTTAATTTTACAGACACATTTACCTAGCTTTGGGTCCCTGTGGATATTTTGGTATATTAATAAGATGGGACATTGGCTCCTCAGAAGAAAAAGAAACTACTTAATGCATGGGTATCTACAGTAATATTCATGGCCACAGACATGTTTGTCATCATCTCTCCACTAACTGATATTTGCTTGAATAGCGTCCTCTATTTGAGAGAGGGGAATTACATAGAATATACACAGAGAAAGGCCATTCAGCCCAACCTGTCCATGTCGGCGATAATGTTCCATCCTTCCTCATCTAACTCTTAATCAGCATAACCCTCTATTTCCTTCTCCCTCATATGCTTATCTAGCTTCCCCTTAAATGCATCTATACTATTTGCCTCAACTACTCCCTGTGGTAGTAAGCTCCACATTCTCACCACTCTCTAGGTAAAGAAGTTTCTTCTGAATTCCCTATTTAATTTCTTGGTGACTATCTTCCATTGATGGCCTCTAGTTTTACTCTTCCCCACAAGTGGAAACACTCTCTCTGGGTCTATCAAAATCTTTCATAATTTTAAAGACCACTATTAAGTCACCCCTCAGTCTTCTCTTTTCAAGAGAAAAAAGACCTAGCCTGTTCGTCCTTTCCTGATGGGTAGAACCTCGCAGATCTGATATGCCTCCTTGTAAATCTTTTTTGCACCGTCTCCAGTGCCTCTATATCCTTTGTATAATATGGCGACCAGAACTGCGCGCACTACTCCAACTATGGTCTAACCAAGATTCGATACAAATTTAGCATAACCTCTACTTTTCAATCCTATCCCTTTAGAAATAAACCCCAGTGCTT
This sequence comes from Squalus acanthias, assembly GCA_030390025.1. Taxonomy (NCBI): domain Eukaryota; kingdom Metazoa; phylum Chordata; class Chondrichthyes; order Squaliformes; family Squalidae; genus Squalus; species Squalus acanthias. Next base: position 201,989,579 of record CM059426.1, read on the forward strand.
GGTTTGTTTTTGTTGTGGCCTTATTGACCTGCGTCGCAACCTTTAGTGATTTGTGTATTTATATTCCCAGATCCCTTTACCCCATTTAGATTTTTATTTTCTAAGTAATATGTGACCTTATTTTTCTTACCAAAATGTAATAGCTCACACTTATGTTGAAATTCATTTGCCAATAATGGGCCAGAAATTCGGTTTTCCGGCTTCCTGCGGGTGCAAGCATCGCGCACGTACTTACCTACCGCGCCTGCCGTTGTGTTTTGGGCCCACGAGAACTTCGGGTCCTGGGCCTCCTGCAGCTGCCGGTGCGCAGTGCTTGCGTATCCCAGGGGCGCAGTTAGTTCGAAGCGTCCCCTGGGATCACGTGGGCCATGGAGAGCCAATCCTAGCAGGGCATTTTCATTCATAGATTTGACAGGAAGACCTGTCAAATCTATGAATTGAAATCGGCCCCAAAACCACACTTAAACTTAAAATACATTTTTTTTTTAAATCACATTTTTAAAATAACTATAAGTTAAATAAATTAACTACTTTAAACAAAAATTAAAATTTTTGAAAAAATTAATTATACTTTTTAACAGTGCTAAAAATAAACTTACCTTTCTTTAAAGTATCTAAAAAAGATAAACCTGTTGAAAACATTTTTAAATTGTAATTAATTAACCACTTACCTTGTTAAAAACGGGTCTTGCGCCTCCTTTTTAAAAGCGCAGCTTCTTCCATACTTACCTTCCCGGAGAAACCTGAAAAAAAAAAACTAAGTTTGCTGCGTGTGCGCAGCCTCTCCCCCGCATGTGGTTCACCTCTGAACCCCTCCCTTCACGAGACCGGAAGTTCCGGTTTCCCGCACATGCACAGTGCATGCAGGAAACCGGCACTTCAAGTGGCCTAACGGGTGAGTACACAGCGCGTACTCACCCGACAAGCACCGAATTTCTGGGCCAATATGCCTATTCTGCAAGTTTATTAATGTTTTCTTGTAATTTGTTGCAGTCCTCCTCCGTGTTGACTATCCCTCCCAATTTGGTGTCGCCGCAAATTTAGAAATTTTGTTTTTGATTCCAAAATCTAAATAATTAATATAAATTGTGAACAACAGTGGTCCCAGCACTGATCCTTGTGGGACCCCACTTCCTACCTTCTGCCACTCTGAATAGCTACCCTTTACCCCTATTCTCTGCTTTCTGTCTTTCAGCCAGCCAGCTATCCATTCTGCTACTTGTCCCCTGACTCCGCATGCTCTAACCTTATTAGTCTATTATGTGGTACCTTATCGAAGGCCTTTTGGAAATATAGATATATTACATATACTGCATTATCCTTGTCTACTCTCCGTTACCTCTTCAAAGAATTCAATGAGGTTGGTCAAGCAAGACTCCCTTTTGAAATACATGTTGACTATTCATTTTTATATTTTTTGTTTCTAGATGTTTTCCTGTTTTCTCCTTTTTAGTAGGGATTCCATTATTTTTCCGACTACCGATGTTCAGCTGACTGGTTTATAGTTCCCTGAACATGTTCTATCTCCCTTCTTAAATGTAGGTATAATGTTAGCTATCCGCCAATCCTCTGGCACTGCACCTTTTTCTAATGAATTATTAAATATGTATAATAGTGCCTCTGTTATCTTGAGTCTTCAAATATAAATCTTTTTTTTAATGAACTTTGAATGACTTGGTAGCAGAGCTAGAAGCAGGGTAGTGCCAGGCATTTTATTTTGGGAATAAATATGAAATGATCTACTTAACTAAACCAATTTGATAATTAATTTTCCTGCTTCAAAAGGGGGTTACACAAACAATTAACTTTCAGTAGGGATGGGCAATAAATGCTGGCCTTGCCAGCGACGCCCACATCCCATAAACAAATTTTTTTTAAAGTTGAAAAGTAGGTTGGTGTAGGGTTTTCTTTCTGTAATTTTTATCTTGGAGGTTATAGTTAAAAACAAAACTGAAAGAAGCATCAAATGCATGTGCTACAGAACATACAGAGCAGAATGCACCATTACTCCAGTGCTCAAGGAGTATTAAAATGATGAGCAAAATATTAGAGAGCAGTGCTGTAAGTCAACAACTACAGGCTGTTGCCATAAAACTCCCCTGAATTTCTGTTTTAAGAACTAATCAGAAAGACGTTGTAACCTTTGTGGTCGTTTTTCAACTTGCTGCTCAGGCGTAAAACTATGAAATCGATGGGAATGAAAATTGGGTGCTTTCTATAACAAGCAGCTGATGTGTAATACCCCAAGAGCAAGTTGAAAATTTACCCCATAACTTTTTTAACTTTTCAAATATATAATGCATAGTATACACTTTTTTGGCATTTCTCTTTGCTGCATACTTTCCCATGCAGAGAAGATGAACTGGACACTTGCTCCTTGGCATGTGGTAATATCTCTCTCTCTGCTGATGGAGCCTCTTATTTTTGAGATCCAGAAAATACCCAGTGTGGAATCAGAAGCACAGATCTGCCTCCTACCACTCCATGTTGACGTTCTAGTCTGCTGTGCTATCAGGTAAACATACATTTCATTCTAGTGCTTTCTGAACTGTAGGACGAGGAAGGGTTGTCATCAGATTAAGTTTGTGAAATCGATATGAAGCGCTAACTATTAATTTAATTAACAAATGAGCACTTTATTTACATTCCTCCATTTACAGCAAAACTGGGGTTTTCCAGGATTTCTTGCCGAAATGCTGCTCTTTCACAAATGTAGAATAAGATAATTGCATTTAAAACTGGTTGCATTAATTTTGACTCTGTCATCATACATTGGGTTGCTCAGGGTACGTTGGCATAGTGGTTATGTTACTGGATTAGTAATCCAGAGGCCGGGACTAATGATCTGGAGACGTGAATTCAAATCCCACCGCAGCAGCTGGGGAATTTAAATTCAGTTAATTAAATAAATTTGGAATAAAAAGCTAGTGTCAGTAATGGTGACCATGAAACTAACAGATTGTCATTAAAAACCCATCTGGTTCACTAATGTCCTTTAGGGAAGGAAATCCGCCGTCCTTACCTGGTCTGGCCGATATGTGACTCCAGTCCCACAGCAATGCGGTTGACTCTTACCTGCCCTCTGAAATGGCCGAGCAAGCCACTCAGTTGTACCAAATCGCTGTTGCAGCGGTTCAAGAAGGTGGCTCACCACCACCTTCTCAAGGGTAATTAGGGATGGGCAATAAATGCTGGCCTTGCCAGCGACGTCCTCATCCCATGAACGAATTTAAAAAAAAACTTTATAAAATGCCAAAAATGTTTTGATGTATAAAATTTGAAATAGTTTTTCCTTAGAAGCAAAGTAAAGGAACATTTATTGTGTAATTTAACGAGGTCTCAATTAGAACAGCGTTGTGTATTGTTATATGCGTAACCCAACTAATTTAATGGAGGCTCGTGTGCATTACGAGCAAGTCATAGCAATTGAAAATAGCCAAACATTGATAGTATGAATACGCTGTCTCAATGGATTTCAGTGGAATGAAAATTGGACAGGTTCTACAATGGGCGGGTGATCAGCTCCACCAGGTTACCTCCCAGGAGTGAAAGAGTGGAAATGTAGTTATTTTGGTACTGAAAAAACAATGCTGATTTAAAATAAAATGCTCTACAGAATGAGTTATAGTGGGAATTCCTTAAATAATATCCTAAAATGTCCTGTGAGGTGCACCCTGCCTCTTTAATTATTTATGATTTGGTCAGACATAGTTTTGGTTCGTGAAAACAGCCTGATCATAGATGCTTTGGTAATGCATAATGAATGTGATCAATTTATACTCTTCACTAATTATGGACACGACGTTGTCACTTTTGGTATAACTAGAAAATGATTGAAGAAATAGGCACTTTATGTACATTCCTTCATTTATTTTGAAAGATGGACCATGCCGGTCTTGCAGAATTTATTATCCAAACATATCTACACTGTATAATACTTTTGGAAGCACATAAATGGGCCTAACTTTCTCTGAGATGATCAACTTGAGGCCTTCTATAAGGTATCAAGAAATTCCATTTTCACACTGTTTACATTGCACTCATGTCTCGCCAACGGATGTTTGCAACAGTTTTTGCCCAGCAATTAAAAAAAAAACCAAGACCCTGCTTTGGAGAGATGAAGATTAATACCTTTTTATATCGGCACCTTTTATAGCGATGCTGTATGCCTTTTACCACAGTCTGTCCCTTCCTCCATTGCTTGCAACTTGTGTGATGTAAACAACGTAGTCTAATAGCAGAAAGTTACAGTTTTATTCAGTATCTTCCCTCATACTGTGCTTAACAAAGATCCATGTAAAATGGGAATTTATGAAATAATCTGGCTTTATTCAAGGACTTGTGTATATACTAAAATCACTGCTACTTTAACAATAGTCTGACGATTAATTTTGACAGTGTCATCATTCATTGGGTTGCTCAGTATTTTATAAAATGCCAAAAATGTTTTGATGTATAAAATTTGAAGTCGTTTTTACTTGGAAACAACAAAGTAAAGCAACATTTTGAAAATTTACAACTTAGAAACCACTCCCTAATTATTGTTTTGTTAACTTATTACTTCATTTTTTTTTGGCTGAGGAGAAATAGAATTTAGCTTTGGAGTCTCACTTGTTATTGGGTGTACTTTAAACAGGTTAGAACCTCAGTTTTTACAAAAAACAAACAAAGGAATTTCAGACAGGTCCATTAATGTATTTGTATGCCGATACGGACAATGTAATTTCACCCCATAAAAGCCATTCTTTGTATAAGCCTGGACAGTGAGTGTTTGCGGACAATTCAACGCACAGGGGCATCATAGCCCAACACAGCCCAGTCCCCACCTGCAACCTACTGTCTAGGTCCAGCACGGGTAGTAATCAGGAGTGGAATTCCTGGCTATTTCTTTTGCCCCTAACCCTTTCTAACCAGACACTACAGTTAATTTTATTGCCTCTAAGCCTGCTCCAGCAGCTGAATTCTACAGAACAAAATACTCTGGAGGGTTTCTCTGTTTATAATGCCCTCTTTAAAAAAAAAAAGAACTTTAATCTTGTGTTTTTGCCACTTCCACCATCAGAAGGTTATTCTGCCATTATAAATATTTTCAATCTTTTACGCCTAGACTTTTCAATGAAAGTTGTGCTGATGTAGTTCTAATACAGGATAATGTACTGTATACAGGATAATGTACTAATACAGGATACTTTACTGTATTCAAATACAACCAAAGATGCTAAATTAGATTTTGTAATTTGCAGATATACAAAATTAACTAACTGCCTCCCTCAGACTGGACCCAGTAAATTAAATTCCAGCATACTTCAAATGTTTTTGGTCCATCTCTAATTTTTATATTTACGAACATATAGTAAGTTTGAATACTGATATTCCTGTCTACCTTACAGTAGAGAAATCCTTCAATAATGCAAGGGGTTACTTATTGAATCCATCCGAACCCCTTGCAGGTTTACAGCCGTGTGTGTGTATATATTTTTAAAAAATAGATCCTTCTGTCATGTGCACTTTATAAAAAAAAAAGTAAACAACTTCCAGTGATGTTTGCAGTGACCCGGGTGTGACTAATAAAACTGGATTTGTAACATTAACACTCATAGTTAACAAACACTTGTACAAGTTTGCATGGTGATCTGAACTACCTTGTAGTAGTTCTTAGAACCTTGCTGTCACAATTATGTTGTACAATGAACAGGATGAGAGTACTGCATCAAGGTTTAACAGTATCTGTTTGCTTGCATGCTGAAACAACCAGTGTAAGGACTGAGCGGTCAGTCGTTAGTCATCTCGGTGCAGAATGCTATTTCTGGAGTGTTTCCATCTACAGCACGATCAGCAGAAAGCTTGGTATTTTCTCAGCTATAACTGGTATAAAAGAGAAATTTTTGAATAACCTTTATGGTAATTATGTAGATAAGTTTAGTTTGAAACCCTGCTGCTTCCTGTAAACTGCGATGTCTTGAGTAGAACATAGTGGTTTCATTACAGTTGAAACCTATTACAGTGAGTACACCTAGACTATAACATTCCCTTTAGTTCAGTTCCTATTGAGTGAATTGTACAAAATTGTGAAGGGTTGAATTGGTGTCAGAGTAAATGCTCCCTTTAAACAAACATTCATATTCACAGCATGGCTAGAGCTAGTGCGTTGTGAAATACAAAAGCATTTATAGTGATTTTGCTCTGGCTAGTTGGCAGTAAGTTTACTATTTAAACTATTGCACTACTATACTGTGTCAGAATCTCTTGGTGCTTAACTGATTGACCAAAATTCTGCAACTTTGCACATTGAGTAGTTTTACCCTCGAAGGTTTGCACTGACTTTTTTTAGCCTGGCTAAATAAGGCAATGTAACTTTTTAGTGGTCCATTCAAAGACTATATATTCTACTAGTTTTTAGTTTAAGTATCGATGTTTATGTGTAATTTTTAGATCTTGCTGCTGTAAATATGATATTTAGCTGCTTGAAAATAATTATACAATATGCAATTTTGTTAGATTCTGCAGTTCTTTGTCACTGGAAGACTTATTTAACCAGCCTGTTAATTGGTAAATTAATAATGTAATTTCTTCAGTGTTGTCATTAGGCTTGAGTATTGGTACCAAAACCCATTAGAAAAAAAGACAGTTGAAGATATGCTTTAATGTGGTGCCAATATATTGCTTTAGTGATGCTTTTATTTCATCATCTCAAATCACTACTATGACCAGTGACAGACCTGTAACCAACAATACTTCACCCCAGTTTTGTATTGCTCAAAATGCTCTCCCCAGGCACAACATAAGTTTGGAGGGGTAAAATATATGATCATCACTGGAAAGTTTTTCCAGTGTTTAAATATTACCAAAAAAATCACGACCACAATTACCCTTTACAGCAATCCTAGTAATGACCCTCCTGTACTTTAAATACTGAAACCTTATTGATTGGTTTGGAATATTTAAACTAAAAGTTACTCCCAAAAAGGCCCATTTTACATACTTGTCTTTTAAATGTAATAGTGAAAATAAAACCAGTGTTGTAAAATTTATACAGTTTTTGATTCACCAAATAGACCTCCTTGAGGGGAAGGTGTGTAAATTTAATTTTCATAGTGGAAGATGTGTATGAATCCTTGTATTTGGGAGTCATTTTCCATATTAAATTACCTCCCAAATTCCTTGCTTACCTTTTTCAAAATTTCTATTTTCTAAAAGTGTAATCCCCTCATTACTCCCCTTTATTATTGTATTTAATGCAATGCTGTGGCATCTACTTATACTCAACAAGAAGCATTGCACTTCAAATCTTGTACACTTGATAAATTGCACTAATTGTGTATCAACCTACGCTTTGTGTGTGAGGTTTGTACACTTGAGAAAGCTCTTGCTGGTCACTGTACAAATCAGTTTATATTTCTGCATGAATATCTGCACAGTACACGATAACAGCATGAGTTAGTCACAAAAAGACCCAAGCACTTTATATTATTTCCTCAATATTTCAAAACCTTGCTTTGGTAAACTCTTAAAAGTCTTGGCTTAAATGTTATGTCATCTATTCAAAAGTAAAAGTTTATTTCTCAGGTTAACATTCTCTTAACTTTTTTTTAAAAAAGCCTTGTTAATTATGTAAAATATAATTATATAAAACATAAGCTTTGAATCATCCTCTTGTCTATTTAATAAGATAAACTGTACCTTCACCCGAACCCCTCTTACTGCCCTATTATTCTTGATCAGTAATGTGCAACTTTTAGCTTATAAAGTGGAGCTGTCTGTAATGTCTTAATGTATCCATACATCCGTATATATCTTCTGTTCACGCGCATTAATGTTAGAACTCTTATTTTTATGTGGGGTTCCTGAGTAACACAAAGGTAACTTGGTAGCACAGTAACACTTTATTACATTTAATTTGTATTTTGTTTCCATCAATCTTTCTATATGACTAAATACATAACATATTCAGAGAAATGCAAGTGTGCTTTTTGGCAAAATATACTGTTGTATTTGAGAATTTTTAGACCTTTTGTTTCATGTTCAGAAAAATGCTGTGTTGAAGCACACAAAACTGCCTTTTTATTTGTGTGATAGCATGATATGTCAGAGACAAACAGTTAAGGCTTGATGCTGATTGTTTTGCCTATATGACTTGTGGGAGCGATTTAAATCCACAAGAATAAGACGTGCAAGTAGCTGATCCTGCCAATAAAAATACTGGGATCAGGTCGTTGCTGCGTAACGTCAAGCCTTGATTACTGTATATGTTTTTTTTTGCTATAAGATGTCATCTCACGGTAGCTGAGCATCAAGCCCTTGTTAAGGAAGAGATCATTTTTCGGGGAAGAAACAAATGCTGTAATTGCTATTTGAAATGGTCAGGTGGGGGTTAATGGTTATAGAACGTCAAAAGTTTTAGGCCCATAAACGCACAAATACATACACAACTCGGTCCTAGTTTTAAGCATAATGCAGTTTCAGTTAGTCCCTTAAAATAATGTTGAAAAACAAAAATCTCCTGTGGGAAATGGGTACTTTCTGCTTCTGATATATGAGCTGCCAAAGTGCACACAGCATTTCCTATTTATGGTGCTTCTGCAGACCCTAACTGTGCATATGTGCTAATAAACCTTGGAGTTCAAAATTTAAAATAAAATATGCTGTTGTATTTGTACTATAAAATGTTCATAAATTAAATCACATACCTCTTTGAAAATGATCTTTGCCATATGTTCATTTCTAACAGTCACTGACAATCCATGAAACAAAATTATTTTATTAAACTTAAAAAAAAAAAAAATATTTTTATATGGAAAATGATCTCTTCCCCTGAAGTCTTCAAATTCAAAAGTGGTATGTTGCTATGAAGTATGTATTTCTATATACATGTAATAAAATTGCTTTACTGTATTTGTAATTTGAGAGGTCTAGTGCAGCTGGTATGTTTGTAATGCATTTGATACTGTATGTAAAAACTAATAAATATGGTAGTCTTGTGAAACTAATGACCATTTGTTTGATTCTTACTGAAGTGGAGTATTTGAAATAAACACTCAACACCAGGTCTGCGTTCGAAGATTCAAGCAGTCTTTATTCGCACCGGTGGAGAGACAACCTGCTATCAGTCTAGCCAGGCTTCTCTCCGCTGATACAAAGTTTTAAGCAGTCTTTTATACAACATAGAGCACAACTTACATAAACGCCGCCAACAATCACGTGACATTAAGGTACCGCCTTCATTACCGGAAAAGCATATGACCGTTATCACCGCAAGCTGTTGCTGCAACTATGACTTTTGCTTATGCTAGTTGGGGTTTCACCAACATTGTACTTCTGACTCATTGTTCTGCTTTATCTGCCCCTCTAGGCCTCTCTTGGTTCAACGGTTCGGCTATCTGCAATTATCTGATTGCTAAAGTAAATGTTGGTCCCTTAGCGGATGAGACTGGGGAATTAATAATGGGGAACAGGGAAATGGCAGAGACTCTGAACAAATATTTTGCATCTGTCTTCACTGTAGAAGACACTAACAACATCCCAATAATGGATAATCAAGGGGCCACAGGGAGTGGGGAACTAAAGACAATCACTATCACTAAGGAAATAGTACTCGGTAAAATAATGGGACTAAAAGATGACAAGTCCCCTGGACCAGATGGCCTGCATCCCAGGGTCTTAAAAGAAGTGGCTGCAGAGATAATGGATGCATTGCTTGCAATATACCAAAATTCCCTGGACTCTGGAGAGGTCCCAGCGGATTGGAAAACCGCTAATGTAACACCCCTATTTAAGAAAGGAGGGAAACTATAGACCAGTTAGCCTAACATCTGTCGTTGGAGAAAATGCTGGAGTCCTTCATTAAGGAAGCAGTAGCCGGGCATTTAGAAAAACATACTGCAGTCAAACAGAGTCAGCATGGTTTTAGGAAAGGGAAATCCTGTTTAACAAATTTGCTGGAGTTCTTTGAGGATGTAACCAGCAGGGTGGACAAGGGTGAGCCAGTGGATGTGGTGTATTTGGATTTCCAGAAGGCATTCCATAAGGTGCCACATAAAAGGTTACTGCATAAGATAAGAGCTCATGGAGTTGGGGTTAATATATTAACATGGATAGAGAATTGGCTAACTAACAGAAAGCAGAGAGTTGGGATAAATGGGTCATTTTCTGGTTGGCAAACGGTAACTAATGGGGTGCCACAAGGATCGGTGCTGGGGCTCCAACTATTTACAATCTTCATTAATGACTTGGATGAAGGGATCGAGTGTAATGTAGCCAAGTTTGCGGATGATACAAAGATGGGTGGGAAAGCAAGTTGTGCAGAGGACTCAAAGAATCTGCAAAGGGATATAGACAGGCTAGGTGAGTGGGCAAACATTTGGCAGATGGAGTATAATGTGGGAAAGTGCGAGGTTATCCACTTTGGCAGGGAAAATAAAAAAGCAAACTATTATTTAAATGGAGAGAGATTACAAAATGCTACAGTTCAGAGGGACCTGGGGGTCCTTGTGCATGAAACACAAAGTTAGCATGCAGGTGCAGCAAGTAATCAAAAAGGCAAATGGAATGTTGGCATTTATTTCAAGGGGGTTGGAGTATAAAAGCAGGGAAGTCCTGCTACAACTGTACAGGGTATTGGTGAGACCACACCTTGAGTACTGCGTACAGTTTTGGTCTCCTTATTTAAGGAAAGATATACTTGCATTGGAGGCAGTTCAGAGACGATTCACTAGGTTAATTCTAGAGATGAGGGTTTTAACTTATGAGGAAAGGTTGAGCAGGCTGGGCCTATACTCATTGGAATTTAGAAGAATGAGAGGTGATCTTATTGAAACATATAAGATACTGAGGGGGCTCGACAGGGTAGATGCAGAGAGACCCCGAGGTCCCGGTGGCCTGTCACTTTAATTCACCGCTTCACTCCCACTCTGACCTCACCGTCCTCGGCCTATTACACTGTTCCACGGAAGCGCAGCGTAAGCTCGAGGAACAGCACCTCATCTTTCGTTTGGGCACGCTACAGCCCTCTGGACTCAATATCGAGTTCAACAATTTTAGATCATAACCTCAGCTCCAATCACATTTATATTTTATTTTTTCCACCCTTTTATTTGTCCCCCCCCACTTTTTTTTTCCTCCTAGAAGCTGGCAGCTGTCCTTCATTCTGCCAGTGGATTTCACACTTCATTCAGCCTCAATCTGTCACATTAACACCACCTCTAGCCTTGCATATCTCTTAATGTCTCTTCATCTCCCCCTTTGTTCCTTTATCCCCTCCCCCTTTTCCCAGCTTTACCCTGGCCTTAAATCTATTTGATTTCCGGCTCTTCCCAGTTCTGACGAAAGGTCATCGACCTGAAACGTTAACTCTCTTTCTCTCTCCACGGATGCTGCCTGGCCTGCTGAGTTTTTCCAGCGTTTTCTGTTATTTTAGATGCAGAGAGGATGTTTCCCCTCATGGGGAAATCTAGAACTTGGGGGCACAGTCTCAGAATAAAGGGTCGCCCTTTTAGAACTGAGATGAGGAGGAACTTCTTCTCTCAGGGGGTTGTAAATTTGTGGAATTCTCTGCCCCAGAGAGCTGTGGAGGCTGGTTCATTAAATACATTTAAAATGGAGATAGACACATTTTTGCAAGATAAGGGAGTGAAGGGTTATGGGGAGCAGTCTGGGAAGTGGCTTTGAGCCCTAGATCAGCCATGATCTTATTGAATGGCGGAGCAGGCTCGAGGGGCCAAGTGGCCTATTCCTGCTCCTATTTCTTATGTTCTTATCTCCAAATTACACAGCTTACTACTGCAAAGGCCTATTGGCTCATTCGATTCCCAAGACCCCTTCTTAACCCGTTAATTATAGTAGAGCTCGAAAGCCCCACTTCATTACGGTTGCATTAAAACGGCTGCTTCTTTGCCAGAAAAAAAGTCAGCATGTACTGATTTCCTTATTCCCAGTTTACACATTTTAATACTTAATTTAGCCTTGCTGACTAATGAATAGTTTAAGCAATTTTCACTGCTGCCTCAATACTTTGGATGGCTAACTAAGACTGCAGGTATATTCTATGAAATTCCTTTTGGCAGATAAACCTTTGTTGCTGGATTATTTACTAGATCTATCCCATCATCTTGGCGTGGGCATGCAGTACTGTGTATTTTGAAGAAGACTATTGGTGTGATGCTAAACAAATGGTAAGTTTATATTTTTGGTTTTAATTAATAGCTGGGCAATTGGTACACTGCATATGGTGGTTGAATAATGTAGTCTAAACATGCTGGAGTTTATTCAACATTTTACCATAAAATAATTCAGGAATTTCTATATATAGTTATGATGTCTTGATCATCAAAATGAAAGATACTCGTGCTGGGAAATGGTAGTGTTTTCTGTTGTTGCCTCCCAGTATCTGCACCAAGCACATTCTAGTCAGTTGTAGCATAGCTAGATAGAGAGAATGACTCCCTCCTTTAGCCCTACTCTGTGCCTTAGCCCCAACTTCCATGCAGCACTTCTTGCCACACCAGTATGATATTTCCCACACCAGCCTTCTTACGGCCTCTCAGACTTGCGATTTTGTTTAAATGCTCAGCAGTTTGTAATGTGAATTCTCAAGCCCACTAGTAATTGGGTTGAGAGTGCAGAAGTTTATTTCATACAAGATCATTCTATAAAGAGGAGGCTTTCATCTAAATCATTCTGGGCTGTATTTAAACCCACATTCCAGAGGTAAAAGGACACAACCCACTGAACCTACTTTTCTATTCAAATCTATCTGATTACGCAACACTTTAGTACACTTACTTGCTGAATCATGGAATGGTCGAATACAGGCACGTGCACAATTCCCAGATGTCAAGTCCTTTCTATTTGATGTGCTAAGCAGGAGCTGGATGAATTTCTAGCGGAAGCAAGATAAACCCGATCGTGCGTACTTCTTAGGTGACTGGAATGAAATTGTCAAAGACTTGTCCACAGGTTAATCAGCTGCAGAACCATATCACAGAGCCCTAAACGAAAAGGTCACAAATAAAGATCCAGAAAATGAATAATCAAAAACAATCCCGATGTTTAAGCCAACATTTGTGCACAGAGGATGGTGTCATGGGATAGTGGCATTTGGGGCATCTTGGTGTGTTTACCCAATTTGTGAACTGGCTAGATAACTAATTTGGAATGATGGATACTGGAATTGTAAGTAGGAGTTTGATGTCTTTGCCCATAAAACTGTCCAAGTTCTGTTAGAAGTCCAACCCATAAGTTTTGCACTTTCGAGGCATCCTTTTGCTTAGGAACCTGGGGCTGCAATTTTGCTCTTTTTCTGGATCTTTGTGTTCCACTGTGGTCACCCACTGGCTGCCATACTGCCCTTTTGGTGTGGCTTCTGCTGCCACTGATGCTCTTCATTGCTCCCTTGCTGTTCCAGTATGCTCCACTCCAAACTGCTCTATAACTCCAGCACTGTCAAACCCTTGATCTTCCTCCTGCACCCTCACCTTCCCTCCCACCCCAGATCACAGTGTCCACTCCCAGTGCTCACCAAAGCACTGTACCAACAGAGATCACACCCCAGCCGCGCCTGCTACTGGGGGCGTGTTCCACAGAAACTGCCCATGTCTGTGAACCAAGACGGTGAGCACCAACAGGCTATTTGATTGTGGAGGCATTGCGGTCAAGTCTGATCCTGTCTCCTTGCCCAATATTTTCCAGCAGAAGTCACCAGATAAGAAATCAAGAGTCATGCCTAATTTCTTCTCTCTCCCCTGCCCCCCCCCCACCCCACCCCTGGAGCCCAGAGGGAGTGAGGTCAATTGTAGTGCCTCTATTTACACTCCAACTAAGATCAGCTGACTGCACAGACCAGGGGGTAGAAATTTATCTCTGGCAGTGATGCAAAACGGGCGGTATCAGATCCACCGCCCATTATACACAGCGCCTGAATTTTAATTTCATTGACTGCAATGGAACTGAATATCAGGTGCTGCGTATAACGGGCGGCCGATCCGATACCGCCCGCTTTCTGCCACCGCCTGAGATGGCTTTCTACTCCCAGGTATTTAACCTGGGTCCTTCCTGGGCTGTATGTTACCTTTAACAACTGAGACATTGGGGAAGTGAGCTATACTTCCCTGGAAATTTACAAAAAGAATCCAGTGTTACTACCTCTTTTATTGGTAGCACGATTAGTGCTGTAAAGTTACTCACTGACGCATTGAATTTTAAACATCCTAGAAATGAGCAGTGTGATATTCACATAAGTATGCTTGTACAAAATTATTTTGATGGAGGTGTTTGCCCTTTTATTTAAAAAATGAAAAGTTAATACCAATGTCAAAATACTAGACAAAGTATTTTAATAAAAACCGGTTGAACTAATATCACACAGTGATAGTTCTAGGCCCCTTTCGCCTTTGTTAAATCATGACGTGGATCTTTGGCAGAAATCATTTTGGGAGTATAAAAATAAGAGAAAAATAGGTATCTTGGAAACCTCTCTCTCCCCACCCCTCGCAGTATCAACCTTGGTCTCTGCACTTTTTTTTAAGTTGTGAATATGGTTTGGTGCCCATAATCAGTGAGCTGTAGCTACATGGGGAGCCACTGGATGTCACTGTTTTGAATCAGAGATCCAGCTTGAAGTAGTCTCAGAACCTTAGCATTTGTAACAGGCAGGCTGTTAATGTCTGTATCACCCATTGACTGGTGGTGGGTTAATCTAGCCCCCTATAAGAAATAGATAAAATAATTTACTGAATGCTGCATTGAGATGCAAAATAAAATAGTTCTTGTATTGGGAGGGGGTGGGGCTTGTTGATGGGTCTTCACAGGAATGTAACATGCCCTTTGTTACTACAGCATTCCTTTTTTTCCTTTTAATTTCTTTTAAAGGAGCGCTCAGTACATAAGGGCCAATTTTACAAGTGTCTTCCCACTTGGGTCACCCATTCATAAAGTCAGCCCTATAATCTAGGATGAAACTTCAGCACTGAGGGAATATGGCACCGTGTAAGGAGTTGCCTTTCAGATGACACGTTCAATCGAGTTCCCTGTTCAGGTGGACATAATGGGTCCCATCACCATGTCTATTTGAAGAAGAGCAATGTTCTGACCAACATTGTCCTTTCAACACACAGCACTAAACACAGATGAACTGGTGATTCATTTAATTTGCTGTTTGTGGGATTTTGCTGTATGCAAATTGGCTGCACTGTTTCCCTCCATAACAGTGACCTCACTTCAAAACAATTCATGTGCAGCACTTTGGGAAAGCCTGAAGGCACAGCCAAGCGTTTTTTAAATGTTCTTTTAAAAGAAAGCCATATCTTTAATACAGAATATTTATAATCCTGCACCAATGATGCCAGATACTGTAAGCATTTGAAAATTGCACTCTTTAGACGTTGATAAGGAAACCGAAGTTTGAATCATTGATCAAAAGCTTTTAAGCCTTTTATTATTATCATATGGAAACTTTATTTCAGCCATCACTTCAGACTATTAGACTGAAGCTGGCTCAGTTGTTATATTCTTTAATCTTATTCTGCTCAAAGTGGGGGTGTGGGGAGAGAGAATTTATTTTAAGAACATGTCTGTCTGTAAGCATTAGTTTCTCACCTCAGCAACCTAAAATCTCTCACCAAACTTCTGAAATGTCTTGCCTTAATCGAGCATGGTTCTTTTTTCTGTAAGACATGAGTGCCACCATAATGTAGGATTTTCACTGAACTCAATGATCCTGCACCAATGCGCATTGGGTCATTTGGATACAACACAGAGGAAAATCAGATGGGGATTAGCATATGCCCGTAAGGTAGCCGCCTGATTTTCTGCCCATCTAAGGCTCATTGGTAGCACTCTTGCCTCGGAGTCAGGATGTTGTGGATTCAAGCCCCACGCCAGAGACTTAAGTACATAATCCAGCTAACACTTCAGTACAGTACTGAGGGCGTGCTGCACTGTTGAAGGTGTCTCATATTTGATGAGACATTAACCTGCAGTCCCGTCTGCCCTCTCGGGTGGAAGTGAAAGATCCCATGGCACTATACGAAGAGCAGGGGAGAACATAAGAATTAGGAGCAGGAGTAAGCCATCTGGCTCCTCAAGCCTGCTCTGCCATTCAATACGATCATGGCTGATGTACCTCAACTCCACTTTCCTGCCCAATCCCCATATCCTTCGATTGCCCTAGAGTCCAAAAATCTATCTATCTAAGTCTTGAATATACTCAACGACTGAGCAGCCACTGCCCTTTGGGGTAGAGAGTTCCAAATATTCACAACCCTTTGAGTGAAGAAATTCCTCCTCATCTCAGTCCTAAATGGCCGACCCCTTATCCTGAGACTCTGCCCCCTAGTTCTAAACTCTCCAGACAAGGGAAACAACCTCTCCGCATCTGCCCTGTCAAGCCCTCTCAGAATGTTATATGTTTCAATGAGATTGTTGCAAGTTCTGCACCATCTACAGACCCAGGGAAGTATAGCAATGAATACATCTGATAGCTGCCGGATTCAGTGATGTGGGGCAGTCATGTAACGTTAGATGAGGCCCCTTGTATTTAATGGGTCACATAAGGTTACCCACATACACAAATTATAGGCCCAGTGTCATTCACGGCTTTTAATAGATGCCACCTGCACAAGCACAACAATATACGCACAAGCACAACATACTGTGCTTGAAGCATTTGGAGAGTTTCCGCACAAACTCTTTGATCCGCAAAGAGTAACTTGTGACACTCCCATCACTGGGTCTTGAAGTTTTGTCATGCTTTCCTGGAGTATCTACATGTACAGCGAATTGACACATTGTTCAATTACTGGAGCCCTCTACCCTCCGTTAACTTGAGGTCATCGAAAACTCTGCTGCCCATTTCTTAACTCACACAAAGTCCTGTTCACCCATCCCCACCCTGTGCTCACTGACCTACATTGGCTCCCGGTTAAGCAACACTTCGATCTTAAAATTTTCATCCTTGTTTTCAAATCCCTCCATGACCTCGCCCCTCCCTATCTCTGTAATTTCCTCCAGCCCTACAACCTCCCCCCCCCCCCCCCCCCCCCCGAGATATCTGCGGTCCTCTAATTCTGGCCTCTTGAGCATCCCCGATTTTAATCACTCCACCATTGGTAGCCGTGCCTTCAACTGCCAAGATCCTAAGCTCTGGATTCCCTAAATTCCTTCCCTAAACCTTTCTGCCTCTCTACCCCTCTTTCCTCCTTTAAGACGCTCCTTAAAACCTACCTCTTTCATCTGCCCTAATATCTCCTTATGTGGCTCGGTGTCAAATGTTGTTTGATAATGCTCCTGTGAAGTGCCTTGGGGATGTTTTACTACGTTAAAGACGCTATATAAATACAAGTTGTTGTATCAGTTTGGTGAATCTGCGCTGCATCCCTCCAAGGTCAATATATCCTTCCTGAGGTGCAGTGCCCAGAATTGAACACAGTACTCCAGAGGCGGTCTAGCCAGAGCTTTATGCAACTTTAGCATAACTTCCACCCCTTTGTATTCCCACCCCCTTGAGATAAAGGCTACGTTACAACAGTGACTGCACTTCAAAAAAGTACATCATTGGCTATAAAGCACTTTGGGAAGTCCCAAGTTCATGAAAGGCACTATATAAATGCAAGTCTTTTCCTTTTGAAAGGATGGAAAATTGAGCAGGGTTTATTAGGGGCGTGTGCTTCATCCCATCTGATTTTCTCTTATTTGCTCCCCTCCGGCAATCCGATAGCTCTGAGTCTGGGAATGGGATTATCTATCCCAACAAGTCATGTCCTTTCATTCTCTTCTGGACTCGTTATGAAAATAGGGATGACAGTAAACATCAATGAGTCTGTAAGTAGTCTACAATTCATTGCAAACTTGTCACATTGCTCATTTAAATATGAGTGCAATGCACTGGAGCACCAATGCACTGTTGCTAGTACATGGGTTTCCACCTCATGACTCCCCCATAATGTGAACTCCTGATCTCAAGCCTACCATTGATATCGGAGGAAAGGAAACCTGGACAACAATTCATCCTGGCTGTTCATACGCACTGTCCAAAAAGACTGGATGCTGGGTCAATTGAAATTTTCAAGACAGATCAACAGAGGTTGCACAGTCTGGTTCAGCCAGGGAGTTTGTGGCAGGGGCCAAAGACAATGGCTTTGGTCTTTCCAATGTTTAACTAGAGAAAATGTGACTCATTGAAGACTGGACGTTGATAAACCAATCTGACAACACAGAGAGCATGGAGGGGTTTAGAGGGATGGAGTTGGGTGTCATCCCATGTCTTGGAGTGATGTTGTCTAGGGACAGAATCTAGATGACGGGGAGGGAACCAAGGGTAGATCATTGGGGGGACTCTAGAGGAGGGGGAGGGCAGGAAGAGAAGCCATTGCTGGAGATACTCTGGCTGCAATTGATAGATAAGAATGGGTAGTCCCACTGAGCTGGACATTGGTAGAGAATGGTGTGGTCGACTGTGTCAAAGATTGCAGAGCGGTCAAGGAGGATGAGCAGTGTCACAGAGAATGTAATTTGTGATTTTGATTAGGATTGTTTTGGTGTTTCATTGGCTGTAAAATGCTTTGGGACCTCCTGAGATCAGGAAAGGTGCTATATAAATGCAAGTTATTTTATTGCAATAAAAAGTAAGTATTCCCCTGTCCTTGAACTACGCTCTGGAGAGCCAGTGAGTAAGTAAGCCATGTTCCAAGGCTAAAATTCAAGCAGTTATCCAGATGGGATACGGTGCTGTTATCACTAATTGAGCTGGACTTCTTGAGGGTGAAATTCAACTTTGACGAGGGTGCAAAGCAAGCAGTAGCGAATTGGCCGCCCGTTTTACACCCCACCCGATTTCCCTTTGCATTGACTTTGTTACTGCCTGTTTACACCCCAGGCTAGATTGAATTTCACCCCCCCTTGTGACTCTAGATTTTTGATTCAGTAACGTAAGCCCATTAAGTCTGCTGCTTCCACAGGTCGTGTCCCAATAGTCTGCAATCCATCGTGGACTCTGCCCAACTTGTTTTATCTCCTGAGAGAAAGCTCTGCAAAATTTACTGACCACACCCCCCCCAAATATAATTGAGAAAACCTACAATATTTATTCATCATCTGCCTTGATTATTCGAGACACTAATTGTTTTCTACAAGTGACATTTCTTTGGCTTCGGCAGTACAGAAACCAACTGTGAAATAGCTATTCATGCCGATAATCTTCAATCCAAATTATAACTGTGTATTCACCCAGCTCTTTCTTTGAAGGGTTTAACTGACGCAAAATTAACCGCTTCCGTTGGAGTGTGTTCTGCAATCATTTCTTCTAACTCCTGTCTCACTTGAGGATTATTGGGGGTGAAATTGATTTTCGGCAATAGCGAATCAGCACCCCATTTCACACCGCACCCCTTTACTTTTCCATTGACTTCAATGGAAAAGAAAATCAGCGTGGTGTAAGCCAGGCTGCTGATTCGCTATTGCACACTTCATGCTATCACAGAAGGCCAATTTCACCCCCAATAATCCAGAAAAAACATGAGTTCAAATCCCATGATGGCAGTTTGAATTAATTAAAAAAATAAAATCTGGTAATTAAATGCTGGTATTAGTAAAAGTGACCATGAAGCTGTCGGATTGTCATTTAAAAATCCAACTGGTTCACTGCTGTCCTTTAGAAAGAAAGACTTGCATTTATATAGCGCCTTTCATGACCACTGGACGTCTCAAAACGCTTTACAGCCAATGAAGTACTTTTTAAGTGTAGTCAGTTCCGTGGAGCAAGAACAGGCTGAAACAATGGGTCTACCAGGGCGGCCTTGTCCCCCAACCCTGCACAGCCAGCTTCTACCTCCTTCCCAAGATCCACAAACAGGGCTGCCCTGGTAGACCTATCATTTCAGCCTGTTCTTGCCCCAGGGAACTGATTTCTTCCTATCTCGACTCTTTTTTCTCCCCTTGTCCAGTCTCTTCCCACCTACATTCGCAACTCTTCCTCCGCCCTCCGCCACTTTAACAGTTTCCTGGCCCCAACCGTTTTCTTTTCACTATGGATGTCCAATCCCTCTACACCTCCATCCCCCACCAGGACGGCCTGAGGGCGCTCCGCTTCTTCCTTGAACAGAGGCCCAACCAGTCATCATTCACCACCACCCTTCTCCGCTGGCTGAACTTGTTCTCACAATGAACAACTTCTCCTTTGACTCCATTCACTTCCTCCAAATTAAAGGTGTTGCTATGGGAACCCACGTGGGTCCTAGCTATGCCTGCCTTTTCGTGGGATATATGGAACATTCTTTGTTCCAGTCCTACTCGAGTCCCCTCCCTCACCTCTTTTTCCGGTACGTTGGTGACTGTATTGGTGCCGTTTCCTGCTCTTGCCCTGAACTAGAAAATTTAATTCACTTTGCTTACAATTTCCACCCTTCCCTCACCTTCACATGATCCATCTCCAACTCTTCCCTTCCCTTCCTCGACTTCTCTGTCTCCATCTCTGGGGATAGGCTATTGACAAACATCCACTATAAGCCCACTGACTCCCACAGTTACCTGGACTACACTTCCTCCCACCCCACTTCCTGTAAGGACTCTATTCCATTCTCCCAGTTTCTCTGTCTCCGCCGCTTCTGTTCTGACGATGCCACCTTCCATACCAGTGCTTCCGACATGTCTTCCTTTTTCCTCAACCGAGGATTCCCCTCTACCATGGTTGACATGGCCCTTGACCGTATCCGTTCCATTTCCCGCTCTTCTGCTCTCGCCCCATCCCCTCCCTCCCAGAAACACGATAGGGTTCCCCTTGTCCTCACCTTTCACCCCACCAGCCTCCACATTCAACGGATCATCCTCCACCATTTCCGCCACCTCCAGCGTGATCCCACCACCAAACACATCTTCCCCTCACCTCCCTTTTCAGCATTCCAAAGGGACCGCTCCCTCCGCAACACCCTGTTCCACTCAATCACCCCCAACAGCCCCTCCCTTCCCGTGCAAGCTCAGGAGATGTAACACCTGCCCTTTTACCTCCTCCCTTCCCACTGTCCAGGGCCCCAAACACCCCTTCCAGGTGAAACAGCGATTCACTTGTACTTCTTGCAATTTAGTATACTGTATTCACTGCTCACGATGCGGTCTCCTCTACATTGGGGAGACCAAACGCAGATTGGGTGACCGTTTTGCGGAACACCTCCATTCAGTCCGTAAGGGTGACCCCGAGCTTCTGGTCACCTGTCACTTTAATTCTCCGCTCCATCCGACTCTGACCTCGGCCTCTTACACTGTTCCAATGAAGCTCAACGTAAGCTCGAGGAACATCACCTCATCTTTCGATTAGGCACTTTACAGCCTTCTGGACTCAACATTGAGTTCATCAATTTCAGACGAGAACCCCTACCCACATTTTTTCAGGTGGCAGCTATTGATGATTCTGCCATCCCCATTTGCAACATTTAACCTCTCCTGCCTTCCACCCGATCACAGACCGTCCCTTTTGTTCTTTCCTCCCCTCCCCCTTTCCCTGCCCTTGCACTTGCTTAAAAATCTGTTGCATCTCTAACTTTTTCCAGTTCTGACGAAGGGTCACAGACCTGAAACGTGAACTCTGTTTTTCTCTCTCCACGGATGCTGCCTGACCTGCTGAGTGTTTCCAGCATTTTCTGTTGCTGTTTCTTGTTGTTTGTTTGCTACTTTGCTTTCTGTTTGATTTTCACCAATTTTGCAAGGTAAGGAGAGAATTATTTTTTTAATTGCTGTGCAGAAGGAAAGCCATGCGCTAGAGGTGGCGTGGCGTGGCCTGGCAGCCATGTTTGTGCTACATAATTAGCAATGAGATTGGCATTGTGCACTCCCATCAAAGCGGCAATGGCATTTATTAACAGGGAGCTGAAAATTCCCCTGTATGCTCTGTATAATGATGTTGTAAATGAATGATTTTCTCCAGAAAAATAATGAATGTATTCTTTAAGTGTTTGATTTCTTTAGAAATGCCAAGCAGAGGAAATCTTTCGGAATACATCTGCGACGTTGCTGTATAGGAATTTTACCTCGCGTATCGAATGAAAGATTGAAAATAATTTTAATTTAATTTCCTTGGCATCTCTCTTCCATGCTAAAACTCAGGCTTTCAAAATGCTTGATGCTGAGGGAATGACATATGAGGACGGACTGACTAGCCTGGGTCTTTCATCTCTGGCAAAGAGAAGACGGTGAGCCGGATATAATAGAAGTGTTTAAAATTATGAAAGGTTTGGACAAATTGGCTCCAAGTAAGCTTTTGTGTTGCATACGGGATTTCAGTATAAGGGGTCATATTTACAAATTAAGGACAACAAAAGAATATAGGAAATGCAGGAGGAACTTGTTCACTAAAAGGGTGATCAGCAATGTTTCCTGTAAGCTGCGTTTTATCTGCGCGACCTGTTTCTTTTAATACACAGCCCCTTTTAAATTTCCAATGGTAAAGCCGATGAGCGGCCTGCGCAGGACCTTTCCCATTGCTGTGTGGCCCGCGCAGCTGAAAGGGAACACTGGTGATAAGTATATTGAACAGACTAATGACACGGGTGGTGGAACAAGAAATCTTTATGGATTTCACGAAGGAACGAGACAGATTTTTGTCAACAAATAGGATTCAGGGTTATTAGAAATAGATCGATGGAATACGGTGGATAGGTGGGCTACACAAGCTGAAGGTCTGCCTGCCTGCCTGCCTGAAACTGTTTCTGTCACTATGTTTGAACCTGGGAAGTGTTCCATAATGGATGCTTGCTTTGAAACGCAGTGTGAACCAATAAAGGATATACATGGGTTTAATATCAAAGTATTGTAATTGCCACACAAGGTGTGCCTTGTATCAGCAGAGCCTGCGTTTTAATTTAAAAGAAAACTGTATTCGCCTTAATGCCCCACCTCCAGCTACTGCAACCAGGCAGCGTGTGGTAACACAATACAGCTTCCTGTGCCTCGAACTTTATTGCATCACTTCCTGTGATTAGTCCAGGATAAATACTGGACTGATCAGTTGGATCCTGGAGAGGCATAGAGTAAGACCTCTTTTGTATGTAGCACCTTTTTAGTTGATTAAAGCTTACTTTAAGTTCACCACGCGTAAGGCTCATTCTTACGACACAGCGTCCTGCAGCCCAGAGATCAGACATTTGAGCTGCTTGCTCTGCTGATTTCAATAATCAGCTGTTTGGATGGTGTAACTTGAGTCATTATAATGTTAAAGACTCAAAACTATTAAACAGTCTGTGTTGAGTGCAGTCAGTTTCTGGGAGGTTTCGTACTTAATTTAGCGTTGACTTTTTAATCTTACGGTTTTTCTCCCTGTCGTAGCTTTTAGATTATTATCCGGTCAGGAGAATGCTCAGGCATCCTGCTCCCAGTGTTTTTGCAAATGCGGCTCTATGACTGGCCACAAGGTCCTGCACAGGCGTAACAGTGAGAGCGAGTGTGAGAGGTGCATAGTAGAATGGTGGAGTGACTCTGAGCACAGAGAGAGAGGGATGGTTAAGGGTGCAAGGGATGTAAGGGTAAGTTGGGATGTGCAGGAGTAGGTTGACAATGCAGAGTGCTGGTGATGAGAAGAGATGGGAAGCAGATTGAAGGTAAGTGTGATGTTATACTCACTTTTGCTGAGCGTAGCAGATCATTGAACCTTTTCCTGCACTGAACCCAGGTGCGTGAACACAAAGACCTGGTGCTAACCTCCTCAGCAATTTGCAGCCAGGCTGCCTTGGTTTGCTGAGGAGGCTTCCTACGTCCACTGGAGGGAAACAGAACCTCCTTTGCACCCTCTTACTCCCTCCACAAGAGCATGGAGGGAGTCATCATCAAATCAGGGAGAAGCCTTGGCTCTTGCAGTAGTCATCTCGCTAACAGTAACACTGAGAAGCATCAGAAAGTGAATAAAACACAAAGGCTGCATGGGCCCCTTAAATACAGCTGAATCGAAGACATCAGCAGAGGCGAGCAGCAGACTCGAACCCACTGATTGGGCCAGGTAACACGCACGGCGGGCTTAATAAGCCCAAAATCCTTATCGCAGTGCGGCTGAAACCGGCAGCGGGATCGGAACCCACCAAGCAGCAAACCCAACGCGAACCCGCCTCCGATGGCAAAATCGCGGCCAATGTGTGAGAGGAGTCTCAATTGTACACGACAGATGTCCAACCAATGTAGCTCAGCAATCGCCAATTGGAATGCTGATGTTTCAAAGTAAATTGGGCAGTCAGTTTAATATCTAGCTATATATACACACTCTTCATGTCTAAAGGTGACACCAGCTAGTTTCTTCCCTTTCCTGGACTCCCCAAGTCCCACATTTAACTGCAGCGGAGAGGCAGGCTTGGATGAACTAGACCGAAACTTGCAATTTCAGCTCTGTTGACCAACCGTTGGGTGCTGAGGAATGGGCACAGATGATGGTTCCACCAATATTTTCCTCCGTGTGGGGAAGCGCCTGGCTCCTGCGTGGCACAAGAGACAGTGAACCCTTTTGCCGAAGCCAAAATTGGGTAAAGGAGCAGGATAAGGAATGGGGTTGTGGCCCGAGTGCTGATGTTTGCTTTGGTGCAAAAAATTCTCGCAACCTTAAAAGCTTTATCAAACCAGAAGATTTAAGTGGGATAGGGGAATTGACCTTTCTTTTTAAAACTATGATTTGGGGGTTTGGGTTTTCCTCCGAGGCAGTTTTGCCACCAAGAAGTGAATTGAGGTGGGCCTCCCGCCCAATGTCCCCCCGTAAGCTGCACTGCCTCCTGCGCAGCTGGCCTCCCCCAATGCGCAGGCCCATTCAAATTTTTACGCATGCAAGGTACCTGCAATGTAAAAGCCAGTGAGCGGCCTGCGCGGAACCTTGGAGATGGCCGTGCAGCTTAGCGGGAACGTTGCTCCTGCCCCAACCCTTTAGTGCACCTGACCCATTTTCCTGGGTCAGGCCTCATTATACACACAGGGCAGGCTCGCGCGCCATGAAGGGAGAAAGGAAGGGAAGCTCGATAGTGCTGTCGTGGATGAGGAACTACTATCAAGGGGGTGGAAGTGGCCCCAAGAATGAGCCATGGCTAAGGGAAAGAAAATTGGGCTGGTGTAAACCAGGCTGCCGATTCGGTAGCACCCTGTTTTATACTATTGCCGAAGACCATTTTCACCCCTGATAAGGTTTCAGGTGTAATCCTTCTTAAGAATTGGAAAAATTAAGAGATGTACAGCATTTTAGGAGGACCAGAACAAAGGGAAGGGGGATAAATAACACACACGCACACGCACACGCACACACCACACACACACACACAGATGAGAATTTTGAAATTGAGACGTTGCTTAACGGGGAGCCAATGTAGGTCAGCGAGCACAGGAGTGATGGGCGAACGGGACTTGGTGCGAGTTAGGACACGGGCAGCCGTGTTTTGGATGACCTCAAGTTTACGGAGGGTGGAATGTGGGAGGCCGGCCAGGAGTGCGTTGGAATAGTCAAGTCTGGAGGTAACAAAGGCGTGGATGAGGGTTTCAGCAGCGGATGAGCACACATAAATGTATGTGTAAAATAACCTGTAAAGTGCTTAAAAGGAATACTGGAGATCATTAATGACTGAAGTGATATTAATATGAGACAATGGGCAGAGGTATAACAAAAGAAATTAAGAGTGAAAGACACACAATGTGTAAGTAGCCGAGGCATTGGGGGGGGTAAGTAAGGCAGATGGAAACGGGAGAAGCTGGCAAAGTGGAACAGGAACCAGCAGCCTGAGAAGAAAACAGCAATAGGAAGGGTGTAGACTACCTCACGAACAAACACGCTCTCAGTCTGAGGAGCAGCAAGACCAAAGGAGGACAAAGGGATTAATAAGAGGGGGAAAATAGAATATGAGAGTAAGCTTGCAGGGAACATAAAAACTGACTGTAAAAGCTTCTATAGATATGTGAAGAGAAAAAGATTGGTGAAGTCAAGCGTAGGTCCCTTGCAGTCAGAATCAGGGGAATTTATAATGGGGAACAAAGAAATGGCAGACCAATTAAATACATACTTTGGTTCTGTCTTCACAAAGGAGGACACAAATAACCTCCCAGAGATGTCGGGGAACATTGGGTCTAATGAGAGGGAGGAACTGAATTAAATCAGTATTTGTAGGGAAATGGTGTTAGGGAAATTGATGGGATTGAAGGCCGATAAATCCCCAGGGCCTGATAATCTACATCCTAGGGTACTTAAGGAAGTGGCCCTAGAAATAGTAGATGCATTGCTGGTCATCTTCCAAAATTCTATAGACTCTGGAACAGTTCCCATGGATTGGAGGGTAGCTAATGTAACCCCACTATTTAAAAAAGGTGGGAGAGAGAAAACGGGGAATTATAGACCGGTAAGCCTGACATCGGTAGTGGGGAAAATGCTAGAGTCCATTATAAAAGATGTAATAGCAGAGCACTTGGAAAACAGTGACAGGATCGGACAAAGTCAACATGGATTTACAAAAGGTAAATCATGCTTGACTAATCTGGAATTTTTTGAGGATGTAACTGGTAGAATAGATAAGGGAGAACCAGTGGATGTGGTGTATTTGGACTTTCAGAAGGCTTTCGATAAGGTCCCGCATAAGAGATTAGCGTGCAAAGTTAAAGCACATGAGATTGGGGGTATGGTACTGACTTGGATAGAGAACTGGTTGGCAGACAGGAAGCAAAGAGTTGGAATAAATGGGTCTTTTTCCGAGTGGCAGGCAGTGACTAGTGGGGTACGGCAGGGATCGGTGCTAGGAACCCAGCTATTCACAATTTATATAAATGATCTAGACGAGGGAACTAGATGTAATATCTCCAAGTTTGCAGACGACTTCAAGCTGGGTGGGCGTGGGTGCTGTGAGGAGGATGCAGAGAAACTCCAGTATGATTTGGACAGGTTGGGTGATTGGGCAGATGCAGTATAATGTGGATAAATGCGAGGTTATCCACTTTGGTGGCAAAAACAGGAAGTCAGATTATTATCTGAACAGCAATAGATTGGGAAAAGGGGAAGTGCAACGAGACCTGGGTGTCCTTGTGCAGCAGGCGGTTAAGAAGGCAAATGGTATGTTGGCCTTCATAGCGAGAGGATTCGAGTACAGGAGCAAGGATGTCTTGCTGCAGTTGTACAAGGCCTTGGTAAGACCACACCTTGAGTATTGTGTGCAGTTTTGGTCGCCTTATCTGAGGAAGGATGTTCTTGCCATGGAGGGAGTGCAGCGAAGATTCACCAGACTGATACCTGGGATGGCAGGAATGACATATGAAGAGAGATTGGGTCGATTAGGCTTATATTCGCTGGAGTTTAGAAGAATGAGAGGGGATCTCATTGAAACTTATAAAATTCTAACAGGACTAGACAGTCTAGATGCAGGAAGGATGTTCCCGATGGCGGGTGAGTCCAGAACCAGGGGTCACAGTCTAAGGATAAGGGGTAAGCCATTTAGGACTGAGATGAGAAGGAATTTCTTCACCCAGAGAGTGGTGAACCTGTGGAATTCTCTACCACAGAAGGCAGTTGAGGCCAATTCATTAAATATATTCAAGAAGGAGTTAGATATATTTCTTAAGGCTAAAGGGATCAAGGGATATGGGGAGAAGGCAGGGACAGGGTACTGAATTTGGATGGCGGAGCAGGCTCGAGGGGCCGAATGGCCTACTCCTGCCCGTATCTTCTATGTTTCTATATTCTGAAATTCCAGATTTACAAACCTTAGTAAGTTGTTTCACAACAATCGTAGTGTTTCTTTTCTGCTGAAAAATCCGGCGACAGATGGTGTGTAAAAGAGAAAAGAAAATGGTTAAGAAACTGAAGATCAGTCTCTTGAGGATTGTAGTGATTGTCTATGAATCAGTAGTCGAAATGTGTTAGTGTCATTTGTACATGTTGGTATCACAGCAAAAATGACGCATGGATTTCTGGTCCTTCTCCTTTCCCAATAAGAGAAGGTTCGACAATCACCTTTCATTGAGGTGGTGCCCTTCTAGTTGAAACATCTGTAACACTCAGTTCAGAGACAGCTTTAACCCTATTAAGTTGCATTAACCCATGGAGAATGTGTGCAATCCCACGATAGAATGGGGTTGATGTGATGCACAGTATGTATAATTAATGCAGCCATAGTATTGGGGGAGCTAAAGTGTATACCTTAGCTAAAGTTTATACCTTAAGTGTACAGGGTTAAACTGGACATATTCACATATTCCTGTTAGACAGTATTTAGTTCTGCCAATTCAGCAGAAACAACAGGCGAACGTACACAGGACAACAGGATACCACAACTCAAGATAAGGGTGGACAGCGGCCTTCACAGTTGTGTAGGGAAACTAGCTGTTTAACTCGTGGCAGTGGTCCGATGGGCTCCCCGTGCACCCTGTGTGTATGGCACTTAGCCTATGGACCCAAAACTTATTTGCGCACGCAATCACCCGGAACATACCCATATATGGTACGGGGAAATACAATGTAATCTCTCTAAATATGGTGCTCTAATATGTATTAGTCGAGTCGGTGGTGGCAGACAGCCATACCGCTCCCCTGCTAGCTTGTAATAAAGGTCGCTCGATTTAACTCGCCATCTGACTCCGAGTGGTGATTTCCCACAACAATAGGTGCACAAGGTAAGACTGCAACCAGCAAAGGGGCTGCATGCAAATCTACACCTGTGTGTTATTTTAATACATCAATTTATAGTGATATATCACTCACTTTTTAGCTGAGGTTTAGTTGTTTGACTGAGATGGTGTACATGAATGGATTGTGTTAATAAATAGACTAATGGGTTGAGGAGATCAGAATGGTGTTTATAGTTGAAAATGATTGCTTAGGTTTATTGAAGTGCATGTCCATCATTATTAATTAAAAAAAAAGAAATCCAGCCGTATTAACGTGAATCTCTGCTAAATTACAGCCCACTGAAAACTACTGATTCATAGATAATCGCTACAATCCTCAGGAGACTGGTCTTCAGTTTCTTAACCATTTCCTTTTCTCTCCTGCACACCATCTGTCACGGTATCTTTAATTCCGCTCTGCAGGATTCCTGCTCCACCTTTTTAGTCTGTTTTTGAATCCTCTTCATTTTTGTTAGGGTCAGTACTCCAGCTGGCTAAGTTCATGTCGGAACATCTACCGTGCTTGCGTGGCACTCGTGTGTGAATTATTTTTACACAAGTGTGAGCCCGTTTACTTTAATGTAATAGCGAGTACATTGAGTGTTGGCGTGTGAACTTGGTGAATGAAAATAGTTTGTACACGAATGAATGTATTTTTTTTCAAACATTAGAGTTGATCTTAAATTAACTGCACTGTATTGTAAAATGAATGAAAAAGATAACACTGCAATTCATATTTTTTAAAAATACATTTAAAAGAATTGTATTCTTTAATTTTAGTCTCGGTTTTCCTGTATGAACTTTAAAAGAGGACTTGACATTTTGTCATGGTTCAATTCTGTGGGGTTTTTTCTGATGGGTGTCATTGTAATGTTGGGTGATAAAGCAGGATGGTGAATTGCACAACCCGCAATGATTGTTCTTCAGAACAGCATTTCTCCGGGGAGAGCGCTACAAAGATGTGTCTTTCGGAGCTGCGATGTTGGGTGTGTTGGCCAAGATCTCTTCTGGGACATGCAATACCTACTGGCATATGGAGGAGGCAACCCTTCAGAGAATGAAGAAGCTAAGTGTGTGTTTCTACTGCCTTGTCGATTTGTGACTTGGTTTTTGCTCCGATCACCTCATCACTGATGACCTGAATGTCTGATCCTCATTTGCTGTTCAGTTCAGGGTGCAGTGCATTGCCTGAGTAGTGGAAGTCTAGGCGTAAAAATATAAAGAACAATACTCACTGATTTCAGTGCACACATTCTATAGCCAAGCTCTATATTGTGCAATACAAATCACTTAGTGTGCATGAAATAGCAATAAAGCAGAACAATATTCCAGTCAGTCTGCATAATATGGACAAGTCTTAATTAAATTGGAATGAAATATAACGAACCACAACAAAAGTCACTTCACAGTTGAAACTAAATGTTAAAACAGTACAGAATTAATCAGCAAACTGTTTCACAGCCTATCCCTCCAAAATAAACTAGCAACTTAAAACTAGTTGACAAACTATTTATGTCTTCTCTCGAATCCCTAAGATCACATTTTTCCATACAGCTGTGTTTTGCAATCATAGGTGAACAAATAAAAATTATGGGGGAGTTGCAAGATCCAGTAAAAGTCAAATGGACTTAATGATGGGGAAAAGACAGGAAATAGAGGCTGGGGTCTGAGAGTCAATTGTGAGGTGGGATATGAATATCAGGTTCCAGCCAGCCAGCGAGCGAGAGTTAGATGTGGGCAGGGTTTGAGAGTTAGGTGTGGAAGAGACTGAGAGGCAGAGGTAGGCTGAGTCTGATCAGGTGTGGGTGGAATCTGAGAGTCCAGGAGTGGGTGGGGGCCGAGAGTTGGGCGTGGGGCCGTTTGAGGGTCAGGTGTGGAAGTGGGTGAGAGGTAGGTGTAGGTGGAGTGTTGCAATCAGGTGTGGGCAGGTTAGAGGTAGTTGTCAGCAGGGGGGGTGAAAGTCAGGTGTAAGTCACAAGTGGAGGGAGTCTGAGTCAGGTGGGCGGGATTTGAGCATAGTGGGCGGGGTTTGAGCATAGTGGGCGGGGTTTATGTGGTGTGGGCGGGGTCTGAGTATGGTGGGCGGGGTCTGAGTGGTATGGGCGGGGCTTGAGTGTAGTGGGCGGGTTTTGGGTAGAGTGGGCGGGGTTTGAGGGTAGTGGGCGGAGTTTGAGTGGTACGGGGGGTTGAGTTGGGTGGGCGGGGTTTGAGTGATGTGGGCGGGGATTGAGTAGAGTGGGCGGGGATTGAGTAGAGTGGGCGGGGTTTGAGTTAAGAGTGGGCGGGGACTGTATAAGCCAGGTGAAGAGCCTGGAAGCTCCTGAACTTGAGTGCGTGAGGGAAGGAGTCGGGCGCAGCGGGCGATTTTTGCGTGTCTGGAACCCAATATCGGGCAGCCAATGGATCTGCGGAGCCTTTAATGGGCGAGGAGGAGCCCGGGAACAGCGAACGGAAGGGGCGGAGAGTCGGGAGGTGAGCGACACACCGGGAAACAAAGACAAAGGAAAGGGAGCGACTTCAGCCCCAGTCACCGAATATAAGGGCTGGGAGACTCACAATGCACTGCCTGATCCGCAGTCATATCTTCATATAAAATAATAATTAAAATAGGTTGGGTGGTTTGAAATGTATGCTTTTTGTAACTTCTGAACTTCCAGCATTTAAAGTCATTGCTGCAAAACTTTCTTTGTAACTATATTTGAGTTGGGAGTTGTTGCTTTTGTATAACAATAGATTAGTAATCTGGGTTGTTTCTTAGCAAACTATTTCTAATTACTGTTCTCTCAATCCAGTGGTTTAACAGACTAGCGCATTTAACTTTGAACTGTATATTCAGATTTGTCTAAATCAAACTCATTCAGTCCTACACACAGGTGTTTTTTTTTAATGTGAGACTTTAATTCTTTACCCCCTGCTGGTCCCCAGTAGTGTGTACATCATTCACCCTCCTGAACAGGAGTTCTGCCACTCCTGATCATTTCAAGTCTTTTTTTTCTGCACTTAAAAAAATGACATTGTCCAATAATTTGAATTAAGCAATGTAAACAATACAGTAAAATGGAAATTTAGTGCTTAAAATAAATGATCAGATAATTTTTAAATAAGTTACTTTATAATTGAGAGTAGAATTTGTGCAGCCTAATGCTTTTTCTATCATTTATGTAGTTCAGTGATATATAGAGTAAATTAAATAATGAGTGCTGGTGACAGTAACTATTTCTTTCCAATGAATAACTGGGTTATGTGCCATCTAATGCCAGTGTCACTGCATGTGTGTGAAGTACTCTCCCACCATGGGAAATCCAGATCAAGGACATTTATGTTTCCATAGATGTTTAATTGGTCAGTTTAAGATCTCAGGTCTTCATTCTCTCCAGCAACCACTTTACAGTACTGCTTTGTATTATTAGATTACCCATACCTTTTCAAAATGCTGCATATTCCCTTGTTTGAATAAGTGCCTTGCTAGATTGTTTTTAAATTAATAACAGCACAAGTAGGGAGGACGCTATGAGTGCGGAAAATGTTTCCTTTCACACAAGATTCATCGGTGGGTCTCCGTTCGAGCCTGCTCGCCTTCTCCGCCACCCTTCTAATTAAGGAAGACAGGCAGTGACTCGTTGTCAGGGGGTGGGGAAGTAGACAGAAGGAGAGAAACTGGAACAAAACCAGGAAGTTAATGCAGATTTTGACGGGCTAATACCATATTTCATCGCAAAGCCAACTGGGCTGAATTGACACCATCAGAATGGCATCCTGTAATTTTCATCAATATATTTTTGAACCATTTCAAATGTCAGTAAGCACCAGGCATCTGCGAGACAACTGCTACATTGGATGACCATAATATTCATTATCCATGGAGTTTTTTCTCTTGCAATGCCACATTTGTAAAATTATAAAGTCACTTAAAGTTTATAGGCGAAATAGGAATTTGAATCTGAAACTGTATCCGTGATGTGAATGCGAAACTGTAACTTCAGTGGCATCACTGTACCACTTTGAAGTGCGGAAAACACTGCACCACAATAGCACACTCAATGATCTTTGTTTCCAAAATTCTAATTTGTAAAACAAATCAGGATTCCAAACAGTTTAAAGAACAACACATTCTATCTCACAGTTGCAGTCAGGCTTCTGTGCATTGTTTTCCCCTGATTCTCCCAGACCAGAAAGTTCATTCAGCCCATCGATCCAGAAGGAAAAGCTGGCTCCATCCCATTGCGCCGTCCAACAGGCCATTGGATGACGCTGTTATTATTGGAAGTCTGTTCCAAGTGTTGTTTATTATTATTATTTGTGTGAAGAATTTTTTTCCGACACCAGTCCTAAATTTGCCCTTCAGCAGTTTGAACCCGTCTTGCTGTGCCCCACTCTCTCAGTTTATCTTGCAGTAGTAATGCTCCAGATTTAACTCTTCTACACGGCATAATATCTTACCAGCAGACCTTCTGTGGCGCTGTTCATGGTGAGTCACAGGGTTATCAACAAAGTGTGACGGGGGATGTGTCACGGGGACGCGTTACATTTGCGTGAATTGTGGCAGTTGGGGAAAGTGTATGAAAGACCTTTGATGCAGCAGGTCGTCGTGGAAATGCTCATCGTGAGTTGGATGTATTATTACAATACAGATGTTATGAACAAACTGTCACTGGGAAAGTGTGAAATAAATGTATGCTTTGTAGAAGACTTTTAATACATTGTAGGAAGTCTGCATTCCTCCAATTCTGGCCTCTTGTGCACCCCCGATTTCTTTTGCCCCACCATTGGTGGCCGTGCCTTCAGCCGTCTAGGCCCTAAGCTCTGGAATTCCCTCCCTACACCTCTCCACCTCTCTCTCCTCCTTTAAGACGCTCCTTAAAACCTACCTCTTTGACCAAGCTTTTGGTCACCTGCCCATTTATCTCCTTAAGTGGCTCGGTGTCAAATTTTGTGTGATAACGCTCCGGGGAAGCACCTCGGGACGTTTTGCTACGTTAAAAGTCGTGCTATAACTGCAGCTTGTTGTTGTAATATATGTCCCCTGACACCGTTCGCGGAAAGTTGGAATTTCTGTCGTCTTTGTGTTGCTGTTTCTGTCGCCATCTTGTTCTCGTCGTCTCTTTTTTTTTGGACTTGTCTCTCTGTGATTTTATGCTTCTCTCCTTCTTGCTCTTTCCCTTTTGAGTAGAGAAGGTTAGTCCTATGGCATTTGCAAACCAGCCGCAAGGTGGATTTGGGGTGGAAGTGGGTGTGAGTTTGTGGAGTCCAAAAATGGCTGGAGGCAGTTTTAGAGTGGGGCTGGGGCTGGGAAGAAATGCAAAGATGTGGATGGAGGGGGGTCTTTTTCAACGTCATTACCTGGGCGCTAATGTGGTGGAGCAGATCGCTCGTCCAATTTTTGTTCAGTTAATTTCGATGGGATGAAAATCAGAGAGTTCTATAACAGACGGGCGATCTGCTCTGTCACATTAAATTCACAAGGCTGATACCTGGGATGGCAGGAATGACGTATGAGGAGAGATTGGGTTGATTGGGCTTATACTCGCTGGAGTTTAGAAGAATGAGAGGGGATCTCATTGAAACTTATAAAATTCTGACAGGACTAGACAGACTGGATGCAGGAAGGATGTTCCCGATGGCGGGGGAGTCCAGAACCAGGGGTCACAGTCTAAGGATAAGGGGTAAGCCATTTAGGACTGAGATGAGGAGGAATTTCTTCACCCAGAGAATGGTGAACCTGTGGAATTCTCTACCACAGAAGGCAGTAGAGGCCAATTCATTAAATAGATTCAAGAAGGAGTTGGATATATTTCTTAAGGCTAAAGGGATCAAGGGATATGGGGAGAAAGCAGGGACATGGTACTGAATTTGGATGATCAGCCATGATCGCATTGAATGGCGGAGCAGGCTAGAGGGGCCGAATGGCCTATTCCTGCTCCTATCCTATCTTCTATGAAATTACTCATGTGTTCTGTTGACTGAACCCGGATGAAACTGGGTGATCCCAAAGCCATCCACCCTGTCTGCCCCGGTCCCTCAGTTTCCAGCTAATGCCCACCCCTATATCTTATAATATCTGGTTTGATCCCCTGAACAACCTCCTCCCTTGAAAGAGCCCTCTGTCGCTTGGTCTATGGCTGATACCACCCCGCCCCCATTCTCTCGGTTCTGCTCCCTCTGCTTCACCTCGTATCTCCTCTAGATGCAGGAAGGATGTTCCCGATGGCAGGGGAGTCCGGAACCAGGGGTCACAGTCTAAGGATAAGGGGTAATCCATTTAGGACTGAGATGAGGAGGAATTTCTTCACCCAGAGAGTGGTGAACCTGTGGAATTCTCTACCACACAAGGCAGTTGAGGTCAATTCATTAAATATATTCAAGGAGGAGTTAGATATATTTCTTAAGGCTAAGGGGATCAAGGGATATGGGGAGAAAGCAGGGACAGGGTACTGAATTTGGATGATCAGCCATGATCTCATTGAATGGCGGAGCAGGCTCGAGGGGCTGAATGGCCTACTCCTGCTCCTATCTTCTATGTTTCTATCTGTCTGATCCTTCACCCCCAATCCCTCCTTCTGGTTGACCCCCAGCCTCCACCCTCCAATCCCCACCCTTTGTCTTGATCCCTGGTGTCCCCAGGTTGACCCCGAAGCCCTTAATTTAAAGCGCTATGTTCTATTGACGAGGTGTTTTTTTTTGAGAACTGGATGGCTCGAGCGCAAAAGCAGGGGGCACTCCAGTCTCGCCAGTTTTATTGGTGGTGACACAAGCAGCAGGATGGTGATGGCCTGATGGGTTGAGTGAGGCCAGAGCAAGTGGGACTTGAGACCCGAAGTTTAAAAAGTGTTCTTTGCAGCAACACTGACGGGAGCCGGGGAACAAGGCCTCAGGGACGGCAGGAAGGAGGTAAAGGCTGATGAGGAGTTTAAGTTGGAAGCCTGGCTGAAGAAAGGTGCGGGAACGACAGGGAAGAAATCAGCCACTGTCCCCTTGTTCCCCATTCCCCCACCAGTGGAAATAATCTTTCACTGTATACCCACAGTAAAGGTCCCCAGGTTTCACTCACCCTTTTACTGGCTAATCCTCTCACCATGTTGCTAATGCTGCTCCCGGCTCTGCAGGAAGTTCTGGACCCCATTCCCCAGTCTCCTTCTCTTCCCCCTCACCAGAGCCAATTCCTCAGACCTTCCGACCCCCTCAGTCCCCTCAAGCCCCAGTCTCCAGTGTCCCTCTCAACTCCTGACCAAGCCCCCATCCCAGTTCCCACGTCTCCCTCTCTCCCTGTGAACCCTTACGGCTCGCAGCCGTGGCTCAGTGGGTAGCACCCTCACCTCTGAGTCAGAAGGTTGTGGGTTCAAGTCCCATTCCAGAGACTTGAGCTCATAAAGCTAGGCTGACTCTCCAATGCAGTGCTGAGGGAGCGCTGCACTGTCGGAGGTGCCGTCTTTCGGATGAGACGTTAAACCAAGGCCCCGTCTGCTCTCTCAGGTGGACGTAAAAGATCCCATGGCACGATTCCGAAGAAGAGCAGGGGAGTTCTCCCCGGTGTCCTGGTCTATATTTATCCCTCAATCAACTCCACTAAAACAGATTATCTGGTCGTTATCACATTGCTGTTTGTGGGAGCTTGCTGTGTGCAAATTAGCTGCCATGTTTCCTACATTACAACAGTGACTGCACTTCAAAAAGTGCTTCATTGGCTGTAAAACGCTTTGGGACGTCTGGTGGTCGTGAAAGGTGCTATATAAATGCAAGTCTTTGTTTGTTTGTTTCTTTCTTCCATCCAACAACCTGTCAGTCAACCATTCAGTCCGCAGTCACTCTCACCCCCTTCCCTGAGCCACAATCCCCCAATGCCCTCAGTCCCTGGTCACCCATGCTTCCCCCTCGTCCCTGTTCACCTTCTTCAAACACAGTCCCATACCGCTACCCGCTCCATCTCTCTCTCTCTCTCTCTCCCCAGACTCCCAGCTGTTTCACCACCAGCCGGACCCGTTTCTGGTCACCCCCAAGCAGTGGGGGGGGGGGAGGGGGGGATAACGTCTTCGAGCCTGAGGCATCTCTGTGGCAGCAGCCGGTGACGTCATGGAGTGTGAGGGTCGCGACTGCGGCAAGAATTTTAAAGGGCAAAGTTCACCCCGTGATTCATGCCCCATTCCAGGAGACTCCCGGACAATCCGGGAGAGTTGGCAACCCTGTCTGAAGAGAATTCCCCAAAAAATGTTCCGGACCATTTCATGAGTTCACTTTGTATATTGGAAGTTTCTTCTGGCTACTCATCGTTGATTGATGCCCTTTATATACCATTAGCAATTTGTCAATGGAGCTTTATGGAGCCACTTTGTCTGCTTATGATTGGTACAGTTATGATTTCTTGCAGATTTATGAATATGAAATTTGAGCTAATCAGGTTGAAGAGCGAAGCCTGAAGTGTGACAAACACTGGCGTGTGCCAGACCCAAGTCTTTTGTATGGATGGGTAGATTTGGAAAATTTGGTCGGTAGCTTTCCCTATAGGAAGTGGTCGAGAGTAAAAGGTGCAGGTTTCAGTTCATAAGGGACACAGTCTGTTTACAGAAACCATTGTCAAAACAGATTACACAGGTAAAAGCAGGAACTATAACGATTTGACCAGTTCAGCACAACCTCATACTGTACTAATTTTGGCAAAATAGTTTCCGCATTCTGTTTTCTGAGTTAATTGCTTCTCCGCAGTCCCACGACATGTTACGTGCCGAGGCTCCACACCCTCAGACCCTCTTTCAACGTCAACCTTCCGCTAATTCCACAGCATCCATAAAGTATTCATATTGCCCATTTTTTCTTCCAGAATAGAAGGGGATTCTACTCCCTGAACATTCACATTGTTTGTGACCAGCAGCAATGAATTTCTCCATGTCAGTACCAAGTTGTCCTGAAGCCTTTGCCAAGCCCCCAGCTCTTCAGGGAAGACAGTCAAGTCTTGAGATAGCATCTGGGCAATAATGTGTACCTTTTGCTTCCATGGCTCATGACTCCACTTCTAGTGTCAACCTCACCAGCCGTACATTGAGGCATAGCCAGCAACTGGAGTGGTCATTGAGACGACCGTTGGGATTCTGAAGGGAAGGTTCCGCAGCCTTAAGAACATAAGAAATAGGAGCAGGAGTAGGCCATTCGGCCCTTCGAGCCTGCTCCGCCATTCAATGAGATCATGGCTGATCTTCTGCCTCAACTCCATTCACCGGCCCTATCGCCATATCCCTTGATGCCGTTACTAGTCAGAAATCTATCGACTTCTGTTTTGAATATACCCAATGACTGAGCCTCCACCGCCCTCTGGGGTAGAGAATTCCAAAGATTCACCACCCTCTGTGTGAAGAAATTTCTTCTCATCTCAGTCCTGAATGACCTACCCTTTATCCTGAGGCTGTGGCCCCTGGTTCTAGACTCCCCAGCCAAGGGAAACATTCTCCCAGCATCCACCCTATCAAGCCCTGTAATAATTTTGTATGCTTCAATGAGATCCCCTCTCATTCTTCTGAATTCAAGCGAATACAGGCCTAGTTTACTCAATCTCTTCGCATACGACAGTCCCGCCATCCCAGGAATCAATCTGGTGAACTTTCGTTGCACTCCCTCTATGGCAAGTATATCCTTCCTTAGGTAAGGAGACCAAAATTGTACACAATACTCCAGGTGTGGTCTCACCAAGACCCTATATAATTGGAGTAAGACTTCTTTACTCCTGTACTCAAATCCTCTTGTAATGAAGGCTAGCATACCATTTGCCTTCCTAATGGCTTGCTGCACCTGCACATTCACTTTCAGTGACTCATGTACAAGGACACCCAGGTCCCTTTGAGCATTTGCATTCCCCAATCTTTCACCATTTAGGAAATACTCTGCCATTCTGTTTTTTCTACCAAAGTGGATAACTTCACATTTATCCACATTATATTCCATCTGCCATGTTCTCGCCCACTCACTGAGCCTGTCGAGATCCCCTTGAAGCCTCTTCACAACTGACACTGCCACCTAGGTTTGTATCATCAGCAAATTTTGAAATGTTACATTTAGTCCCCTCATCCAAATCATTGATATAGATTGTGAATAGCTGGGGCCCAAGCACCGATCCTTGCGGTACCCCACTAGTCACAGCCTGCCATCCTGAAAAAGACCCGTTTATCCCTACTCTTTGTTTTCTGTCTGTTAACCAATTCTCCTTGATAGATCAGGAAGGGACCCTGCAGTACACTACCGAGCATGTCTCTCACATCGTGTTTGCTTGCTGTGCTCTGCGCAACTTCAGTAAAAGAAAAGAAAGACTTATATTAATATAGTGTCTTTTATGACCTCAGGATGTCCCAATGCGCTTTACAGCCAATGAAGTACTTTTTGAAGTTTAGTCACTGTTGTAATGTAGAAAACGTGGCAGCCATTTTGCACACAGCAAGATCCCACAAACAGCAATGAGCTAAATGACCAGGTAATCTGTTTTTTTAGTGATGTTGGTTGAGGATAAATATTGGCCAGGATACTGAGGAGAACTTTCCTGCTCTTCTTCGAATAGTGCCGTGAGATCTTTTACGTCCTCCTGTGAGGGCAGACGGGGCCTCGGTTTAACGTCTCATCCGAAAGGCGGCACCTCCGACAGTGCAGCACTCCCTCAGTACTGCCCTGGAGTGTCAGCTCTAGATTTTGTGCACCGGTCGCTGGAGTGGAAAGGAAAGGGATTGAAATGGAATCCCTGGAGGGAATAGGCTGCTGTAGAGGCTGAGGAACCTGGAACCCAACTGACTCCATCACGCACAGACGTTGAAATGTTTGTGGGCAGGCCCTGTGAGTTCCAAATCCCCGGGGCCAAGTGAGGCATCGAACAGGGCCTCCCAGAGTGGATCTCTCTTTCAGCATGCCACAGTGGGCAATGCGGGGGCGCTGTGAGGTGCTGGAACCGCCACCTGCTCTAGTTCACTGAAAAGAAGCACAAAAAGAACGTCTTTTATAAATGCTTGCAGTGACACACCCCTTGAAGCAGAGGTACACGTGGCAAGAGACTGTCATGTGTGGCACTGAAATGGTCTAATGTGTGTCTGAATGAATGACTGAATAAATTAGGAATTAAACGAAGAGCGTGGGGCGGCCTGTAAATTCAGGCTCCCTCAATCTCGCGATTGTTTCCGCACTCATAGGGGGTCATATTAAGCTGACTCGTTGGGCACAAAATGGGTGGGTGGCTGGGGTTCAATTCGGCCGCCCGTTTTGTATCCCGGCCCATTTCACTCTCTCTTGAAGTTAATGTAGAGTAAAACCGGGCAGGATGTAAAATAGGCGTCTGACCCATTTCCCGCCCGCTGTGCGAGATTAAAACTATCGCGATATTCTCAGTGGCCCTCGCTTTATGACACCAACTGTTAGATTCGAATTTGGAGAAACCCCAGACGGAGACGGAATTGAGGACAAGTTCAGAATTTATTAAAATAACCAAAAGACTTGTGCGCAAGGGAGAGCCACTCGGCTTCCTCAAGCTAGGGGTGCACTCTCGAGGAACAAGTAACGGTTCATTCAAGTTATACACTTCTATAAGCACCGCCCACTTACTACAGAATGGGGGCGTACACGTACAAACAGTGTCACAACAGTTACCCTTTATTGGTTTATGTGGTTAGTCACTCAACTGTCGGGCCCTCCCCTTAAACTCGGATACCCTCTGACCATGCCAGCCGCAGATGTTGGTTGTCTCATCCTACTCCCCACATTCCTGCTGTTATCTCTTCCCCGTTGTCGGCATAGTTTATAGTTTGAGAAAACGTGTTTTATCCTTGACTGTCGAACAAGCAGGATGGCTACAAAGCCGCATTGATTCATGTACCCTGTGACTGGAACAATGTTGGTTGTTAATTGTACCCTTATCTCCTGGGAGGACAGGCCGTGTTTAGACAATGGCTCTACTGAGGCTGTGAATACACACATTCCGAAGTTTGATAAGTGCAGTGGCGTCTTGCAGTCTGCAAATGTGCTTCAGTCAGCTAAACCCACTCTATGGGTAAAATAGAGGGTTAACATAGTCAAGTATCCCAGAATTCATTGGGAACAAGCTGGACCTTTCACTCTCTATTGAAGTTAATGTAGAGTAAAACCGGGCAGGGTGTAAAATAGGCGTCTGACCCATTTCCCACCCGCTGTGCTAGATTAAAACTATGGCTATATTCTCAGTGGCCCTCGCTTTATGAGACATCGATGATTGCTACTTCGGTGACCTCCCCTGCTGTCTGCACGCGTTGTCCCTTGTTGTGTGGAGCCACCTGGTGGTCGTCTTCTCCCATGCCGCGCGGCAGACGAGATGCCCATTTCTTCCACTGCTTTACATCCAGCAGATGGCGACCTGTGTTGTTTCTGTCACAAAGACCCTTTTTTTTATGTGGACAGGACGTTAGCCTGGCTCACAGCCCCCTGCCGGGAGAACCGGTGAGATACGATTGGGGGGGGGGATGGGGACTCCACTCTCGCCGGACGCGAGTACCTCGCTGGATATCAACCCAGTATTCACAGGCCCTGGCTCTGATCTCCTGGTCGCCGGGGCCGTACAGCCTTCCTCTGCAAGCAACTATCAAAGGGACACGTAAGAACAATGAGTGTGTGAGAGAAGATGATCTCTAAGTCAGTCTCCGTGGCAACAGTCACTCTATGTGGGTAACTGAACATGGAATGAACCTTGTGTTGGCACTGGACTTGGAGCCTGATACTTGACTCATTGAATGGTCAACACAGTGAATTGGAAAACAGCCCAGTGAAACAGAGGGAAATGGGCCTGCCTGTTGGGAAAGCTGCCGGTATTCTTCTTTTTGTGCTGGTGTGCCAAGCTTCCAGTGAGGAGCAATAAAGAAGCTGGGCAAGACAATCTAATTATGATACCATCACATTTTTCCCACACTTGGCAATCTTGTGGAAGTCAAAGCAATGTCTTCCGCCCCAGCGGCTAGGTTTGGGTCACGGGTGAGACTGTATTGATGTGCTCCCTGCCCCCCTCCGTGCTGGTGCTCTTATTACTTGGTCACCCTCTCCTCTCCAAATAGGATCACCCTTCACTGCAACGCCACCGGTAAGGCGGACCTCCAGCACCAGACCGTTGAATGCCGCCATTCTGCCCTCGTCGTTTTCCGGCGTTCAATCAGGAGTTCACGAGCAGCCAGCAGACCTTGAAGAGCTGCTGGTGCCAAAAAATCCACCCCCCTACCCCCCCACCCCATCCCACCACCTCACGACACACTCCTGGCTCAACATGCGCTACACACTGGCAGAACCGTCAAAATATGGTCAGGAGCCTGCCTGGCATTATGGGCACGAGGTCGGTTCATTCAAGGGTAGATAGGACCAGTGCTTCAGCAGTCGTGGTCCTGGCCCAGCCAGGATGGCATCATTGGCCCAATAGTTCATGTCTTTCTTTAAACTTTGGTCAGAGGAATTTCATATTACAGAGCGACTGCTGCCAACGAACCGGAAGCTGCACAGAAACATTCTGAGCATAAATGTCAGGTTCCAAATATGAAACAGTAACGTTCCCCACAACAGACGGAGGAGCTGATAGCGATGAGCACACTCGGCGAGAGTACAGTAAAACTCTCACAACCTGACAACATCCTAATATCACCTTCCAGTCACATTTCCTCGTTAAATTGTACAGGAGGTTTTAGCCGTTCATTCTGATGAAATAATCGCACCGCTGCCACTCTCTCTCTCTCTCTCTCTTCTCTCTCTCCTCGCGTTCCTTCTCCGCCCTCCCTCTCGTTTCCCTCCCCAGTCTCTTTGTCTAGCGCTCCTCTCTCTATCTCTCCGCACCGTCTCTCTACGCTCTTTCTTTCTCAATGATCCTTTTCCCAGCCGATTAAATCCTAACATCCTGCGCCTGCAGATTCTGTTCACCAGCCGCGTGTTCAAACCACGACAGGCAGAGGAGCTGATGGCGATAAACACACTCTGCGAGAGTGCAATAAAACGCCGACAACATCCTACTGTCCCCTTCAAGTCACAGCACAGACCTCACAATACCTGAAATTCCCACCCCTCACCTTTCCCTCTCACTAATCTGTGGCAAGTCCGGCGAGAACAAACAAAAGACCCACTGGAACTGCGCGAGCGCGACTGCGTTATGTCGTTGGCAGCGGTGGCGTCCATCATATTAACATAGTGATGCAGGAATGCCTTTTGCCGTTGTGGGCTGCTTAGTGGATATGTTTTTTAAGGTTTTGTTTTAAGAAAATCAGGCGCATTGTAAACCGGGCTGTCGATTCGCCATGAGCCTGTTTTGCACTGCTGATGTAGATCAATTTCACGTGCTGGGCCTCGTAGAAGATCAGATTTTCCTCTGTTGTGCCTGGGTGTAAACACAGACAGCTGCCTAGGCAGGGACCACAGAGCGCAGCCGATTTTCTATCCAAGTACTCGTCGTGCCCCCCAATACTCTCTACCCCCCCACCTTCAACTACTCACTGCCCTGTTACTGTTCGCTCTTCTACCTCAAGTACCCACGACCCCAAATCTCCACGACTTTCTTCCCCAACCACCTGCTACTCTCCCCAAACTACTCACTATCCCCATTCAATAGCAAAATACTGCGGATGCTGGAAAGCTGAAATAACCAACAGAAAATGCTGGAAACACTCAGCAGGCCAGGCAGCATCTGTGGAGAGAGAAACAGAGTCAACGTTTCAGGTCTGGGACCCTTCATCAGAACTGAAAAACGTTAGAGATGTAACAGGTTTTAAGCAGGTGCAGAGACAGGGAAAGGGGGAGGGGAGGAAAGAACAAAAGGGACGGTCTGTGACAGGGTGGGGGGGCAGGAGTGGTTAAATGTTGCAAATGGGGATGGCAGAATCATCAACAGCTGCCGCCTGAAAAAATAGGGGCAGGGGTTATTGTCTGAAATTGATGAACTCGATGTTGAGTCCAGAAGGCTGTAAAGTGCCTAATCGAAAGATGAGGTGCTGTTCCTCGAGCTTACGTTGAGCTTCATTGGAACAGTGTAAGAGGCCGAGGTCAGAGAGGTCAGAGTGGGAGTGGAGCGGAGAATTAAAGTGACAGGCGACCGGAAGCTCGGAGTCACCCTTACGGACTGAACGGAGGTGTTCCGCAAAGCGGTCGCCCAATCTGCTTTGCGGAACACCTCCGTTCAGTCCGTAAACGTGACCCCGAGCTTCCGGTCGCCTGTCACTTTAATTCTCCGCTCCACTCCCACTCTGACCTCTCTGTCTGCTGCCTGACCTGCTGAGTGTTTCCAGCATTTTCTGTTGTACTCTCTATCCCCCCCTCATCCGCTTACTTCCCCAGCCCCCTTAACTCCTCCCACATCCCCATCCGAATCCTTACAAGCCCAGCCGCCATCTCCCGAACAACATGGCCTCTCGCCTACTGTGAGCGGTACCGCAGAATATATGCTCCCTCGCAAGACACTAAGGCTGATTTTAACCGTAGGCGGCGGCAGAAAATGGCCGGTAACGGTTCAAAGACAATGGAAATAAAAACCGCCGGGGGAGGGGGGGGGGGGGCAATGTTCCCCGTAATTTTCTTTGGGTGCACGGCCCCTTTAAGGGGAGGCACAGCCCATTCA
Source organism: Squalus acanthias (assembly GCA_030390025.1). NCBI lineage: Eukaryota > Metazoa > Chordata > Chondrichthyes > Squaliformes > Squalidae > Squalus > Squalus acanthias. The sequence goes on from CM059426.1 coordinate 202,033,728, forward strand.
CAGTTTTACGCACGCGCGAAATTAAGCACTGCAAAAGCTGGTCCCGGACCGCGCGGGACCGGCGGTGAGCTTTATAGGGAACGTTGTGGGGGGGGGGGGGGTGTGGGGGGAGGGTACGACAGGATGCCGATCCGCTGCTGCCCGCTTTCAGCCTCTGCCGAGAGTTAAAATCAACCTTCCTGTGTCCTCTGACATCCCACAAGCAATGTCGTGGAAGACCAGCTACTTAATACGTCTGGTACCTGTCACCCGCCAGCTGGCGCACTTTAATGCTGGTTGCTTCTGACATGCAGCCCGAAACTGACGGGCAGTTTCCAATCTGCAAAATTGCCCGACCAAAGAAGAACTAAACTCTGATAGACCTTTGACCCCCCCGTGTTCACTTTGTGAAATTTCTTTCGGCCCCCATTTTGTTTTGTCAGCACACAGGTTTAAAAAAAGTACAATTTATAACATAAATAACGTGCATAAACTCTTCCAACTTACTCATAAAATTGCCCAATTCCTGTTGGAAAATGCATTGATAATGTTCCTCTCTTCCCCCCCCCATCGAGAACTAACTTCTGCCCGAGGCCTAGAGCTTGAGTTTGGCACCAGTGATGCTCTGCCTTCTCTACGAGCAATGCCAGAGGAGGTTCTGCCGTGCCGCTCGGTCTGTCCTAAGCTTTCCCCCAGCCTGGCCCACCAAGACATGCTCTGGCTCGTTCCTGTCCCTTCGTGCCATCTGGCCGATTCCTGGCCTGTCCGGCTAATTCTGGCTGTCCCCTTTTTCACTCATTCTCGGGACACGGGAATCGCTGACCAGGCCAAATTTTATTGGCCATCCCAAGTTTAACCGAGAAGATGGTGGGTGACCACCCTGAACCTCTGCAGTCGGTGTGGTGAAGGCGCGCCCAGCAATGCTGTTAGACGGGGAGTTAGCAGTTGGAGGCTTGCTAGCCCACTTCAGGCGGGGGAAGTTGAGTCAACTAGATTGCTGTGCGACTGGAGTTATATACAGACCAGACGGGTTTCCTTCCCTAAAGGACATTAGAGAACCATGTTGGGTTTTTGTTAATGACAATTTGACTGCTTCATAATCACTTTTAATGATAATGAATTTCTCAAACAGCCATGCTGGGATTTGAACTCATGTTCTGACTGGATTATTAGTCCAGGCCTCTGGAATGCTAGTTCAGTAACATAACCACTACACTACCGTAGCCTTCAGGCTCCCATTCCCGCCGCGCCCCCCCCCCCCCCCCCCCACACACAGGCTCCCCTTCCCCTCCCCCCCTCGGGCTCCCCTTCCCCTCCCCCCCTTGGGCTCCCATTCCCCTCCTCCCCCCCCCCCCCCCGGGCTCCCATTCCCCTCCTCCCCCTCCCCCCCCCCCCCCTTGGGCTCCCATTCCCCTCCTCCCCTCCCCCCCGCCCCCCCCCCCTTCCTTGGGCTCCCATTCCCCTCCCCCTTCCCCCCATTGTGTTCCTGACATGTTTGGCCCTTCTCTGACTTGTTCCAGGCCTTTGCCCTGTAGCCACCTTTCTGTGCTATATTTGACTTCTCGCTGCATTTGCTTGATGCAAAAGAGCAGGACCGTGAGCGCTGTGATGAGCCTGAAACCGAAGAATAAACACTTCAGACGGAACAAAAATGTAAACAGCTGGCAATACTAGAAAGGTAAACTTGATGCAACCCATTTTAGAGTCACTGCTAATTTTAAATACTGATTTCAGGCACCAGGTGGCATCATGCACGCTTGGCTCCATTTTCCTCATTTCATCATTCGGAAAACCATGGAACAAGCCTGCAAATTAATGCTGCCGTATTAGCAGACCAATATTGGACATTCCTTGGCCCGCTGTTTTAGTGCAGTGATGTCCTATACATCAGCCACCAGACACAGGTGGCCAATTGGGAAGTAATTAGTAAATAAAAAATGGGTAACAGACACTGTCGTTGGGCGTGTGATAAAGCAGAGTGTGCAAGAGGTTTTTTTTGATAGTTGTAAGTGCTTTACTTCCTTGGTTACTGAATAGCGGTAGTTTGTTTGTTAAGTAAATTCACACACGTGAAGTACATTTACCTGGATTGTGTAAAGGGTTTTTTTCTCCTAAAATCAATGCATGTGGCTAAATCAGTGTTGCCGTAGCCTCCTCACCTGTTGCTGGTCTATTGGACAACTCAACTCTGTCTTAGGGACAGAGTTAACCCCATTTAAAATAAATGGGCTGATGCCCGCATTAACAACAACATCAACTTGTATTTATGTAACACCTTTAACGTAGGAAAATTGTCCCAGCGCGCTTCACCGGAGCGCAATCCGACTCAAATTGGCACTGAGCCACAGAAGGCGAAAGTAGGACGGGCGACTAAAAGCTCGGCCAAAGAGGTAGATTTCAAGGAGGGTCTTGGAGGAGAGGCGGAGAGGTTTAGGGAAGGAACCCTTCGGGCCAAGACCGCCAAAGGCATGGCCGCCAATTGTGGGGCAAGGGAAGTGCACTAGAGGCTAGTGTTGGCAAAATGCAGATTTTAGACTGATATTATGGTGCCATTGTTACAATTTGGGTTTTTATAGAACTGTTTACTCACTCACCATTTTCAGGGCATTTACCTCAATTGAACCTTGTCCATTTAGATCCAGAAATTGTCTTTTCATCGATGCTCTGCCCTTCACAGTCACACGATCTGAGGATTAATGTTTCCCTATTTTCCTGCATTGTCCATCACTTTGGGATGCTGGATGTTCAACACCGATCAGATTTTACATCGAACCAAATGATCCGCACACGAAGTGAACAAGTTTGGTAAATGCTGACCGTTCGTTAGCCTGGGAGAAGGTGCAGGAATTACAGGCCAGGGTGGAAGCGGCCTTGCCTGCCCCTCGGCCGTGCCACCCCTGTGGAGGCAGGTTGGCTGCAGGACTCTTTGCAGCAGATGGCAACTGGCTCCCCGCTCAACCTGAGCCTCCCCACTCAACCTGAGCCTACAGAGGCAATTCTCCTCTGTTATGGCCAGCTAGCTGTGCCTGGGCTTGTAGATAATGGCTAGTGGGGCAATGGCTCTGGTGCCAACTGGTCTCCCTGACATGCCTTCTTTGCTCTTCTTCATCCACTGGTGTTAAATCCTGGATGGGGAGCAGCGGAAGCAATGGAATGGCACAGCAGGGTACCTACAAGAGACGCTTTCCCAACAGCTAATGAGCTCATAGAATCAAAGAATCTTACAGCACAGAAAGAGACCATTCGGCCCATCATGTCTGTGCTGGCTCCTGAAAGAGCTATCCGATTGGTCCAACTGCACTGCTCTTTCCCCCATTGCCCTGCATATTTTTTTTCCTTTAAAGTATTTATCCGATTCCCTTTTGAAAGTTACTGTTGAATCTGCTCCCACCACCCTTTCAGGCAGCGCATTCCAGATCACAACAACTCGCTGCGTAAAACAAAAATTCTCCTCCTCTCCCCCCTGGTTCTTTTGCCAATTATCTTAAATCTGCGTCCTCTGGTTGCCGACCCCTCCTGCCAGTGGACGCAGTTTCTCTTCATTTTATCAAAACCCTCCCCCTCATAGTTTTGAACACCTCCCCTTAGCCTTGCCTGCTCGAAGTTAGAACAATCCCAGCTTCTCTAGACTGTTCCCCCCCTAACGGAAGTCCTTCATCCCTGGCCCTGTTGGCCTTCGATGCCCAATTTAAAATGGACGAAGCTAATGCTGGGAGGGAATCGGGCAGGAGAACAGGAAAATCATGTGATGTCTCTTTATGCCCTGATTTGAATTAAATTTGACTTCCCGGTGAAGTACTGCTGACGAGCAACAAAAGCAAGAAACCTTGTGCACGGGGTAAAGCTCGTGGTGGACCTGTGCGCTCCATAGCTTCAGATCTTCCTTGTGTCTCCTCAGCTTCCGAAACGACCTTTTTTTTTCAACCGCTGAAAGCCCGTGGTCTCCCGTGAGCATCGCAACATCATGGTAAAATACGAGATCAGCTGCTGTCAAATAGTTTCAGCTCCTACCAAGGTAAACAGAGAGAGAGAGAGAGAGAGCAGTATGCAAAAAATAACAGATGTGACTTTTTTTCTGCCCTGTTTTATTTCACTTTTTGTGACGTTCCTGTGAATGTAAATCTGTTGCTTGCTGAGTTTTGAATGTGACAATGTTTTGAGCCTTGACACAGATGTGGAAAATGCTGATTTGTTGATGTGAACTGTGAGTGTTCTGACACCTGCCTCCTTTAAGGAAAGATGTGGTTTTGTCGTTCTGTTTGGGCTAACAGAGAAACCATTGACTTTGCTTCAACTATTAAAGGGGCAGGCCAAAGGTACTTGTGCAGTCAAGGAATCTGTACAGTTTAGATTTGTACAGCGTGTCAATGCTGGACATTCTGCCTGTATATCTGACCTGCATTGTAGATGCTTGGAGTTCAGTAAAGAATACAGATAAAAGTAGCCATTTTTCTGGTGAGTGTTAAATTACTTTTGTTATGTGAATTTTGAAGTGTTAAAGGGGGCAGGTAATTAACTCTCAGCGATCTCAGTCGTACATTTAAAGTGTTTCTTTAGCTTGAATGGCTATACGGCTAACGTGGGAGGACAAAAGAGGGGAAAAAGCAAAAAGTCAAAGAAATATCGGGTGAAAGGAATGGCAAATGAAGTACTGAAGCTGAGAGAGGAGAAAAGAGTGGAGAGAACAGCAACGCAAACCAGGGGAAAATAAGACTTGGGAGAAAAGGAGAGATAACTAAAAGAAATAGCCTTTTAATTTGTCGACAGACGTTCAGGGAGAAGTGATTTGTTGACTTTGGCTGTCGTTTCCTTTCCAGAACTGTGAGGTTGTAACTGTCAAGAAAAACTGAACAGGCTAGGGTTCTTCTCACTGGAAAAGAGGAGGCTGAGGGGGTGACTTAATAGAGGCCTTTAAAATTATGAAGAGGTTTTATAGAGTAGACACGGAGAAGATGTTTCCACTTGTGGGGAGTCTAAAACTAGGGGCCATAAATATAAGAGAGTCACTAATAAATCCAATAAGGAATTCAGGATAAACCCCTTTACCCAGAGAGTGGTGAGAATGTGGAACTCGCTACCACAGGGAGTAGTTGAGGCGAAAAGTATAGATGCATTTAAGGGGAAGCTGGATAAACACCTGAGGGAGAAAGGAATAGAAGGTTATGCTGATAGGGTGAGATGAACTAGGGGGGGGAGGAGGCTTGTGTGGAGCATAAACACCGGCATGGATGGGCCGAATGGCCTGTTTCTGTGCTGTAAATTCTGCGTCATATTCACCAGTTGCCCTTCGTGAGCTGACACGATGCCGAAGGCCATGACAGTGAGCAGGTGTCGCTCATTAAACGTGAGTCAGAACGTTCAACATCAGCAGGGGCGCAAAAAGAGCGATAGCAACTCAGCAGCCTGTGATACACCCCGCCTAATTTCCCTTCCAGTTGTCTTCAAGCCCGCTGCCCTTTTACACCCCCGCCTGTTTTACACCCCTGCCAAAGTTGAATGTTCTGCCCAGGGTCTGTAAAAGAAGGAATTATCGATGGGGGTATTAGCCCAGTAAGATCTCATTCCAGGCCTATAGAAAGTACTTTATCACCTGCTTCAAAGGTGTCAGCCATGGCTTAGTGGGTAGCACCCTCGCCTCTGAGTCAGAAGGTTGTGGGTTCATGACCCACTCCGGAGACTTTAGCACATAATCCAGGCTGACACTCCCAGTGCAGTACTGAGGGAGCGCTGCACTGTCGGAGGTGCCGTCTTTCGGATGAGACGTTAAACCGAGGCCCCGTCTGCTCTCTCTCAGGTGGACGTAAAAGATTCCCTGCCACTATTTCGAAGAAGAGCAGGGGAGTTCTCCCCGGTATCCTGGCCAATATTTATCCCTCAATCACCATCACTAAAACAGATTATCTGGCCATTATCACATTACTGTTTGTGGGAGCTTGCTGTGCGCAAATTGGGTGCCACGTTTCCTACATTACAGCAGTGACTCCACTTCAAAAAGCACTTCATTGGCTGTAAAGCGCTTTGGGACATCTGGTGGTTGTGAAGGGCGCTATAGAAATGCAAGTCTTTCTTTCTTTAACAAATGTGCAATAGATGGAATGCTTGTGTTGTTTAAACTCTACCGAGTGGTGTTAGCCTGTCTAACGTGTGTTAATACCAATCACTTGGGGATACCAGAGGAAATTCTACTGTGCCTTGAGAGGAACAATAACAACAGCTTGCATTTATACAGCACCGTTAACTTAGCAATACACCCCAAGGTGCTTCACAGAGGGGAGAGGAAAAGTAACGCCAAGCCAAAGAAGCAAAGATCAGGAAGGCTGACTGAAAACTTGATCACGGAGGCAGCTTTTAAGGAGGGTCTTACAGGGAGGAGGGGGAGGGAGAGGCGGAGGGCTTCAGGTAGGGAATTCCAAGGAGTAGGACATAGGTGGCTGCAGGCAGGGCCACCAATGATGGGGTGAAGGCAAGGATGCGTAAGAGGCTAGAGTTCGAGGAATGGAGAGTTGTGGGGGTGGTGGGTTTAGGGCCGGAAGATGTTGCAGATATAGAGAAGGCCGAGGTTATTGGAGTAAACACAATAAGAATTTTAAGTTTGAGGTCTTGGGGGACGGGCAGCACTCGGTGTGGGATTGCAGAGTTTTGGATGAGCTGAAGTTTACAGAGGGCGGAGGATGGGAGGCTGAACAGGAAACCATTGGAGTAATCAAGCCTGGAGCAACAGTGGCATGGATGAGAGTTTCAGTAGATGCAATGGCCAATAGCCAATGCAGTAACCTTAAGTAATTCTAACTGGTCGCTCTTTGTTGGCCGGCGCGGACACGATGGGCCGAAATGGCCTCCTTCCGTGCTGTAACTTTCTTTGATTCTATGGTAGGGATCTGGCCCGCTACCCAAAGAGCGTTTGTCCACTGGTTCAAAGCTATTATAACGGGAAGCAGTTGGGTGGGTACTTCCTTTCTGAGAAACTTTTGTTCATCTGTGTTGGAAAGTTCTGTTTTAAACAACATTGAAAGGATCTCAGCCAATGGGTTTGCCTGTTTAACTCTTTATGCCCTTATAACCCTTTATCGGACCCGTCTTTCGGACAAGGGAAGTGGGGGGAGGTGGAGATGCAGAAGTGCATCTCAACCACATTTCCAACCCTGTCCACCCAGATCTGCTGGAAGGGGGCCAGAAATCCTCAGCCTGTGTGTTCCCTCCCCACTACAAGAAGATAATGAGGTCTTCAATACAGTAACAAAGAGAGCTGATGAGGGTTATGCAGTTGATGTTGTGTATATGGACTATCAAAAGGCTTTGGATAAAGTGCCACATAATAGAATGTTTAGCAAAATTGAAGCCCATGGGATTAAAGGGGCAGCGGCTGCATGGATACAAAACTGGCTGAGGGACAGAGAGCAGTGGTGAATGGTTGTTTTTCGGGCTGGAGGGAAGTGTGCAGTGGTGTCCTCCATGGGTCAGTATTGGGACTGCTGCTCTGTTTGATATACAGTATATTAATGACCCGGACTTGGGTATAGGAGGCATAATTTCAAAGTTTGCAGATGGCACAAAACTTGAAAATTAGTAAACAGTGAGGAGGATTGTAGCAGACTTCAGGAGGACGTAAACAGGCTGGCGAAATGGGCAGACAATTGGCAGATGAAATTTAATGCAGCAAAGTGGGAAGTGATGCATTTTGCAAGGAAGAATGAGATGAGGCGAGCGAAACTAAATGGTACAATTTTAAAGGGGTTGCAGGAACAGAGAAACCTGGAGGTTCATGTACACAAATCTTTAAAGGTGGCAGGTCAAGTTGAGAAGGCTGTTAAAAACACACAAGGGATCCTTGGCTTTATAAATAGAAATCAGAAGTCGCACAACACCAGGTTATAGTCCAACAGATTTATTTAATTTTACAAGCTTTCGGATCTGTTCGCTCCTTCTTCAGGTAATGTAGCTGTGAGAGAATCTCCCAGAATTCACAATATAAATAGAGGCAGAGAGTACAAAAGCAAGAAAGTTATGGTAAACCTTTATAAATCACTGGTTAGGCATCAGCTGGAATATTGTGTCCAATTTTGAGCACCACACTTTAGGCAGGATGTCAAGGTCTTGGAGAGGGTGCAGAGCAGATTTACCAGAACGATACTAGGAATGAGGGACTTCAGTTATGTGGAGGATTAAAAAATTCTCATCCTTGTTTTTAAATCGCTCCATGCCCTCGCCTCTCCCTATCTCTGTAACCTCTTCCAGCCCTACAACCCCCCCGAGATCTCTGCACTCCTCCAATTCTGGCCTCTTTTAATCGCTCCACCATTAGCGGTCGTGCCTTCAGCTGCCTTGTCCCTAAGCTCTGGAATTCCATCCTTTAACCTTTCAGCCTCTACCTCTTTCTCCTCTTTTAAGACGCTCCTTAAAACCGACCTCTTTGACCAGGCTTTTGGTCGCCTGTCCTAATCTCTCCTTATGCAGGCTCGGTGTCAAATTTTGTTTGATAATCGTTCCCGTGAAGCGCCCTGGGACGTTTTACTTTGTTATAGGCGCTGTATAAATGGGTGTTGTTGTGGAGAGACTGGAGAAGCTGGGATTGTTCTCCTTAGAGCAGAGAAGGTTAAGGGGAGATTTGATAGAGGTGTTCAAAATTATGAAGGGTTTTTGATAGAGTAGATAAGGAGAAACTGTTTCCACTGGCAGGGGGTCATCTCACCCAAGTGGCTGGAAGTCCCGCCTCTCCAAATATGCCCGCCAGTCGCAACTGTTTCTGAGAGGATCTCCTGCAAACTTCTTTCCGAATCCCTTCAGTGGAGATGGACACCTCTCCCCGAAACCACGGCGCCTCTGATGGGCGTCGTCGTCACGGGAGATGTGCGAGTATAAAATAAAAGATAAACTAAAGGACCGTGGAGAATGGGAGACCAGGGAAAACAGGCACATAAGATAAGAAATGGTTTTATAATTTTACTTTTTGACTTAGGATTTGTGAAGTGCGTCTTTTCGTTAATGCAGCGTTGCATTAACTGAACTGTTACTGTAATAAGTGATTCTTCGACATAAGGGAGCTGAAATTTAAAATAATGACTTGAGACATTGGTTGCATTATTATAATAATCAATGGTTGCCACCAACAGAAAAATAGTCACATTTTGCTTTGTAATGGCTCGTCTGTTTTGTGAAGCTGGATCCTGCAGTGGAACTGGCTTTTAAAGGGTTAACTAAGAGCATTGTAACATGGTATTTGAAGCTGTCCGAGTTGATGCTTTGTAGTCGTGTGAAAGGATTGATTCTCTCAACTTCGTTATCGACAACCACTTGTCAGAATTTCGCTCACACTGGTAAAAAGTATTATGAGATTTTGTTTTTTTAGTGCTTGAACTGTTCGGTGCCCTGGTGAGTCTCTCTTCTGACTCTCTCCAGTAATTATTTCTGCTGAGCACGTCAGCAGTTTTGCATGAGTAACCAATAGCTGTGTGGAGCAGCCTAATTGGGTAGAGACAGCAATATGTAACTGCCTGATTGGCTCTCTTTCATGCAGTGCTTTTGTTCCACTTTAGTCGTTGCTGTCTTTTTATCTGAAGGTATAGAACCATAGAGATTTATGGCACACAGGGAGGCCATTCGGCCCATCGTGTCCGTGCCGGTCGAAAAAGAGCTATCCAGCCTAATCCCACTTTCCAGCTCTTGGTCCGTAGCCCTGTGGGTTACGGCACTTCAGGTGCATATCCAAGTACTTTTTAAATGTGATGAGGGTTTCTGCCTCTACCACCCTTTCAGGCAGTGAGTTCCAGACCCCCACCACCCTCTGGGTGAGCAAAGTTCTCCTCAACTCCCCTCTAATCCTTCTACCAATTACTTTAAATCTATGCCCCCTGGTTATTGACCTCTTTGCGAAGGAAAATAGGTCCTTCCCATCCACTCTATGTCGGCCCCTCATAATTTTATACACCACAATTAAGTCTCCCCTCAGCCTCCTCTGTTCCAAAGAAAACAACCCCAGTCGATCCAATCTTTCCTCATAGCTAAATCTTCTGATTTTAGGGATAAATCTTGATAATCACCCCCCAAAAAGTAGGATTCCAAATTAGAATTTAACCCATTAAAAGCTGGAGAAGCCAATGTCAGTGGGCGCAGTCTTTTCTCAGCACTCAGACCCCTGATGCTGGAAAATCAGCCTTGTAGCTCTTCTCTGCACTGCCTCCAGTGCTTGACACATCATGTGGCAGAGGTGTTTGTTGTTCCCCAGGGTAAACACTTCTACCATTTCCTCCCCCCCCTCCCCCCGCCCAAGGAAAGCCAGCAAAAAGAAAGATGTAAAGGCATTAGAAAGGGTACAGAGGAGGTTTACCAGGATGTTACCAGGGATGAGGGACTTCAGTTATGAGGAAAGGTTGGAAATGTTAGGACTGTTCTCCTTGGAACAGAGAAGGTTAAGAAGTGACCTAATAGAGGTTTTCAAGACGATGAGCGGTTGTGATAGAGTAGAGAGAGAAAAACCATTCCCTCTGGCGAGTGGGTCAATAACCAGAGGTCACAGATTTAAAATTGTTGGCAAAGAATCTAGAGGGGAGATGAGGAGAAATGTTTTCACTCAGAGAGTTGTCGGGATCTGAAATGCTCGACCTGAAAAGGTGGTGGAAGCTGAGTCCATCAATAATTTTAAAAGTGAATTGGACGGGTACTGGAGGAGGAGGAACTTACAGGGTTACGGACAAAAAGCGGGGGTGTGGGACTGAGCACGACTGCTCTTTCAAAGAGCCAGCACAGACACGACGGGCCAAATGGCCTCCTTCTGTGCTGTTTCTCTGAATCTATGAAATAATCAGTGTCGTTTCTCTGGAGGTTGTGGGTGTGATTTTTTTCTGCTGTGTACTGTATGTAGGTTAATCTACTGGAATACCTTATGGCAGCTTTGAGAATTCGCAATTTCTAGTCCCCGTTGTGAGTCTTCACTTTAAAAAAAAAAATGCTTTTAAGAAGAGATGGGCGAGCTCAGAATCCCGACTGCAATATACAGTTTTTTGTGAATCTATGTGGGTTTTTATTCATGTTTTCCGTTTTACAGTTGGTTTGTGGTATGGTTGCTGTCTTCTTCTTCTGTACGGTAGTAGCAAAGCAAATTCAATGTCAATATCTGAGTCAGATATCCAGGCCAAAGCTTCTGGTGTAATCGCGTGGATGTCTTGTAGGCTGCCTGTAAATTTCCTGAGGGGGCAGTGCTCAATGATGTGCTCCAGGGTCTGATTAGGAGCTCCACGGTCACATGATGGGGATGCTTTAATCTTCCGTCGAGGGAGAAGGTGGCAGCATCGACCATGACCGGTTCTGAGGCGGTTGATGATTGTCCACTGTTTGCGAGGAAGGTTTGATCCTTCAGGTTGTACTGTGGGGTCCTCTATAAGGAATCCATTCCGTATGCCGCAGTTCCTCCCAGCATTTCGCCATCGGTCATCAAGGCTGAGGGGAGATCGCTGAAGGGCTTCGGCAACGGTCCATAATGGCCTTCTAGATTTGAGACGGTTTGGTGGTGGGTTGTTCAAGTCGGCCTGGATCGGCATGTCTTTGCTGGTGTAGCGGTTGTATTCTCTGGAGACTGCATATTCTCGGCATAGGTGTGGTGGCGCGATGTTTGCAAGCACGGGCAGCCAAGGTGTTGGTGTCGATAAAAGCGTACCGGTGATAATTCTATTAGTAGAGTTCAGCTGGACATCAACGGATTTGACATGCGGATATGGTTGCTGTGGTAACTGTGTTTTGAAGTCACCCTGTAATTCTCCGTGACATTCCAGGGATTGTGGGTACTGGATTTGACTGTAGTTTGTTTTTATTTGAGGGGATTTCTTTAAATGATGTTTCTCCAGACCCCTCAATCTCCCACCTCTTGCAGCCAATGTGGTGGTCAGTCGATTAGCTCGCAGGACTTCATCATTGTTGTTGTTCAACTGGCTGTGCGGAGGCAATCAGTGGTATGGTCGTGTCATGGTTACGTAACTGCCTAGTAATCCAGGAGGTCTAGACTAATAATCCACTAAATATGAGTTCAAATCTCATCATAGCAGATTGAAAATTGATAGTCAGTTTTTTTTAAATCTGGAAATAAAATGCTGGTATCAGATAAAGTGACAAAGTAGCAGTCGGATTGTAATTAAAACCAAACTAATGTCCTTTAGGGAAATAAAGCTGCCGTCCTTATGTGACTCTAGTGGTTCTCTAGGAAGAAGAATACTTCCTAATGTGTCACCTCACTCTTTGCCTGAGAGTTTTATATTCTTGCCACATAATACTACCACCCCCCGTGCATCTCAAATAACCTATCCAGTTGAATGGAGACTAAACCCTTCGCCATTTAAAAAAAACCTCAATCCATTTCTCTTTATGATGTGGAGATGCCGGCGTTGGACTGGGGTGGACAAAAATGAGAAGTCGCACAACACCAGGTTATAGTCCAACAGATTTATTTAATTTTACAAGCTTTCGGAGCGGTTCGCTCCTTCCTCAGGTAGGGTAGCAGTGAGAGAATCTCCCAGAATTCACAATATAAACACAGACAAAATCTATTCAAATCTTTCCCTACATCAAAGACACACTAAGAGCACAGCCAAGACAATGAGATGTGTCCCAGGGGGTCCAACGTGTCAAAACACCTGCTGGCTGCATATCCTGTCAATTTGTGTTGGTTCAACCCTAGAGCCCATCCTGATGACGAGATGCCCCAAGACTGGGTATCATTTTGGTCGTCCTCCTCTGTACTTTCTCCAGGGCCTTGAGATCCCCCATCATGTGTCGGGACCAAAGCGGGACACAGTACTCCCAGCGTGGCCGTGCCAGAGCTTAAATACAGCGGCCCTGGAATTCCAGGGTCTCTGCTTCAACAGGGGCCGGGCTGCCAACGTTGCAGGGCGTTGACCCCTCCCATATCGCGGATACAGAGTTATTTAAATAGTCATGGGTGATTGGTGGGGGAGCACGGGCAAGCGTCCTGTGCCCGCCGGAGGAGATCCTGGAAAACTGGAGCTCCCCTCTGGACCCGGTGTGCCCCATCTCAGAGGGGCAGCGCGTGGCTCCAGGTTCCTCCGTCTCGGTGGGGGGGTGGGTGTGGACCCCCATGTTCTCCTGCAACAGGTGCTGGTGGACGTCTTGACAAAATATTCCAATGACCCCATGCTCCGGGACGGAGTCAGCAGCAGGGCAGCACGGCGGGGAGGAAGTCCTGGGTTAACAAAAAGGGGGTTTCTACTTCTGGCCATCATCCATTGACACCCTGTTGGAATTCTTGCATTTTTCATTAAAAGAGGAATTTTCACCTCTTGGGTGAGGACCATGAGCCTGCGATGCCCACACAGTTGAACAGCCTGCAAACACTCACTGACTTGTCTGACACATGAAGGAAATGACAGCGCTGTCATTATGATGACGGGAGCTCAATGGAAAGATAAAGTGCGTAGAAACTATTTATTCCCAGCAAGGGGACAGCGTTGGCCACTGTTACACAATCTGTGCCCCCCCCCCCCTTCCCCCCACACAGGATCAATTGACATTCCTTCCACCGAGATTTGAGGCCTAATATGTGAGACGTTATTTGTAGTGTCAGCCGTGGCTCAGTTGGCAGCACTCCCAGTGCAGTGCTGAGGGAGCGCTGCACTGTCAGAGGTGCCGTCTTTCGGATGAGACGTTAAACCGAGGGCCCCGTCTGCTCTTTCGGGTGGGCGTAAAAGACCCCCCCGCGGCACTATTTCGAAGAGGAGCAGGGGAGTTATCCCCGGTGCCCTGGCCAATTGTTATCCCTCAATCAACATCACAAAAACGGATTACCTGGTCATTATGGCATTGCTGTTTGTGGGAGCTTGCTGTGCGCAAACCGGCTGCTGCCTTTCCTACATTATAAAGATTATCAGATCGGTCTGCAACTCATGTCAGTTGCCGGCAGTTTGATGGAAGCTTTATCCTTTTGGCTGGAATTATTATTATTATTTGCGACATTTTAAAATTTCATTTCTCGGGATGTGGGCGTCACTGGCAAGGGCGGCATTTATTGCCCATCCCTAGAAGGTGGTGGTGGGCCGCCACCTTATTGAACCACTGCATTGTAGCAGTTTGATATGACTGAGTGGCTTCCTTGGCCACTTCAGTGGGCAGTTAAGAGTCAACCACAGGTGTAGGACTGGAGTCACACATAGGCCACACAAGGGCATTAGTGAACCAGTCGGGTTTTTAACGACAATCCGACAGCTTCATGGCCACTTCTACTAATAATCAGCTTCTTATTTTTTTAAAAACTGAATTTAAATTCTCAAGCTGCCATGGAGGGATTTGAACTCTGGCATTACTCGTCCAATAACATAACCACTACACTACCGTACCCCAATATTCTACAATGCAGCGCATTATTTATAAAGTCTGTACAGTGGAGGATGCGATCAATTCCTCCTCTTTAGCATGAACAAGTCTTCAATATTCTCGCCCCTCCCTATCTCTAGAACCACCTCCAGCCCTCTGAGATCTCTGCGCTCCACCAATTCTGGCTTCTTGTGTATCCCCGATTATAATCGCTCCACCAGTGGTGGCCGTGCCTTCTGTTGCCTAGGCCCTAAGCTCTGGAATTCCCTTCCTAAACCTCTCCGCCCCGCCACCTCTCTTTCCTCCTTTAAGACGCTCCTTAAAACCTACCTCTTTGACCATGCACCTGTCCTTATGTGGCTCAGTTTCAAATTTTGTCTTATAACACTCCTGTGAAGTGCCTTGGGACGTTTTACTACGTTAAAGGTGCTATATAAATGCAAGTTCTTGTTGTTGTTGTTGGAAAAAAAATCATTCAATGCAGTTGGAGAATTTAGAAAAATAAATCCATATTTTTTGTAAGAATCGAAGGCCCGGAATTTGCAGTTAGCAGTGAAGCAACGGTGATCGCCGTTGACCTCGAAGAAAGCTTCCCACTACGATCTCGCGATCTCTGTGGCGAGAACTTTAGCGTTCTCTACCTTAATTTGATTGTAGTGCTGTCAAAAGGGGATCCCCAGCGTACATTAGCAGTGATGTCATCAAGCTGTCTAAGCAGCCAATCACGTTGAAGAATTCTCACAGACAGCAAACCAGGAAATAAAAAGCACTGATTATCTGCACGTTAACATTTTTTTACATAAGAACATAAGAAATAGGAGCAGGAGAAGGCCATTTGGCCCCTCGAGCCTGCTCCGCCATTCAGTAAGATCGTGGCTGATCTGATCTTGGCCTCAACTCCACTTCCCTGCCCACTCCCCATAACCCTCGACTCCCTTATCATTCAAAAATCTGTCTCTCTCCACCTTAAATATATTCAATGACCCAGCCTCCACAGCTCTCTGGGGTAGAGAATTCCACAGATTCACGACCCCCTGAGAGAAGAAATTCCTCCTCATCTCCGTTTTACAGAGTGCAAAATAAATATTGGGACATACACATGGGGTTAAAGTAAAAGCTGAAATATAAACATACTTTAAAAAAGTAAAACAATATATATTATTATTTTAAAAGTCCAGTAATATTATTAAAATGGAGAAATTTGACATTCTGCAAGGGCCAGAACGTTTGTTCAGTAGTCAATACGCCGTTAAAACCTCAGTTACACCTATTCCAACAAGGCTTAACTTTTGATGGGGTGCTTAACAGCGATATTAGAGCGGAAAAGCTTAAGTTTTCGTCAGTTCAAGTGATTTCACTGATTGGAGGCTATGGGGAGTTCCACAGCGCAGGCTGTGGCGGAGCAGGGAATGACTGACTGCAGCTTCAGGATTTCCGAGTTTATCTGCGCGTGCGCTAAATCCTGAAGTTACGGTCAGTTTCAGAGGGGTAACGACGGCAAACGCCGACTGTTCCACCGTCATTACGACCGCAAAAATCCGGGCCAATCTCTGTTTTTTTTCTCCCGCTCATTTCTCCAGTGTTGCTGTATGCCTGAGTGAAATATGAATGTATATGGGCATATGTAAGCATTTCACATTGCGTGTGGTCTAATCCGAACCTCTGCTGGGAAATGAATACGAGAGGTTGTTTGTTATCAGTGCGTCACAGAGCAGTGTTGGATTTAAAAATACCATCCAATCCGTCTAGTATTTATTCCACCTAAAAAATGCCAGCTTGACTCCGTGGTAGCATACTTGGGTTCACACCCAAGTTTCAACCCACAATCACAATTCTGACTCCGAGCCGAGAGTGAGACTACTGAGCCAAGGCTTGACGCAATGATTCAGAAATATGTCTTGCCTCTGATACGGTATATGTGCGTTGTGCACGTGGTTATATTTATATATATTTTTAGTATATTTGAGGATTTCATTGATCAGAAAGACTTGTTTCTACAATCTCAAAGTCCTCTAAAAGCCTGAAATTTTTATGGAGTCTCGCTTGACGGATGTTAGCTGGTCCAATTCATGGAATTCTCAATGTTATGCTCATTAAAATATTCCACATCCTTTCTCAGTACATTTCATGGAAGACTCCAGCAGTGGCTGCGCTGTTAACGTACTGTCGCTAATTGATTTGGCGTAACCTGACAAAATTCTGAAGTCTCCTACGAGAGACCTTCTGAAAGTTTCGACTAATTTTTGAAAAAGTTGAGCCGGGCTGTATCACCATTGCTGGTCGGACCAAGACACAGGCAATTACAACTAGAATAAAAATCTAAGCCTTTAGAGTTATAATTGAATTTTTTGTTAAGTAAACATGGCAAATGCACATGCCTTATAGACAAACACGTAAGACTCATTTCAACAGAAGCAAAATACTGCGGATGCTGGAATCTGACATAAAAACAGAAAATGCTGGAAACACTCAGCAGGTCAGGCAGCATCTGTGGAGAGAGAAACAGAGCTAATGTTTCAGGTCGATGACCCTTCGTCAGAACTGGAAAAAGTTAGAGATTGAACAGTTTTTAAGCAAGTACAGAGTCAGGGAAAAAGAGGGGAGGGGAGGAAAGAACAAAAAGAAAAAAGAAAGACTTGCATTTCTATAGCGCCTTTCACGACCACCGGACATCTCGAAGCGCTTTACAGCCAATGAAGTACTTTTGAAGTGTAGTCACTGTTGTAATGTAGGAAACGCGGCAGCCAATTTGCACACAGCAAGCTCCCACAAACAGCAATGTGATAATGACCAGATAATCTGCTTTAGTGATGTTGATTGAGGGATGAATATTGGCCAGGACACCGGGGATAACTCCCCTGCTCTTCTTCGAAATAGTGCCATGGGATCTTTTACGTCCACCTGAGAGAGCAGACGGGGCCTCGGTTTAACGTCTCATCCGCAAGACGGCACCTCCGACAGTGCAGCACAACAAAAGGGAAGGTCTGTGAGAGGGTGGAAGGCAGGAGAGATTAAATGACAAAAGGGATGATGGTGCAAGGCAAAAAGGAGATGGTGATGGGACAAGTAAAGAAACAAAAGATGGGTCCAGAGGGGCTGTAAACGGCAACAGCAGAACCAGCAGTCCGGAAAAAATTGGAGCAGTGGTTATGATCTAAAGTTGTTAACTGAATGTTGAGTCCGGAAGGTTCTAAAGTGCCAAGTTGAGGTGCTGTTGCTCGAGCTTCCATTGAGCTTCATTGATACAGTGTTGGAGGCCCAGGACGGAGAGGTCAGAGTGGGAGTGGGACGGAGAAGTAAAATGGCAGGCGACCGGACGTTCGGGGTCACGCTTGCGGACTGAAGAGAAGTGTTCAGCAAAGCGATCGCCCAATCATTGCGTTTGGTCTCCCCAATGTAGAGGAGACCGCATCGTGAGCAGCAAATACAGTATACTAAATTGAAAGAAGTACAAGTAAATCGCCGTTTCACCTGGAAGGTGTGTTTGGGGCCTGGTCTAATTTGCTTGCTGTTCAAATAGCAGTTGACTGACTTATGGAAAGCAAGTTCATGCATTTACAAAGCACCTGATTACGTCTCTCAAGACTGAAGGAAACCGATAGCACCTAGAGCAATTTGCATATCGTGAATTATCTTGAAGTGCAGTCAACAGCAATAGTAACAACGTGCACTTGTACAGTACCCTGACTGTAGAAAACTGTCCCAAGGCCCTTCACAGGAGCGTAATCAGACAAAAAGGTATGCCAAGCTAAAGAAGGAGATGTTGGGAGGGGTGGTCAAAGGCTTGGTCAAAGAGGCAGGTTCTAAGCAGGGCCTTAAAGGAGGAAAGGGAGGTGGAGAGTTGGAGGGGTTTAGGGAGAGCACGGGGCCCAGATGACTGAAGGCACAGCTGCCAATGGCGGGGGGATACACCGGGAACAGTCACTGCTGTTATGTAGGCACATTGTACTGGGAAATAATTGGAAATGTATATTGATTGTTACTCACAATCGGTTTCCTTCACTGAGTTGGGGTTTTTTTTTTTCAGTGCTAACATAAAAACGATGAGGAATGGAGCCAAACAGCAAGAACGAAATCTCGTATGTCAACCCGAACCTAGACAGTTTGAAAAAGTTCACAATACCCAGGAAAAAGAGTGCTGACAAAGGTAAGTGGCTCAAAGGACATTTGTGGAAAGAGTGAAACTTTAACTATTTTTGTTTGTTCTCCGGATGTGTAAGATGCTGCATTTATTGCCCATCCCCAGTTGTTCTGGCAGCCGAGTGGCTTGCTTGGCCCCTTTAGAGGGCGTTAAGAGTCAACCACATACATGTAGGCCAGACTGGGTAGGGATGGCAAGATTCTCTTCCCTGAAGGACATTAGTGAACCAATGGCTTTCACGATCATTTTTTTCTGGTGCCAGCCCCCAAATTACCAGATTTATTGAATTCAATTTCACAGCAATTGGCAAAGTAAAAAAAAAAACTGAGGGGATTTTCAACGCTAGAAATCAAGCTATCAGGTAGGGCGAACAACAGGGAATTGGAAAAAAAAAATCCTCGTCCCTGTCGGAGATATACGTCCCAAGTCGGGACGGCGTGTGACTTGGAGGCGCTGGTGTTCCCACGGGCCTGCTGCCCTTGTCCTTCTAGACTGGTTTGGGAGGCGCTGCCGAAGAAGCCTTGGCGAGTTGCTGTACTGCATCCTGTAGATGGTACGCACTGCAACCACGGTGCGCCTGGTGGTGGAGGGAATGGATGTATAAGCCGGTGGATAGGATGCCGATCACTAAGTCAAAGGCTCCCTCCACCTGCTGCTTTAATTCTAATTCTCGTTGCAAGCCATTCTTATTCTTATTCGCGCCCTAATTTCAATCGCATTTTGTTTCAAAGCTTACTTAGAAATTTGTCATACGGATTGGCGTGAGTACAGTTTCATACAGTCGACCTTGAATGGGTCAAAGCTTGACAGCGGTTACGGTTTGAACACCCTGTGGAAGTTTGGTGATATAAAGCTCATACACAATGTGAAACTCGAGCAGCGATTTGCAGAGAAGAGGTATGTACAGGACGAAAGCTCTGGTTTTAAAAACGGAATATACAGGCTTGCAAATCCTGCAATTCTTGGGGCAGAACTGGGGCACAATTCTGGCGGCGAACGGGGTAGAATTTGGGGTTCCATTGGGTTTCCAGCCTCTAAACCTGTCCACAAATTGCGCTCTGAAGGGGGGTGGGGGGCAACGGGACAGGTGCTTCCTCTGCCGATTTGCGTTGCGTCTGTCTGGCGCATTTGGCCAGGTTACCATGGGAATGCTGCGGTTAAGCCCAGCGAGACCCAACAGGCTGGGGTACCTGGGCAGGATCAGGGAAGGTTCTCGGGAGTAAAAAAAATACAAGAGTAATGTTCCCCGAGTGGGAGTTTTAAATGTTTTGTGGCCAGTTTTCTTGGGCTCCCCTCTGGACCCGGTGTGCCCCATCTCGGAGTGGCTCCAAGTTCCTCCGTCTCGGGGTCGGGGGGGGGGGGCGGGGGGGAGGGGTGCGGACCCCCATGTTGTCCTGCAACAGGTGCTGGCGGGCGTCTTGCCCAAATATTCCAATGACCCCATGCTCCGGAACGGAGTCAGCAGCAGGGCAGCACGGCGGGGAGGAAGTCCTGGGTTAAGAAAGGGGTTTCTACTTCTGGCCATCATCCATTGACACCCTGTTGAAAAGTTTGTGTCGATGTCGAGGCCCAAAATTCCTCTTTTCGCAAAAATGAGGACAACGTCTCGCCTTTCTGCGCAATTAACAATCTGCTGTTGCAATTGCAGGAATATTGCAATTTAAATTGTGCGATTGCGGACCGATTTTTGTCAGGTTGTTAATTACACGGGGGAAAAAAATGGGAATTCTTGCATTTTTCATTAAAAGAGGAATTTGCACCTCTTGGGTGAGGACATGAGCAGGCTCGCCTGCGATGCCCGCACAGTTAGAACAGCCTGCAAACACTCACTGACTTGGCCTACACATGGAGGAAAGCTACCAGGGCGATTGTCCATAGGGCTGCCATCGCCCACTGAAGTGTGCCTGGGCTTTAGAGAGGAAGGGAGGAAATTGGGTTGGGGGGGGGGGGGGGGGCGAGGTGGTGGAGCACAGAAGTTCTTTACCATTTGGCTTCGTCACTGTTTGCTGTTACCCCCTAACGCTGCAGTAACTGTGTTGTATTTCAAGAGAGGTTTTAAATGTAATCATTTTCAACACAAGGGCGAAGATGCGTGAAGATGGTAGACGTGGGAAAGAACTTGAAGAAAACACATTCTTCTTGGCAACGTCCCAAAGTGCAGCTTTAAAACTGTATCAGGAAGGATTAAAAAGCAACTTTTCTACGACAAGGGCACTGGGAAATCCAGCTTGTGGTGTGTATCTTCATCGGCACATCGACGTCCTTCTGAGGCACCATCGGCAAAACAACCTGGTCACGGAAACAATTCTGTTTTTCAAGGTGCCGTTATTTGACTTTTAGTAATTCATAGTATTATACAACTCTATCCCAGTGTGATATAAAGGTTCATGGCCTCTGACCTTTACTTATTTATTTAGAAGCTAGGAAATCCCTCTTTTTTTTAAACTTCCTTTTTCTTGTTAAGTCACTTGCCGTCAGTGGTGAATGAAGCAGTTTGGCGACGCGCCTCCTAAGTGGAGCTCTCCAGGTGACTGCTGTGGCTGCTCTGTTCCTGTGCACTCGCCTCTGGCGGTTCTGCCTTCTGCAGTGCTGGTCTCAGTAGAGCAGCCCACTTTTAAAATCGATACGGAGCCAACTGCTGTGCCAGTGAACCGAACACATTTAGTGAGTGTTGACACCAGCTGGTGTGCGTTGGAGCGCTGAGCAGGCAGATCCGCTCTGGTGCATCTATTGGGCCCAAGACTTGGGGTCATGAATACAAGATAGTCACTGATAAATCCTGGAAAGAAATCAGGAGAAACGTTTTTACTCGCAGAGAGTGGTGAGAATGTGGAGCTCGCTGCTACATGGAGAGGTTGAGGTGAAGAGCATAGGTGCATTTAAAGGGGAAGCCAGATAAGCACATGAGGGAGAAAGGAATAGAAGGTTATGTTGATAGGGTGAGAATGTTAGCCTTTATATCTAGAGGGCTAGAATATAAAGAGGAGGAAGTTTTGCTCCAGCTGTACAAAGCCCTGGTTCGACCACATCTGGAGCACTGTGTACAGTTCTGGGCACCACACCTCAGAAAGGACATATGGGCCTTGGAAGGAGTGATTCACCAGACCAGAGCTCCAAAGGATAGATTATGAGGAGAGATGACATAAACTAGGCTTGTATTCCTTGGAATATAGAAGGTTAAGGGGTGATTTGATTTAAGTTTTGAGGATTTTGAAAGGAATTGATGGGGTAGATAGAGAGAAACTTTTTCCACTGGTGGGGGAGTCTAGGACAAGGGGACATAATCTTAAAATCAGAGCCAGGCTATTCAGGAGAGAAGTTAGGAAACGCTTCTTCACGCAAAGGGTGGTAGAAGTGTGGAACACTCTCCCACAAAAAGCAGTAGACGCTAGCTCAATTAATAATTTTAAATCTGAAATCGATATATTTTTGCTCGCCAAGGGTATAAAAGGATACGGAGCCAAGGCAGTTTGATGGAGTTAAGATATAGATCAACCATGATCTCATTGAATGGAGGAACAGGCTCGAGGAGCTGAATGGCCTCCTCCTGGTCCTATGTTCTTATGAAGTAAGGTAGAAGGAGGCTTGTGTGGATCATAAACCAGCATAGACCTGTAGGGCAGAATGGCCTGTTTATGTGCTGTAAAATTCTAGGTAATTCTATGTATCCATTGCTGAAACTCTCATCCATGCCTTTGTTGCCTCTAGCCTTGACTATTCCAACGCACTCCAAGCTGGCCTCCCGCATTCCACCCTCGTAAACTTGAGGTCATCCAAAACTCTGCTGCCCGTGTCCTAACTCGCACCAAGTCCCGTTCGCCCATCTCCCCTGTGCTCGCTGACCTACATTGGCTCCCGGTTAAGCAGCGCCTCGATTTCAAAATTCTCATCCTTGTTTTTAAATCCCTCCATGGCCTCGCCCCTTCCTATCTCTGTAATCTCCTTCAGCCCCACAACCCCCCCGAGATATCTGCGCTCCTCTAACTCTGCCCTCTTGAGCATCCCTGATTATAATCGCTCAACCATCGGTGGCCGTGCCTTCTGTTGCCTAGGCCCTAAGCTCTGGAATTCCCTGCCTAAACCTCTCCGCCTCGCTACCTCTCTTTCCTCCTTTAAGACGCTCCTTAAACCCTACCTCCACCCGCCCTAATTTATCCTTATGTGGCTCGGTATTAATTTTTTTTGTCTTGCAATACTCCTGTGCAGCGCCTTGGGACGTTTTACTACATTAAAGGCGCTATGTAAATGCAAGTTGTTGTTGTAATGCACGCGCACACTTCATTGTCATTCCATTGATTGATCACCTTTTTTTTTCTTACCATTTATTCTTGCGACGTGGGCGACGCTGACAAGGCTGGCATTTATTTCCCACCCCTCTTTGCCCTGAGAAGGTGGAGATGGGCCTTTTTGAGCCTCTGCAGTGCTTGTGGTGATGGCGTTGGGGATTCTCTTATTGTTCTTTTTGGTAGCGGTTGTTCTACAAGTGGTGTGCTCAGTGTGAAGAGGACATGAAGAGTCAAGCACATATTGTAGGACTGGAATCATGTGTAGGCGCAGCCGGGTCGAGGGTATAAATTTTCTCTTCCCCGAAGGGCATTAATTTTCACTACATTACCATAGTGAGATTATAAACTCATTAATTTCTGAACTCTGGTTTGCTCGTCCAGTACCATCACCGCAACCACTAGGTTAGCATACCCAGGTTTTCCATCACCTGTTGATCTTTTTGGCTTGGGCTGAAGAAAGCAGAAATAAGTTGCATTTAAATAGCACCTTTCACAACCTGAGGACGCCCCAAAGTGCTTTACAGCCAATGAACTACTTTTGAAGTGTAGTACTGTAAACAAACAGCGATGTGATCATCTGTTTTAGTGGTGTTGTTGGTTGAGAGATTGAATATTGGCCAGAACACCAGATGAACTCCCCTGCTCCTCTTCAGATAGTATTATGGGATCTTTTTACGTCCACCTGAGAGGGCAGACGGGGACTTTGATTTAATGTCTCACCTGTAAGTCGGCACCTCCGACAGTGCAGCACTCCCACAGCACCGCACTGAAGTGCCAGCCTGGATTATGCGCTCAAGTCTCTGGAGTAGGGACTTGAATCCACAACCTTCTGACTCCGAGGCAAGAGTGCTACCCACTGAGCCACAGCTGACACCAAGGGTAAAGAGTAGGGCATTCAAAATGCAAAGTGGCAATCTAGAGCTCTCAATTATCTGCCAGTGTCCATTGTTCACTGTGGGGAATCGTGGATAATCAAAGATCTGCGGAATTTTTTTGGGGGTTAAAAACCCTTTACTTTATAGTCTGGCCAAGGTTGTGAAGCTGCTGTCCTAGTTCTTACAGATTAGAAGAAGATCTTGAGAGGGGAGTTCTGTGCGCAGGTTACAGATGTGTCAATGATGGAAATTGGCAAATTCTGTAGTTTTAGACAAACTGAAATTTAAAAAAAAATTCTCTCACTTTTTTAAAGGTGTTGTTAGGAAAAGTGAAGACAATTCCACCAATTATGAAAAACAGAAAGACTGTTGTGGACCCGACAGCAAAATTTGATTGCCACATGTCCCAAAATCCAGCCAACCTCAAGGACCCAATTCATACTCAGATCATCAATTCAGCGGTGAGTTTTTGATTCTAAACCTTTGATGAATGATTGACGGTTTCTTCCTCCCTCCCTTCTTAAATAATGGCGTGTCATGTGCAGTTTTCCAATCCATAGGCACAATTCCTGAATTCATAGATCTTTGTTGGATTTAATTACATTCCTGTTATTTTACGTGCTACCTTTAGGTGTACTTGTACGAGTTTAATGCGTTGTGTGAGACGATGGAATGCCCAAGGCAATGCCTGCCGTACGCTCTCGTTACAGTGAGATTCGTAGGCCAAGGGGTGAAAACTGCTGTGACGCCTTTGAGGTTTAGTCCTGCTACAATAAACACTTCTCTGCCCGGTAAGGAAACACAATGGGCTCGAAAACCCTCGGGCTCGCTGCACTGGCTTAATCCCGCTCCGCTGCTGGCCTCTGCCCCTGACCCTGTCGGAGCACCCAGGATCAACTTAAGTAAAATATTTTTGTCACCTTTGCCATGCGGGCACTCACGGAATGGGGGTGGTGGAAGCAGCATTGGCCAGCCAAATGGAATGCCAGCCAGTGTAACCGGCTCCAAATATTTTATGGAATACAGCGCAGATTTACCAGAATGATGCCGGGGCTTAAAGGGTTAAATTATGAGGACAGGTTGCACAAACTTGTCTCGTATTCTCTTGAGTATAGAAGGTTGAGGGGTGATCTAATCGGATGAGATTCGATAGGGTAGATACAGAGAAATGGTTTCCTCTGGTGGGCAAATCCAAAACAAGGAGGCACATTCCTAAAATTAGAGCTAGGCCGTTCAGGAGTGAAATCAGGAAGCAGTTTTTCCACACAAAGGGTGGTGGAAATCTGGACCCATCTCCCCCAAAAGATGCTGGGACAGTTGGACCTTTCAAGACTGAGGTCAATAGATTTTTGTTGGGTAAGGGTATCAAGGGATATGGATCATAGGCAGGTAAATGGAGTTGAGATACAGATCAGCCATGATCTAACTGAATGGTGGAACAGGCTCGAGGGACTGAATGACCTCCTCCTGTTCCTATGATCTGATTTTCCCTCTTTAAAAAGGGGCCCAATATGACTGAGGCAGCCAGCAGTTTTCAGGCCTGGACGTCTAGGTGGACCACACTTTTGCTGTGGACTTTGGCGGGTCAGTGGTCCAGGTTACTGGAGGGCAAGGTCCAGATGGTACTTCCAGGCCAGTGCTTTTACTTCCTCCGTCTTTCTTCCTTTCCATCCTCCTCCTCCTCCTCCTCCTCCTGAAGCCGTTGAATTCTGGGACTACGGGTACTGATCACTCTGCGGCAGCTCGCCCAAGTGGCCGTTCTTCATATGACGGCTAAACAATGGGTTGGCAGGACATTCTGGCCGGCTGGTGCATTACAGCCACACCCTAGCCCATTCTCACGTGGCATCCCCCCCATACAGGCACATTGAGCAGGCATCATTGGAGAACCATCAGCAGCAGGAAGCCCAGCAGATCTGGCCTTCCCCAAAGCTGAGGCCAACTGCAGCGCCATCCCCGGTGAGATCAGTTACCTCTGCACCGGAACCAGGATCAATAGTGAAGTTATAATAATAAAACTAGGCAAGAGGAAGAGATCATTTGGGAGAAAGGAGGGCAGGACAAGCAGAGTTAGTGATTGAAAAATATTTTTTATTTATAATTGTTTTTAAGTATTGTTGCAGAGTATAGAGGTAATGTTCCAGTGATAAGCATATTCATGACATTTGGGAAACTTTATACCACTGTCAGAACATGTTTCAGCATCCCAGTATCTGCACCATTTTATTTTTTTTAAATGGGTGTCCCAGGGAGACAGACACTTCTCTGGATCTGCCATCCAAGGATCAATACTTTAACACTCGGCACTGACATAGCTTGGGCCAATATCCCGCCACTTGCCGGGGTTGTGGCCTCCGGTGACCTCTGGTATTGACCTCGCCGAAGTATAGAAACATAGAAACATAGAAAATAGGTACAGGAGTAGACCATTCGGTCCTTCGAGCCTGCACCGCCATTCAATGCGTTCATGGCTGAACATAAGGAGGGGTGTTGGGGACCCCCATTACAAGAAACACGTAGTGCCCCTTTGTAAGGGGGCTGCATTAAATAAATGCATTTTTAAAAAGTACCTTTAACTTTTGGGGGTCCAAGCCACTGTTCTTGGCCGGGACCCCCATGGTGGCCCCCATCGTCCTCCATGTCTCAGGCCTCTTTCTTCTTGACGTACCGGCCTCTGAAGATCAGCCAAGTCTCTGAGAGGCTGGAGATCCGGAGGTTCCCAGTGTAGGGAATCCTTGGCCCCACCCCTTCCATGTCATTGGCCTTATTTGGGAGCGGGCTGAGGCTGCTTCCCCCCCCCCCCCAAAAAAAAACCCAATCCTGCAGAAATCCCCAACGTAAGGCCGGGAACCAGCAATCCAGCCTGTTTTCTAACCCTTTCACTGCACACCCAGCGGAGTACCAGTAGGAGTAAACCCAAACGGCCAAGGAATTGGGGACCCTGTTGAAAACAAAAATCACAGGAACGTTTTGCTGGTGAGTAGGGCAGAGACGTTCAAGACTTGAGAAATTCAAACTAACATCTACTTTATTTCTTCCATTATTCCAACCATAAAATCATGCACAGAAGTCTCCACATTGAAGAGCTGTACGGTCGCCCAAAGACTCGGCAGAGGAAAAAATGCCAAAGTGGTGTACCAGCATTTTGGTAAAAAGGAAAACATTTCTGTTCTTCCAGTTCAGTTCTCTCCTGTTCAGTTCTCTCCTGCTAATAGTCTTGGCAAAGTGGCAACGTCGAAGATGAACCAGGATCCAAGGCTGCTGAAGAGATACAGTTGTGTGGAGAATGGAAAGGAATATTCCGCTCCCAACCAGATGTCACCGCCCACCGAACCCCTTTACAGTATTAACACCCTAATTAAGACTCTCTGCTTTCTGAACGCTCGTGCCTCCGCTCCTGGACAGCAGCTGTGTGTGAATGAAGCCGGGTGGCAAGCACAGAGTCGGGACTTGGAGAACGCGACACTGGAGCATGAGGAGGCCGAGCCTTTCGGAGCGTCCATGCCGGTCGCCCCCGCAGCCAGCGGTGGATCGCAGAACCCCGCAGACATTCCTGCCGTTGTTTCTGAAGCTGCTAATTCCCATGAGCAAAAGGGAGCCAATCAAGACAACGACCACACTTCGTTAACAGAGTTAAATGCGAGCACTGGCTCAGGGACACAGATAAATAAGGCCCCTTCCCAGTCGAGCCCGAGCGAACCCTTTGACCAACCCTTTTTTGAAGACTTAAACCTATTTGAAAGTGAGGTGAAAAAAAAGTTGAGGAAGTATTCAGAGTACTTGGTGTTGTGCGACAAGGAGCGAATATCAAAGATACAGTCACTGGAGAAGTTGAGCAGGACAGATAAAAAGGCCTTCTACTGCAGACTTAAAAAATACGACAAGTATTACGAAAGATATCAAAATGAACTCGGCCTTGACAAATGCTGCAGTGCCATCGTGTCCAAACCTCGTGGCACTGCTCAGCTCTATAACTCGGATTATTCTGCAGGACGAGATGCAAAGTCCTGCTCCTGTATTTTGACACGTGGGGGCGATTGGTCCAGCGGCAGCGCTGAATTGGTCTTCCGGGACACTGCCTGCAGTCTCTCGGGCCCGAGGGGGCACGAGCAAAGTGAAGCCACGTCACTTGATACAAAAGGGATGAATGATAAATCAGTGGGAGGTTTGCCGACCTTCGCGGCAGCGACCAGCAACCGTTTATGTGATCTGAGTTGGGTTGGCAGCGAGATCTTGCGCAGAGCGGAGGACGTAACTGCAGAGAGGTTAGCTGCGAGCGGTGAAAGTATTCCTGAAACTAGCAATATGGTTGGCGAACTGAAGGAAGAAGAGCTGCAGAGCTCTTTTGATAATGAAGAACAAGCATGACTGAAGATGCATCAGTAGTTACCAAGTCTCAGACGCAGGTAGCCTCTCCATCCGTCACTTCCGATAAACACGCAAGGGTAACTGACCAGTCAATGCAGTTCATCTTCCTCGGTGCTGTTGACCACTCACCCAATCAAGAGGTGGTAAACGCAGAGATTACAGAGGTGCCTGTAGCAATAGAAATCCCCGAGGAGAGCAGAAACATCTGGTTAAATGAAGAAGAGGTGATGACAGAAGAAATGCAGGGCTCTTGGGGAAATGGAGGGATCAGCGAAGCTGAAGACGGGTCGTTTTCCGACTCTCAGCTGGAGGAAGTACAGACGTCTGCTGCTTCAAGTAAATACATAGATGAAGCTTATGAAGAATCGCTAAACTTGGACTCTTTGCTCCATTTCCTAGCAGCACGGATTGAATGGGAAAAACTGTTTGAGAAGTCAAAAGAGGCTGAGTTGAAAATAAGTCCAGAATCAGCCACACATCCCGAGAACTGCGGTCAGCAAATTCCACCTCCAACAGTATCTCAATCTGGTCAATTGGCTCTTCATTGCTCAGAGTTTGCAGATGGTAAAGATGAAAGGGTCCAACAGAGTTCAGTATCAATCAGTGAAACATTATCAATCCCAGACAGTCAAACAGCAATTCCCAATCTGCAAGTAACGCTAAGCAATGATTTTAATGCCGAATATGATCAGCATCCTACACTGGCAGAGCCATCTGTTAGAAGTGGGAACTGTTTTGGGTACTCTGGCGAATCTCAGGTAGAGTCGAGCAGCATCACTGGAACAAAAACAGAGAGATGTTTGAAAACGATTGGGAAAGTCCATGAGGCGGTTTTGGATGGAGGAACTCGTAAACCTGCATCAATACCAGAAAATCTAGGATTAAAAGATACGTTGCAGACAGACGGCCAAGAGATAAACCAAGTTTTCACAAATACAGAAGGTGATGTCCGTGACTGATATCAAGCTATCCAGATCCACAGCCTACCAGAAACTGTACGCAGGGAGATTTGCTCTGTGCGCTGCCCTGGAATAAACAACCTCCGGGTGGTAAACAAAGTGGTATTCCTTGGAGTTCAAATAGTCGCTATTGCAAAGCGGCAGAGTGTGTTGGACAGTTGACAAGTGTACAATCTAACGAGAAGGTCATGGCATCTGACAATGCAGAGAGATTAACAGAGGCGGCGTTTCGAAATGAATCCCATGATACCAGGGGCATCCACACAGGTAATGCCATGAGTCGCACTAAATCAGGAGGTAAATATCCCAATACGTTAACTGACAACTTGTGTGAAGAAACTGCGCTGAGGAAAAAGATTAGAAAACAATCAACATTGAAACCACAAGGTAAGGATACGAAAGAGCTGAACCCCCATTCTAAGAAAACAAATGACTTAAAAGAGGATTCTAAAGTTACCTCAAACTACGATGTTTCATTGATTCTTAAGCGTGTGGATGGTGAACCTTACAAGAACAAAGTAATTGCAAGTGAAAACAGTAGCCACAAAGGAGGACTAGGTAACAGACTGCCCAGTCACGAAGGAGTTGCATTCCACAAACATATTAAGAAGGGCAGCTCAGTTCAGTTTACTAGTGAACCCAAAGGCACATTAAGTCCTGATAAAAATGTTGAAACATTATTAAGAAAACTAAGATTCCCAAACAATGAAGCCCTGGCTCTGGTTCACGCGGGGACATCTACAAAGTGTGTCCCACATGTGTATTCAACAGCTGGCAGTACAAAGAAAATCCAAGAGAGTTACCGTTCTACTGGTAATCTTACTTCTCTGTATGAAGGGCGTATCAATACCTTTAGCAGTTGTAGAAGGCAAATTGCAGAGGTGGCAAGTGTTCTGTCGAGTGAAGCCTCCCTAAGCAAAAGCAGCCGATTGTCTAAGCTGCTTACCAAAGCAGTGATTAACTTAAACAAAGCTTATGAGAGAGTTGCTAAGTCTTCGGAAATTGTGAGAAGAATTGGCAGGACGGTGAACCAAAGCTCGCTGCCAAAATCCTACCAGAGTAACTGCAATACCTTTTGGGAAAGCTGTGATGTAGATGGTAGACGTTATCGTAAAAAGCACCGGCATCGATCAGTTACAGAAACTGACCCCCAAAATAGTCGATGCAACAAGCAAAAACAAACGGAGAGGTTAGTAGTTGCCCACAAGTGCTGTGAGCGACTCTGGGAAGGTCTGCCAAGTGCAGATTTCAAAAGGCCGACCAGCAAAAATGAGCAAGCTACACGTGTTGAGAAGTCTAATGGAATAGCCAAAGTCGAACTGGCCTCCATAACGAGCACAGCAGAAGCAGCGACAAATTCAGTAACGTTTCGAAACACCGTGGAACATCAGATGCACCACCAGAGTGTCGTTGCGCGAGGAGATTACGCACAAATCACGGATTCAAACCCGAATCGTGCCCAAGAACACAAGTCTTGCAAAGCGAATCTCTCGATTCATGTATTTGAACGGATTGAACCACCTATTGTTGGCTCTCAAGCCGAGTCCACATCTCAAGTTGAATGCCATCTGCTGAGTGCTGAAATAATGGACCTCCCAGCGGAACCAAAACCATCGGAATCCCCATCCAATTCCAAACTTGAGGAATCCCAAACGGAATTGCATATCGACTCCCAAGAGAATAGATTGTGCGTTGGGGAAAAGTCACAGATGGAAACTATCTTGGAATTTCCTGTTGATTCCCCGGCAGCAGACTCTTGCTTTGACTCTCAAATGGCAGAATTCTTGAACAGGTCCCAAAAAGTGAAAATTCCTCTTGCTTCCCAAACAGTGGCCTCTCTGGGAGAAAGGCCGCTGACGAAATCCACCACTGAACTGCACAGAGCAGAGGCCCAGTGTGAAAATCACTGGCTGGAATCCCACCGTGAACTCGGCGCGACAGATTTCTCAGCCGGTGCCCAAACGGCCTGCAGGAAATGTGGTGGCTCAGACGTGGTGTTTCCTGGCGGATTTCAAAAGCTGGACCGTCCAGCCCCTGCCAAGGCCGGTGCAGCGCGGCACCCAGTCGACGCCCAGCAGATGAAATTCCAAATCGATTCCTTGGAGAAATCGGCGCGCGTTGGCACAAAGCTGGAAGATCTTTTTCGATGGGAATGCCCCGTTAAATCTTTCGCCGCAGAACCCCGAGCAGCAGAGTTCGCCGAGTTGCACCAAAGCGTGGAAGGTGCTGCGGCTTTGCAAACAGTGGCAACTCCACTTGAGCATCAGAAACCCAGGTCTTCTGTGGAATTAAAAGTAACTGAATTCCAAGCCGAAGCTCCAAAGCGCAAACCCCAACTTTTTGAATTCGTTATCATGAAATCCCAAGCACCGGAACCTCAGATTGAAACCCAAATGGCGAGCAGGGAAAGCAATGGGGGGACAGACAGCGAATGTCCTGCTGGCCTTCAGACTGCAGGGTCTCCTGTCCCGGGCCACGTGGCGCAGTGCACAGCTGATTCCCACACTGAATCCACAACAGTAGCTTTCCAGGATGGATCCTGCGTGGTGCGGTGCCGAAGAGGAGATTCCAGCATCGCATCCAAAAATGCGGATTCTCTCAAAGTGGAGAAGGAGGAAGGGGAAGTAGTTTCAGGCAACGAGCCCGCAGCAGCAGAAAGCAGCAAGGCGGACGGTGTCAAAGATCAAAGTCATTATGCGGAGAGACCCGGCAGCGAAAATGGCCCGTCGCAAAATGCGAAAGAAGCTGGGAGTCTTGCAGCCAAGATATCGGAGATTCTGCGGCTGGCTGACGGCACGTCGTTACTGGACAACTTGGAAAAGCTGAAAGTCAACTGCGAGCAGATGCTCCCCACCTTTGTCGCAGGGTTCGAGCGGTCGCAGGGCGAGTCCTTTGCGCAGACCTTCATTTGCCGAGATTGGTTGCTGCGCAACAGCTTCCAGAACAGCGTCAAGGCTGTGCAATTGAAGCCGAGCGCGCTGGATTCGTATGCGGAGCTCCAGATGATGATGGAGGCGGCGCAATTCCTGGAAAACAAGATCAGCTATCTGAGGGGGCTGCCCACGGTCCGCAGCTTGCTGTGGTACGATGAGACTTTATACAGCGACTTACTGACCGAGAAAGTGGGCTATCAGCAGCAGTCTCCGCTCTACCCTTCTTTCCAAGAGAGAGTGCAGAATAATTGTTTTGAGGCGCTCGGCGACTACCAGGCTCAGATACTGAAATCCTGCCAAACGGAAACTCAAGGGCAAAATGCCTATTACGTCTACCTCAAGCACAGGCGAGAATTGGACGAGTGCTCGGCAGTAATGCAGAACCTCTCCGACTGCTGCTACTTCTGCCTCTCTGTCCCGATAACCTCGAGTGTCAACTATGGGGACAATTTGGAAAATTTGGAAGCCCTGCGCAAGAATGTCTGGCTGCTGATCAACAGGTACACCGGCCTGCCCGAAAGCCAGCGCGACGCGGCCAAACTGGTGCATCTGTGGATCATGGTTGATTTTGTGAATGCCAGGACCCGCACCATCCACAGCTGCCTGACGGCGAACGAAGAGCTCTTGTGGTTCGGGCTGGAGCACATCCAGTTCGGCGCTGCCAAGATGCTTGTTTGGCAGAAGCGAGAAAAACGCCAGCCATCACAGGAGGGTTCGGCCACACTGGGGGCGGGCAAGGGTCAGGCAAACCGGGCGAAAGATCTAATCCTGGAGTTAAACCGGGACGCGCTGTGCATGCTGTACAACAAGTATAACAGCCTGGCCCCGGACAGGATGTGTCTCAGCAGCAGCGACGAGCAGACCGACACCTCGTGTGACGATGACAAGCTCCTGGGGGCTGAGGGCACCGTTGCCCCCCGGCCAGCAGAGGAGGACCTCCCCGGCCAGCAAGTCGCCGGACTTGGCCACTGCCTCCAGAGCTGCTTCCGTCTACTTTCGGAGCAATTCGGTTCGGTGGGCAGGATCCTGGAGCGCTCGCGGGCTGCCCAGCAGCAAGAACTGGAGCAGCTCCTGTCCCAATGTGAGAACCACCTGGGGTCGCTGAAAAAACTCTTCCAAGTGCTGCAGGAAGTGGAAGCCGAGAAAGCCCTGGTGACCGAGGCCAGCTTTTTGCCTGTGTCCACTCCTCACCCCGCCAGCCCCGTCCTCTTGAACCCCGAAGCGGTTGAGATCTACATCGAGCTGATCATGGTGTACGAGACCGTTCACTACCTGAGAAACCTGATGGCACAGCGGGTGAACCAGGCAACCTACAGGGGCATGCTGTGGTTTGACTCGGCCTTGCTCCCTGAGCTTCTTCACAACCAACAGGACACCACCATCTTCTCGTTGTTCCGGGAGAAATACCTGCACGACCCGGCCGAAGCGCTGGAGCGTGCAATCTCGACACTAGAACAAGAACTGGATTTAATCTTTGAGTACAGGCAAAGTACCAACTACACCTATGCAGTTCAGCTTCTGTCACGGGAGCATGCCGAAATAATGGCTGTCAAGAAACACATGCAGCAGCATGACTTTGGCGTGAAGACCTACGTGAATGCCGTACCTTACGCGGCGTCCATAAACTATGGCTGCACCGAATCGGACTTGACTCACAACTACAGGCAGCTGGTGGTGGTCCTGGAGAAGCTGGTCAAGGCGCCCGAGAAAGATTTGGGGAAGATGGCTCACATCATGGAAGTGATGAAGAGCATTATGGACATGAGGCAGGTGGCTGCTGAGAACAGCGCGTCGGCCCTTCACGTTCTCACCTACCAGATGCGGCAAAACAGCAAGAAAAGGAGGCTGCTGGCGGACTCGGAGGTGGTTCCGAAGGCACCCAAGATCAGGAAGAGCCTGGATTGTGGAGGGGAAGCCCAGTGCAGAACACCGGCAGACAGCACCACAGGCTACAAGAGACACGGCGCAGAGTTGTCTAGCACAAGAAAAAGACGCCTTTGTGACTCTTCATTGGTTCAAAATCGAGGAGAACACGAGGCTGACGATCCTCCCTCCGATAAGAGAAGGATGGTAAGATCAGAGTCTTGTGATTTTAGTTCCTTGAGTTGATCGCACTACAGTGAACTATTTTCAGTACAATTACACTGAAATTACAACACGGGAAACAGGCCGTTCGGCCCAACCAGACAATATTGGTGTTTATTCTCCACACACACACACGAGCTGTTCCCAAATCCCTTTCACTCCCCCACCCTTTCCTTCAACCACCTGCCTGACCTATTCTTAAATGTTGACGTTGGCCCCGATATTAACGAGGAGACAGGAACGGGGCGGGGGTGAGGCCGATAGCGGGCGACGTAAGCGCAACATCGTGGGACGGGTAGGAGGGTACGACAGCACAGTGGTTATGTTACTGGACTAATAATCCGGAGACCATGAGTTCAAATCCCACCACAGCAGCTGGGGAATTTAAAATTCAGCTAATTAAATAAATCTGGTATTAAAAAGCTAGTATCAGTAATGGTGACCATGAAACTACCGGATTGTCATAAAAACCCAACGGGTTCACTAATGTCCTTTAGGGAAGGAAATCTATATGTGACTCCAGACCCACAATGTGGTTGGCTCTTAACTGCCCTCTGAAATGGCCTAGCAAGCCAATGTTGTACCAAAGCCAGCACTGTGGGAGTACCTTCACCACACGGACTGCAGCAGTTCAAGAAGGCAGCTCACCACCACCTTCTCAAGGGCAATTAGGGATGGGCAATAAATGCCGGTCTTGCCAGCGACGCCCACATCCCAGGAACGAATAAAAAAAAATATCTGATTTCAACTGATTTTATCATTTTACCTCCAGTTTTTGCGTCTCATATGCGCG
This sequence comes from Squalus acanthias, assembly GCA_030390025.1. Taxonomy (NCBI): domain Eukaryota; kingdom Metazoa; phylum Chordata; class Chondrichthyes; order Squaliformes; family Squalidae; genus Squalus; species Squalus acanthias. Next base: position 202,068,460 of record CM059426.1, read on the forward strand.
TGAGTGGATGTGATGCCGGCCTGCATGACGCGACTTCCCGTCGCCTATTTAGAGGCCCAGTTCAGAGATGAAACGGGGAGGAGGTTTGTAGGGTTTTGTTGTAAAAGAACAACCGGGAAGCTGAAGAATGAGTGGGAGTAGATGAAAGGCTGCACCAAGATTTTCAGACGGATCTCTGGATGTGCTGCTGGGGGCAGTATGGAGCAGGAGGGAGGTGCTGTTCCCAGCCAGTGAGATAAAGAAGCCTGCTGCCACGACCATGAAGGCATGGCTGGAGGTGTGGGAGGAGGTCAGCAGCAGGAATGTGACCCGGAGATCATGGATTCAGTGCCGCAAGCGGTTCAATGATCTGACCAGGTCAGGAAAGGTGAGCATATGGCTATATTCTCCCAGATACTGCACTGCACCCCCTCTCACTCTGGCTTGTCAGTCCTACTCCATTCACACCACTCCTCACCCCCACATCGCTCTCATCATGAACATTCGGACCAAATCAATGCACCTCCTAGCACCCTCACTCCCTTGGCATGTTCGCCTCCCATTTCCTCCCTCCACCACTGCCAGTGACCGCAATCCACATCTCATCTCGTATGACCTCCGTCACCTCCAACCACTCTCCTGAAAAGGCACCGTCAGCACAATCCTCAAACATTGAAACATATAAGATACTGAGGGGGCTCAACAAGGTAGATGCAGAGAAGATGTTTCCACTCATGGGGGAATCTAGAACTAAGGGGCATAGTTTCAGAATAAGGGGTCGCCCATTTAAAACGATGAGGAGGAATTTCTTCTCTCAGAGGGTTGTAAATCTGTGGAATTCTCTGCCCCAGAGAGCTGTGGAGGCTGGGTCATTAAATACATTTAAGGTGGAGATAGACAGATTTTTGAACAATAAGGGAGTGATGGGTTATGGGGAGCGGGCAGGGAAATGGAGCTGAGCCCAAGATCAGATCAGCCATGATCTCATTAAATGGCGGAGCAGGCTCGAGGGGCCGAATGGCCTACTCCTGCTCCTGTTTCTTATGTTCAAAGGCATGCCACTCACACTCCTTATGCATGCGCCCGATTCTCACCTATACCGTTTGCACAGCATCCATTGGATGTACGCATTCCTCAGACCCACTCATAGTTATGTTGTGGCATCCTTGCAGGGTTAGAGAACGCAAAACACCAGGGAGAGGGTGAGGACTGGTGGAGGACCACAAGAAATAGCTGAAATTTCCCCGGCAGAGGAGAAGGCACGAGATGAGTGGGATATCAAGCTCCTTCAGCGATGACGATGGCAAGGCTCGTGGTCCAGCGGAGAAGGGTGACAACATTAATCTGCATCTTCCACAAAGTAACTTCACCTTCAGTAGACCTCAGAACATTGACAACTCTGATGTGTTTCCTGTGCAGATCAACATTCTCAAAGTGCCATCACTTAACGTCATCCCTTCTCTCCTCCAGGGCCAGAGATGACGACGATGACTCAGAGGAGCTGATACCTGCTGAGGATGTACCGTCACATGACGCAAGCATTCCAGACACCAGCGCAGACACAAGCACCTGGGTTGGGCCTCATAGACAGGTAGCCGGGACTGCACTTGGCTGCTCTCTCAGCGCAAGTGAGCAAGAGCAGAGAATGGTGGAACAGACAGTCAATGAGATTGTGCACCGGAGGGCACCGTCCTCTCCCAGGCTCTGCTGATCAGGACAGTGATGCAGAACCCCTGGGGACCAGCACTGAAAGGGAGAATGCTGGAAGCACAGCAGCAACGGCCGGAGGTATTGGCAGGCCTGCCAGGCACACTGTCCACGGTGGCAGAGAGGATGGAGGAGTCCAACTCTTAACATATGTGGGGTGATGTCCCAGGGCTTTTCAGCTCTGCAATCCACCATGGAGCATGTGGCGAGCTCAATGGTAATTGTAGCCGGGCGCGCACACGAGTCAATATTGACCGCCGTCTTGTCCTGTATGCAGGCTCAGATGGCGGCTCTGTAGACTCTCCCCATGAGCGCCTCAACCAGTCTTGACAAGATTGTAGACGGATTAGATCAGGGCTTCCAAGGCGTCGCTGATCTCCTCCACTCTGCTTTCCCGCGGACAGGTGGAACGGGCGAGGCCAGTGCAGACCTCTCTCAGAACATCTGCACGCCTCATCCATTGCCACCCCCCTCACCCAATACCCGACATGGTGCCTCCAGTCCAGCTAGCCCACACTGCCCCTGCACAAGTACAGGAGGAGCAGTCAGTCCAGTCCAGTCCCTCGCAGGCTACAAAACCCAGAGGTCGTCGGGCAAGAACAACTTGTGACACCGAGAAAGGTGAGCAGCAGCCTTCCAGCATCTCTGCTGAAGCCACAGGGCTGCACCACGTAGAAGTGGTAGGAGTAGAAAGAGAGAGAATATATAGATCACAGGGTAAACACATGGGTGTCTTTTTTTTGTTGACTTAATCCAGTTAATTTGTTCACTATTAAAAATGTGTTACACAATTCCACTGTCGCTATTATTGAATGCAGACGTCACAGTCAGGTTTTAATTTAATGGGTGTGGAAGGTGGAGAGATGATTGGAATCACACAAGTTGTGGGGTATTGGACTAGTGCATTGAGGGTCACAGGACTGCTTTTACGAGGGGTAGGGCGACAATGGTGCAGTTGACATTGGTCTAACTGAACCTATTAAAGCAACCCTTGTGTCACGGGCAGCAATATGTTCTGGTGGCTGTGCGACCGGGTCCCCAGCTTCTCCATTATCACAGTTCTCCTCATCTGGTGAGTCATGAGCGACTTCTTCATCCTGCATCTCCAGACCGCTTGTCTGCGCTATATTATGTAGGATGCAGCATGCAACAATGATCCGCGACATCCTGGCTGGCAAATAATTTAGGGACCTTCCAGACCTGTCAAGGCACCTGAACCTTAACTTCGGCATCCCTATGGCTTGCTCGATTAACGCATTGAATGGTGATGTGTCTGGCGTTGCACCTCTCCTGCGGTTGAGTGGAGGGGTTTCCTCAGCATTGTCATGAGCCAGGGTTGAAGGGGATATCCCTTGTCCCCCAAGCAGCCACCCTGTCAGGTTGATCCCAGGTAGTAACATTGTGGGGATATTCGACTGCCGCAGTTTGAAGATAACCATGGCAGCTCCCAGGGAATTGTGCACAGACCTGCATGAGCGTCTCTTTATGGTTGCAGACGAGCCGAACATTGGTGGAGTGGAAGCCCTTGCAGTTCACAAGTGCTCCTGGCTGGGTGGGGTGGGTGGGTCGGGGGGGAGGAGGGTTGCTCTGATTGCCACATGCGTGCAGTCTATGGTGCCCCTGCACCTGTGGGAAGCCTGCCAGAGATGCAAACCCCAATGCTCGCTCTGTCTGACTGTCCGTCACACAGAAACTCCTGGCCCTGGAAAATAATCCATCCGTTAGCTGCCTGATCCATTTGTGTGCTGCCGACTGTGACGCCCTCGATATGTCTCCTGTCGCAGCCTGGAAGGAGCCAGAAGCAAAGAAATTCAGGCGACCAGCTGCTTTGTCATCCAGAGCCTCCTGGAGCACTGCTCCTCCGAGCGAGCAAGGGAACCTAGCCTCTGCCTGCACACCCTGTTGGGTGGGTATGGCCTTCTGCAAGCACAGGTCCTATGTTGCTGCCTTCTCTGCTGCCCACCTGCAGCTCCTTCCTCAGCTCGCTCTTGCTGCTGGTTCTCCTCTTCCTCCTCCTCTTCGACAGTCCAGAACACGGTAGCAATGGCAGCATCCATAATGGCCTTCTCCCCTGCCAACTCTCAGAGTCTCAGCATCACTACCCGAAGCCACGTACCGTAACCAAACTGCAGCCCACAGTGAACTGAGGAAGCAACTGTGATTGCAGGAGCTTTCACATGGAGAGTTAAGCACCTAAATAAACACCCTGCCAATCCCGGCTCCGTTTCCCCGGCGACCTTGCCGACCCACGGGAAACCCGTGCTCCAGTACTTGAATTCAGTTCGGGGTCCTTATTGCGCCATAGGACCCCGATTTAAATATGTTAATGAGCTTCCCGTCCCTCCATAGTGGGACACTTGTCGGACCTGCTGACAGCCGTCGGCGCCCAGTTATGGGCAGGCCGGGCAATTTATATAATAATAAAAATTTTATGTCTTATCAATATGTCCTGCCACTTTCAAAGATTTGTGTTTATGAACACCATGGTCTCATTGTTCCTGCATCCCTTTAAATTTGTACCATTTAGTTTATATCACCTCTCCTCATTCTTCCTTCCAACACACATTACAACAGTGACTACACTCCATAAAGTACTTCATTGGCTGTAAAGCGCTTTGAGACGTCCGGTGGTCGTGAAAGGCGCTATAGAAATGCAAGTCTTTCTCTTTTACTTTCTTTATTAATTCACACTTCTCTGCATTAAATTTCACCTGCCATGTTTCTGCCCATTTCACCAGTCTGTTTATGTCCTGTTGAAGTCTACTACTATCCCCCTCACTGTTTACTACTTTGCCGAGTTTTGTCATCTGCAAACAGTGAAATTATGCCCTTTATACCCAAGTCCAGGTCATTAATCTATATCAAAAAGAGCAGTGCTCCAAATACCGACCCCAGGGGAACACCACTGTATACTTCCCTCCAATCTAAAAGAACACACCACCACTCTCTGCTTTCTGGCTCTTAGCCAATTTTGTATCCACACTGCCACTGCCCCATTGGTTTGTATTTTGCTAACAAGTCTATTATGTTGCCTTTTGAAAGTCCATGTACACAACATCAACCCTCTCCGTTACTTCATTGAAGAACTCAATCAAGTTTGTCAGATATGGTTTGCCTTCAACATATCCGTGCTGGCTGTCATTTATTAACCCATAGTGACAATTAATTTTGTCCCAGTCTCTAAAAGTTTACCACCACCGACATTAGACTGACTGGCCAGTAGTTACCGGGTTTATCCCTCTCCCCTTTTTTCAACAGGGGTTGTAACATTTGCAACCCTCCAGTCCTCTGGCACCACCCCCCTATCTAAGGAGGATTGAAAGATTGTGGCCAGAGCCTCCGCTATTTCCACCCTTGTAAGGTTTTTTAAATATCTTACAGATTATTTTTGTCTGCACTGCTTCACAAACTGGATTGTTAGCCACATAAACTGATTTTGCTAATCTTAACAGGTTAAAAAAAAAATTCAAATGTGTTTTGGTTAGCCATAGATCTCTTTTCATGTATTGATCTCAGTACTTAGTATGGCACAAGATGTAATGTTGCGTGACCATGGATTAACACTGTGGTCCACACTTTCCTCTCCAGTGAACAATCTCCCAGTATTTTAATTAAGCCTTCAAGTTAAAGAGCGATAGTACGCATAGTTGTAGTCATCAATCTGAATAATGACAGGAAACAAGATAATTAGCCACTTTAATTCTGATTTACAGGATGAGATCAAAGTTGAAAACAAACGGAGAAAGGTATTGATTTTCTAAAGAGTAGTTATGATGTCTAGATATCTTGGGGTGTGGGTGGTGGATTTTAGTCTTCACTACCTGGGTAGTAATCTAGCGGAGCAGATTTCCTGCCCTTTATAAAATCCTTCCGATTTTCAGTCCATTGATTGCACAGGTTTGGAAGACTGTACAAATAGCTAGATGCACAATGTATTCTAATGATGGTGTGCTACACCAACACTGAGTGAGCATATCATCAGGGCCAATGATGTCCTTTTTGTTGCTCTGTGCCATGACATCATAAAGAAATACAGGAAGGTTTCCTCTGGTCAGTATTTCTAGTCAGTCCAGAGTATGAGGTTTCTGGATTAGCAAGTTGAATATACAGACATATGAAAAGATGGGTGGCAATAAATCATCAGCCCTGCCCCATCTGCCCTCGATAACTCGGGACCATATGAGCTGATGTCCAATTCACAGCAACCAACCCAGACCGGATTGAGCTATTGAATACATGAGCGAGCGGCTCACATATGGCCCTTTTCCTTGAGCCTTGGGATAAATGACAGCAGGTCCTGAAGCACAACCAGCCTTGCAGTATCGTTTGCTGCAACCATTTGTGAAGTTAGTTCTAATGGAGCAGTTTTAGCTACAAACCGACCCTGTAATACTGGGACCGTGATATTGTCTCCCAAAGTAAAAACTGACGCAAAGTATCTGTTCAGCTCATCGGCCGTATCTTTTATCTTTGTGCACGACTGAGATCGACAGATTTCTATTAGGTAAGGGGGTATCAAGGGATATGGAGCAAAGGCGGCTTGATGGAGTTGAGGTACAGATCAGCCCTGATCTAATTAATTGGCAGAATAGGCTCGAGGGGCTGACTGGCCTGCTCCTGTTCCTATGTCTAACCTGCCCTGTCAAAGTTTGGTGACAAACACCTCAAAGGACGGGGGGGGGGCGGGGGCGGGTCTTGGAATTAAGTCAGGAAGTTATTAATAGACCAGCAACACATATTTAAACACATGGCGGACCAAACAAAGACCAACTAAAACGTTTTTTACCAGTTGAATTGTGGAACTGAACCAATTGAATCAGGAATAACATGTTGTTTCTATCAAGTGATCTAAGGCACATTCTTTCAAAGGAAGGAGTGGTCCAATAAAAGAAAATCATAGAAATTTTGTTTGAGCACCCCCCACCCCGGCCCTCCTCTGCCGACACCACCGAGGCCTAACACACTTGGTTTTTAGAAGTGAGTAGCAGTGCTCATAGGGAGGAGAAGGCCCTTCCAATTTCACTGACTGGTGCACAGATTTATCCATGTAAGTGTGGTATGTGAAAGGGAGCAATTTATTTATTGATCTACTTGCTATTTATTATCTAGGAAGCAATATCAAAATAAAACACTTCCATCACTGTCTCCAGACAAATTCCTCACAAGTTTCGTTCAATGGCGATATGCTCCCCACCTTTCAAAACCGTAAGCTCGAAGCTTACTTGAGCAACATCACAGGAGATCCGTTAAATTATTTCACAATATCATGATTCGGTTTATTCACTGAATAAATCTACTCGGACTTTGTACTGTACAGTTTATGTCCAACAAGTCTTTTTTTTTTCTTCATTTCGTTTGCTTTATTTGAATTGTTAGATAAACGGAGGTACGGTAATAATGGGCCAGAAATTCGGCTTTCCGGCTTCCTGCGGGTGCAAGCATCGCGCGCGTACTTGCCTACCGCGCCTGCAGTTGTGCTTTGGGCCCACGAGGACTTCGGCTCCTGGGCCTCCTGTAGCTGCCGGCGCGCAGTGCTTGTGTATCCCAGGGGCGCAGTTAGTTCGAAGCGTCCCCTGGGATCACGTGGGCCATGGAGAGCCAATCCTAGCAGGGCATTTTCATTCATAGATTTGACAGGAAGACCTGTCAAATCTATGAATAGAGATCGGCCCCAAAACCACACTTAAACTTCAAATAAATTTTTTTTTTAAATCACATTTTTAAAATAACTAAGTTAAATAAATTAACTACTTTAAAGAAAAATTTTAATTTTTGAAAAAATTAATTATACTTTTTAACGGTGCTAAAAATAAACTTACCTTTCTTTAAAGATAAACCTGTTGAAAACATTTTTAAATTGTAATTAATTAACCACTTACCTTGTTAAAAACAGGTCTTGCGCCTCCTTTTTAAAAGCGCAGCTTCTCCATACTTACCTTCCTGGAGAAACCTGAAAAAAAATCTGAAGTTCGCTGCGTGTGCGCAGCCTCTCCCGCGCACGCATTCGACTTCTGAACCCCTTCCTTCAGTGCATGCAGGAAACCGGCACTTCAGGTGGCCTTACAGGTGAGTACACAGCGCGTACTCACCCGACAACAGCTGAATTTCTGGCCCAATGTTTCTGTTTGAACCTTATTCTGAATTTCCTATTTGGAAAAATAGACCTTTTTTTTTAATGTAGTTTTATTGGGTCTGGCAAACTCCTCTCAAACACTACTGAAAAATCCTGCCTCCGTCAGTGTTTGACCCTCCGAGTTGTGTGTCTAGCTGTGTTTTTTTTTTAAGCATACGTCCATATCTCTCTTGCCGTGCTCTTGCATCAGACGCAGGAGTCAGCCAGGTGTGGTTAAAGCAATTGCTTTTGTTCATCCACAAATGTGGTTTGATGGAAGCCGTGCCAATCGCTTCCATCTATAATATCACTTCCAGAAAAGGTACATTTTCTCAGGAAATAAAGTCGCAGATAATATAAAAATTTACATTTATCTAACCTGTATTTACACGTACCAAGTTACAACCACCTTAAACATTCACTCCCTCCACAGTGGGTGAGCAATTCCACCCTGACTTGGAAGTATATCGGCTGTTCCTTCATCGTCGCTGGGTCAAAATCCTGGAACTCCTTCCCTGACAGCACTGTGTGGGAGTACCTTCACCTTCTCGAGGGCAATTAGGGATGGGCAATAAATGCTGGCCTTGCCAGCGAGGCCCACATCCCGCGAATGAATCAAAAAAACCTCCCTCTTTTAACCAACAGTTTATATAAGCACGGCCTTGTATATTAATATTTTTCCTTGCAGTTCCTTCTATGTTTCCTTCACAGAGGTGTAAAATACATTGGGATAGATTTTAATCTTTACCACCTGGGTGCTGAGCATTGGCTGAGCAGAGCACGAAGAGGAAAATTAGGTGCGGGGGGGGGGTGGTGGGGGGAATCGCTCGCCCATTATGGAGCCCACTTCCCTTCCATTTAAGTTAAATGAAGGCCAGAAATCCTGGGGCAACATAAAAGGGGTAGAGAGCCGTCTCATGGGTTTCCGCTTCTATTTCCTGTGCTTAGTGCCCAGAGCACAAGCGTAGGAAAATAGTTCCTCACTTGCCAAGGAAATAAATTCCCTATAACCAGACTGCCTAAAGGAAGAATTTGACTTTTAAGACGGCATTCACAAGAGGCAGGTTGTCGACTGTACCACCAACACTGGCCACGCCGAGGAGTCCCTCACCTCGCCCCGAATCATTCCGCACATATCACATCCGTGACAGAAAACATCTCAATGACCGAAAACCTAACACCCTGCCTACCGTTTCCGAGCACCGTGCCTCTCCTTTGGTGCCTGCTCTCGTACGTTCTTTCAGTCCTGGTCTCCTACTTCTGCTGCAGTGGCAGGAGGTTCATGAGGTGGCCGGCCGATGATTTGCAGCAGAAGCCCGTGGGCATTGAGGCTGGTACTCCACTGACTTTGTTGGTGGCCCATTTCACCTTTCTGAAGGAGGTAGAGAGAGTGAAGCCACTCTGCGTGCTGTCTTGTGGAATGGAGCCCAGGTTTCAGAGGGCATTCCTAAATGGGGGGGGGGGCAGGGGGTGGGGGTGAACCTCCTAACGGCTGATCAAGGAGCGGAGTGGCCAAGATCTGGGAACAGGCCCGTCCGTCTATCCCTTCGGCAGCAGCAGGCGTTGAGCCCCAGCATACGGAAGGATGTGGATAATTTGCTTTCACAGTCAGAGTACTGCCTGCAGTTTTGAGCTCCACACGGCAGGAAGGACGTTGAGGCGATAGAGAGGGTACAGCGCAGATTCACTCGGATGCTGCCTGGCATGAGGAAACACAAATACAGGAAACTTTTGTTTATCCGGCACCCAAATATCCGGAATTCTCGCTTAACCGGCAAAAATCATCCTCCGAAAACTCCTCTCAAATAACCGGCAATGTTGCCGAGTCGCAGTCGAGTCTCCGCGAACGCCGAGTACTCCGAAAACTCCTCTCAAATAACCGGCAATGTTGCCGAGTCGCAGTCGAGTCTCCGCGAACGCCGAGTACTCCGAAAACTCCTCTCAAATAACCAGCAATGTTGCCGAGTCGCAGTCGAGTCTCCGCGAACGCCGAGTACTCCGAAAACTCCTCTCAAATAACCGGCAATGTTGCCGAGTCGCAGTCGAGTCTCCGCGAACGCCGAGTACTCCGAAAACTCCTCTCAAATAACCGGCAATGTTGCCGAGTCGCAGTCGAGTCTCCGCGAACGCCGAGTACTCCGAAAACTCCTCTCAAATAACCAGCAATGTTGCCGAGTCGCAGTCGAGTCTCCGCGAACGCCGAGTACTCCGAAAACTCCTCTCAAATAACCGGCAATGTTGCCGATCCCGAGTCCGAGTCCGCGAACGCCGATTTAGTCAGTAGGGGTAGTTTTCAAAAGTGCCACTACTCGGCCTCCTGGCGCTGTCGGAAGTATACTGCACATTTCTTGATTTATTTATTTTTCTTTGTTAAAAATAGCCTCGGTAGATATAACTCTCCGTTATATGGTACTTTCGATAAACCGGCACCACGCCGGTCCCGTCAGTGCCGGTTAATAAAGAGTTTCCTGTATGAAGAAAATTGAGGCTTTTTAAAAATTAGAACAGAGAAGATTAAGGGGTGGTTTGGTAGAGGTGTTTAAAATTCAGACGGGATGGGACAGGGTAGAGAGGAACAGATTGTGTCCAGTGCTTGCACTGTCTAGACCAGGGGGACATAGATACAGAATTAAATGTAAGCGATTTAGGACAGAGGGCAGGGGAGACTATTTTACACAGAGGATGTGGAATGCACTACATTAGTGATTGAAGCAGAGACGATGTCGATAATTTGAGAATAGGTTAGGCAGGTGGTTGAAGGAAAGGGGAATAAAGGGGTATGGGAACAGGGTGGGCACATGAGATTAGGACCACTGCTTGTGTGTTTTATGTCTGATAAACAGTCAAGTTGAGGTGGTAATGTAATGGTTGCTTTTATTTCAGACTCTCTGGAACATTCTCTCTGGATATAACATTCACTATAAGAGGAGACCCTGGCGGGTAAATGCTACAGTATGCTTGCTCCTATCAAGGCACCCTCTAGTGTTCAATCACACAATATGCAAGTAGACTGTCACTGTGGAGGATAAACGGACTGGTTGGGCCGAATGGCCTGTTTCCATGTTGTAATTTCTATGTCATTCTCTGAAAAAATGAATGAGAAAGATAACATTTTAAAAGAATAAAATGTAAATGTCAAAATGACAAAGTTCTAATGTGAAGTAAATCTATGAGGAACAAATATTTTCAAAATAGCTAATGATGCTTTGCAAACTTTCCCTTTGGAAATGAGTATACATTACCTCAGTTACCTCGGTAAGAATATCAGGGATCTAAATTTTAATAAGGACATCAAGTAAGCAGAACCCAGGTCCTCCAGCTCACGAGAGCCAATCGCCCTCTTTACTGGGAGCTCCGAAAGGCTGCCAGCTATGGACCCTGAGGCGAGTAGGCTAACACGAAGGAATCCATCTTGTTGGCTGTCCTACGAGAATTTGATTGACAGCCAGGAGCACAGAGTGAGGTATAAGTGTGGATGCAAACTCAATGTGCTCTTTTTTTTTTCTTCACCTCTTTGATGCCCTAAAATGCTGAGAGTGCACACTCCCTCAAATTCACAGGTAGTAAAAGATTGTACACTGTCATGACATGATACTGTATTTAAGAGTATGTTGCATAGCCTGAATGGGTTACTGAGTAATAAGTACGCAACTAACCAACAACTGAAATCACTACACCCTCCAAGTCACACACCAACCTGACCTGGACATATTTCGCCATTCCTTCAACGTCGTTGGGTCAATATCCTGGAATTCCCTACTTAATACTATTGTGGGAGCACCATCACCACAAGGAGTGCAGTGGTTCAAGAAGAAGACCTACCACCATATTCTCAGAGCAACCAGGGATGGACAATAAATGCCGGCCTTGCCAGTGACCTGCACATCCCGAGAATAAATTAAAAGCCACTAGATGTTGCATGAGAATGAGCCAAGGTGACTGACCCTTGCTATCTGGGGCTCCACCAACTGATGGGTTGCTCGTGGTGGGTTGTTGATTTCCAGAGCTCAACGGGCTGAATTTTGAGGTCTCCCGCCCAGCGGAAATGGAGCAGCGGCACCCCGAAAATCGCGGGGAAAGACGTACCGCGCCGTCCCTGCTGTGACCGCGGCAGTCCTCACCTGGGCCCACCTCTGGGTGGCCGAGTCAGGTGGGAGTCCCACCTAAAATGGAAATCTGCATCCTACGATGTACATAGGGCCCCGACTGCCATTTAAAGAGAGCGCTGGGCAAAGCGTGCGTCGCGCGGCGCTCCTTCCAGTATCAGCTGGCGGTCCAGCCGAAGAGGATCCCATGGGTAAGTCTGTGTTTGTTTTTGTGGGGCCATGATGTTCCCATGTCATTGCTGCTCTCGTTCCTCCCGGTGGTAGCGGTTGCGAGACTGGGAGGTGCTATCAAAGTGGGCTGGCCGTAGGGCGGTACTCGCAGCAAGTCTGAAGCCCATTCTTTCTGGCCAGGAAGGTGTCATGGTGCAGGGCCACCTCAAGGGGAAAATTAGGAAGTGGGAAGTTGACAGAACTTTTATTGGGCTTGGTGTAGAGGATTGCCAGGGCAGAGTGCTTTGAACAAAATCGAACGAGGTAGATCACACACCCATAACAGAGCCCGTCCGATTCTCAACCCATCTCAATGAATGCGGGACTTCAGTTATGTGGAGGGACTGGAGAAGCTGGGATTGTTCTCCTTAGAGCAGATCAGATTGTAGGGTGATTTCATAGAGGTGTTCAAAATTCTGAGAGGTTTTGATAGAGTAAATAAGGAGAAGCTATTTCCACTGGCAGGAGGGGGGGCGGTAACCAGAGGACACAGATTTAATATCATTGGAAAGAGCGGGGGAGCGGGACTAATCGGATAGCTCTTTCAAAGAGCTGGTACAGGGACGATGGCCGAATGGCCTCCTCTCTGTGCCGTAGGATTCTATGAATAGATGGAAAATAGGGCGGGCTCCTTTACAGGCAACGATTCCCCACTACCCCTGCCTCAACCCCAACTATCCTCTCAACCCAACTGCAAGAGGAAAATGTGTCCCAAATTTTTAAAAATCATCATGGGGATGGGTTTTGAGCTATATCGGGCCCTATGAACTCTCCGATTTGTACTTACCTTTGTGATCTGTTCACTAATATTGCTTTCCTTAATTTGCAGAATAAACAAATGTTTTAAATTTGCAGGTCACTGGCGATAATCTGAAGAGTCCAGAGTGCGGAAAATCCTCCCACACACTACAAACTTCCGTGTGCACTTCCTGATCTGTAATTAAGCTGGAATGCCAAGTACTATCATGAAACTAAATAGTAGGGCGAATTTTTTTTTAAATAAATAAAACAACAAACAAACGCGATCTTGGTACAATGGATTTATATTTGAAGTAGGATTATGTGTTTTACTTGCTCTTCACTGAGTAACTCGGTAATTACAAGGTAGTCTTAATCGATAGTGCAGCGGGGCGCAGTGTAAATTGGTTCATACTTGTGTGCGAAGGCAAAGATTACGGCACGTAAAAATGGACAGAAAAAATTGACATTAGGTCAAAATAAATGTCTGATCAGTGGAATCATGACTTAATACCAGTCGGTCTTATAAAAGGGAGGAGAGGAACAAAAGCCCAGCAAATGTGGGCTTTGAAATTTCCATTGGTTTTACTGGGTGTGCATTTACAATGTGTTAAAGTAGTTTTAATTTATTTTAATAGGGAAGTTTTTTATTCCGCCTCTGTTGAAGAATAGCTGTAGTCTTGGAACTGGTAGCAGTCCGCGAACTTGATGCAAGACAACAGGAAATTATCCCAACCTTTTGAGCACGAATGAACGTTTAGTTTCTGGGAAATTAACATTTTTTTTGCTGATGTACTGTTTGATGTTTTGGTTTAATGGGATTTAAATGTCATGTTATTTTTTACCACGTTTGTTGGAGTTTAATTGTGTAATGCTTTTTTTTTTGTTGGCTTTGGAAAAAAACATCCAAAAAATGGGACGAAAGTTTAATCCCAACAACATTTATTTTGCGGTGATTATGCTAAAGTGATACTTTCAGAAAACGCAACGCTGGGATTTGCAAATGGCCTGAGGGTATAGTTCCGACAGGCGGATCTTCCATCTATTTATAACAGAGAGGAAACAGATTCTAACCTGGCATTTTCTTTTCGACGTTTGCAGGCGTGCACTCAGAGACAGTTAAAAGTCTGCCGTTCCCACTTGAATTTTCTTTAATTTGTTAAAGACCAAAAGTAAAACATTGTGTTAGATAAAACCGTGTGCGTGCCAGTCATGGGAAAATTTAAGATTCCCCACACACTTGTCATGGCTGTTTGCATTTTCGAGTGTTCACTATTTTTCCATTTCTATAAATGTGAAGATGTTGCAATGGTGCATAGCTTTTTCATTCCATTGTCACTGTTAATGGTTCTCGTCGTGCATATTGGTGTGATTTGTGCCGCCTTTTAAGAAATGTGAGTTGGTGTGTATTTTTATACTTTTCTAAGTTTTTTGCATTTGACCAAAATACACATTTGATATAGTGCCTGTGTTAAGTGTTTTATTAAACAATTGCCTTTCGAAAAGCAAAAACCAATATTATTCAGGGACCATTGCTTCATTGGGCCCAGGCTGAGAAAGCCTAAAGCCTTTAAAACAGGCACCTCAGACAGGATCTGCAGAAATTGCTTCATTTATATGTATGAATCACAGAAATGTACACCACTGTAGAACACTTCACTATTCTTAGAATATCTGCTTTAAGCCTTTGTTCGGTGTTATAAAACACTGCGTGAAGTCACGTCACCCTGAGAACTACTAAAGAGAAAGAACCTGCATTTATACAGCGCCTTTCGCCACCTTAGGATGTTCCAAAGTGCTGCACAGCCAATGAAGTACTTTTTGAAGTGTCGTCGCTGTTGTAAAGTAGGAAACACGGCAGCCAAATTTGTGCACAGCAAGCTCCCACAAACAGCAATGAGATAATGACCAGATAATCTGTTTTATTGATGTTGGTTGAGAGATAAATATTAGCCAGGACACCTGGAAAAAATCCCCAGCTCTTCTTCATACACGCCAACATGTCGGTGCCTCGGTTTAACATCTCAGCCGAAAGACGGCACCTCCAACAGTGCAGCACTCCCTCAGTACTGCACTGAAGTGTCAGCCTAGCTTTATGTGCTCAAGTCTCTGGAGCGGGACTTGAACCCACAACCTTCTGACTCAGAGGCGAGAGTGAGTCATGACTAACACCTATCAGCTTTTGTAGCATCTCAGATACTGTTTCCAAGACTTCCATGTGAACCAAGTGGGTTTCTCTACTCTGTGTGCACTGAGACAACATCCATCCCCAGCTGACTGCAAACTTAATTCTTCCTGCAAGATGCCAATGTTTCATTTCTTGAGCCTCGTATTTTACGCGATCCTGTGTGAGTTGCTATAATCCAGGATTTTTTTCATCTATTCACTAAATTCAGCTCCTCCTTACTAATATGAGAGGGGCACTGCTGCAGTTTCATTCTCTGGCCTTTAGAAATTTAATTCTTCAAGATATAGACATTTGGCATTGCATTTAAAGTTCTGTGTTTTTGTGGTTTCTGCATTATCTTTGGTGCATTAGTTGATGCTGCCGTTCGCTGCTGCATTTTTGCAATGTTGCCATTGGTCCCTCTTGCCGTTGAACACCCTCCAATGACAGTGCTGGATTTGGGGGAGGAAGGGGGAACAAAGGCAGATACGACTGCGCCTCAGGCTTCTGTCATCAACTCGGTCTCATCCGAGGAGCCAAGTCCCCAAACCTAGGCACACCTGATTGGGGATGTCTGAAGGAACCTGCCTTCACCATTATGTTTCACAGTGGATGCTTTCATGGAGTTATGCAGCCTTCCTGAGACTGACCTGTGGATAAAATCTACTACAGGGACATCCCTGTCCGTGGCTGTGGGGTCCAGCCCCCACTCCGGAGACTTGAGCACATAATCTAGGCTGACACCTCAGTGCAGTGCTGAGGGAGTGCTGCACTGTCGGAGGTGCTGTCTTTTAGATGAGATGTTAAACCGAGGCCCCGTCTGCCCTCTCAGATGGCCGTAAAAGATCCCACGGCACTATTTGAAGAAGAGCAGGTGAGTTTTCCACTCCAGGGGATGGGTGAAGGGAGTATTAATGAGCTGCAGGAGAGAACACCCACTGAATCACTGCACTGGGAATTTTCCCCAGTGCCCTCGCCAATATTTATCCCTCAACCAACATCACTTTAAAAAAAACACAGATTACCTGGCCATTATTTCATTGCTGTTTTTGGGACCTTGCTATGCACAAATTGGCTACCTCATTTCCTAAGTAACAACGGTGACTACACTTCAAAAGTACTTCATTGGCTGTAAAGCATTTGGGACGTCCTGAGGTTGTGAAAGGCGCTATATAAATGCAAGTCTTTCTTTTTGTTAGCCTTTTTTTCTTCATTATCCAGGTGTGTTAAGAAATCAACCCAGATTTCTGACAGGTTGCGATTTTAAGGACTTCTTGTGGTTGTAGTTCTTTATGACAGGCCTATTTGTTACCTTCTGAGCTCACACTGCAAACTCGGCTTCACATTCACAAGGGAGGAAGGCTGAGGTATAATGAAAAGAGAGCTTTTTCAGTAACATTATTATTTTAGCAACTCAGCTCTTTACATTCAAATATATTTCCAATTGAAAGGCTATTGGGCCTCTTAAGTTCTATAAGTAGAATTGTGATGCTACAATGAAGTACAGGGTCAGCTGTTCTTTCTGGGCTGTATAGACGACCAATAACCAATATGCTGTGTCATGGTTTACGAGATTCACTGGCCAATTGTTAACTCATGACTCAGTTATGTAATCTGGTAAAACCAATTCTGCATATAAAGAACACCAGCTTAATTACATGTGCAGTATTTCTTCAATGCTGAGTTGATGTATTTTATGCATTGTAATCGATCGCTCATTGCATTATACAAAGAGAGTCAAGACCATGTGATGTCTGTTGTGGGGAGGTTAGTAGAATCTTTATTAGGGACAGAGTAACTGAGCACTAGAACAAATATGAGCTGATCAGAGAGAGCCAGCATGGATTTGTTAAAGGTAAGCCAAGTCTAACCTAGTTGAATTTTTTGGGGAGGTCACTAACGTGGTAGATAAGGGATTATCTACAGAAGGTATTTGATAAGGTTCCACACAAGAGACTGTTAGGAAAAATGGAAGCACATGGAATTGGAGGCGACCTTTTGACATGGGTAGGGAATTGGTTAGAAGGTAGGAGACAGAGAAAAAGGATAATTTGGCATGTACTGCCATTGTCAGAGTGTAACTAGTGGTGTCCCCCAGGGATCTGTACTGGGGCCTCAGCTCATCACTACATTTAGAAATGGCTTAGATGAAGGAATAGCCCAAGTTCGCTGACAACACGAAGTTAGGTGGCACAGTAAGTAGTGTAAATGGAAGTAGAAAGTTGCAAAGGGACATTGATGGATTAAGTGAGTGGGCAAAACTGGGCAGATGCAGTTACAAAAGAACATAAGAAAAAGGAGCAGGAGTAGGCCATTCGGCCCCTCGAGCCTGCTCCACCATTCAATAAGATCATGGCTGATCTTCTACCTCAACTCCACTTTTCTGCACTATCCCCATATCCCTTAATATTCAAAAATCTATCGATCTCTGTCCTGAATATACTCAACGACTGAGCCTCCACAGCCCTCTGGGGTAGAGAATTCCAAAGATTCACCACCCTCTTGAGTGAAGAAATTCCTCCTCATCTCAGTCCTAAATGGCTGACCCCTTATTCTGAGACTGTGACCCCTGGTTCTAGACTCCCCAGCCAGGGGAAACATCCTCCCTGCATCTACCCTGTCAATCCCCCCATCCCAGGAATCAGTCTGGTGAACCTTTGTGGCAAGTATATCCTTCCTTAGGTAAGGAGACCAAAACTGTACACGACACTCCAGGTGTGGTCTCACCAGGGCCCTATATAATTGCAGTAAGACGTCTTTACTCTTATACTCAAATCCTCTTGTAATAAAGGCCAACATACCATTTGCTTTCCTAATTGTTTGCTGTACTTGCATGTTAACTTTCAGTGATTCGTGTACAAGGACACCCAGCTCCCACTGAACACCAACATTTTCCAATCTCTCACCATTTAAAAAATACTCTGCTTTTCTATTTGTCCTACCAAAGTGGATAACTTCACATTTCTCCACATTATATTCCATGTTCTTGCCCACTCACTTAGCCTGTCTATATCCCCTTAAAGCCTCTTTGCATCCTCCTCACAACTTACATTCCCACCTAGCTTTATATCATCAGCAAACTTGGATATATTACATTTGGTCCCTTCATCCAAATCATTGATATAGATTGTGAATAGCTAAGGCCCAAGCACTGATCCTTGCCGTACCCTACTAGTTACAGCCTGCCAACCCGATAAATGACCCGTTTATTCCTACTCTCTGTTGTCTGTCCGTTAACCAATTCTCAATCCATGCTAGTATATTACCCCCAATCCCATGAGCCCTAATTTTGTTTAATAACCTCTTGTGTGGCACCTTATCAAATGCCTTTTGAAAATCCAAATACACCACATCCACTGGTTCCCCCTTATTTATTCTGCTAGTTACAACCTCAAAAAACTCTAACAGATTTGTCAAACATGATTTCCCTTTCATAAATCCATGTTGACTCTGCCCAATCCTATTATTATTTTCTAAGTGCTCTGTTACCACGTCCTTAATAATAGATTCTAGCATTTTTCCTACTACTGATGTCAGGCTAACTGGTCTGTAGTTCCCCATTTTCTCTCTCCCTCCTCTCTTAAATAGTGGGGTTACATTTGCTACCTTCCAGTCCGCGGGTACCGTTCTAGAAGCTATGGAATCTTGGAAGATGACAACCAATGCATCCACTAACTCTATAGCCACCTCTTTTAAAACCCTAGGATGTAGGCCACCAGGTCCAGGGGATTTATTGGCTTTCAGTCCCATTAATTTCTCCAGTACTAATTTTTTACTAATACTAATTTCTTTCAGTTCCTCATTCTCACTAGACCCTTGGTTCGCCACTATTTCCGGGAAGTTTATTGCGTCTTCTTCCGTGAAGACAGATACAAAGTATTTGTTTAATTTCTCTGCCATTTCCTTATTCCCCATTATAATTTCTCCTGTCTCAGCCTGTAAGGGGCCCACGTTTACTTTCGCTAATCTTTTCTTTTTTACATACCTATAGAAACTTTTACGGGAACGGTAGTATAGTGGTTATGTTACTGGACTAGTAATCCAGAGGTCTGGACTAATGATCCAGAGACGTGAGTTCAAATCCCACCACAGCAGCTGGGGAATTTAAATTCAGTTAATTAAATAAATCTGCAATGAAAAGCTAGTATCAGTAATGGTGACCATGAAACTATCAGATTGTCGTAAAAACCCATCTGGTTCACTAATGTCCTTTAGGGAAGGAAATCTGCCGTCCTTATATGGTCTGGCCTATATGTGACTCCAGACCCACAGCAATGTGGTTAACTCTTAACTGCCCTCTGAAATGCCCTAGCAAGCCACTCAGTTGTAAAAAAAAACTGCTACGAAAAACAATAACAATAAAACCGGACGGACCACCCAGCATCGACCTCGGCACCAGCTACACATATGAAAATGGCACACCCAGCCCAGTCGACCCTGCAAAGTCCTCCTCACCAACATCTGGGGACTTGTGCCAAAATTGGGAGAGCTGTCCCACAGACTAGTCAAGCAACAGCCTGACATAGTCACACTCACAGAATCATACCTTTCAGCCAATGTCCCAAACTCCTCCATCACCATTGCTGGGTACGTCCTGTCCCACTGGCAGGACAGACCCACCAGGGGTGGCGGCACAGTGGTATACAGCCGGGAAGGAGTGGCCCTCAACATTGACTCTGGACCCCATGACGTCGCATGGACAAGGAAACCTCCTGCTGATTACCACCTATCGCCCTCCCTCAGCAGATGAATCAGTATTCCTCCATGTTCAACACCACTTGGAAGAGCACTGAGGGTAGCAAGGGCACAGAATGTACTCTGGGTGGGGGACTTCAATGTCCATCACCAAGAGTGGCTCGGTAGCACCACTACTGACCGAGCTGGCCGAGTCCTGAAGGACATAACTGCCAATCTGGGTCTGCGACAGGTGGTGGGAAAACTAACACGAGTTGTGTGGCACTACCACTGTGCTAAATGGGATAGATTAAGAACAGATCTAGCTGCTCAAAACTGAGCATCCATGAGGCGCTGTGGGCCATCATCAGCAGCAGAATTGTATTCCACAACAATCTGTAACCTCATGGCCCGGCATATCCCTCACTCTACCATTACCATCAAGCCAGGGGACCACCCCTGGTTCAAGGAGTGTGGAAGAGCATGCCAGGGGCAGCACCAGGCATACCTAAAAATGCAGTGCCAACCTGGGGAAGCTGCAACACAGGACGACATGCGTGCTAAAAAGCGGAAGCAGCCAGCTACAGGCAGAGCTAAGCGATCCCACAATCAATGGATCAGATCAAAGCTCTGCAGTCCTGCCACATCCAGTCGTGAATGGTGGTGGACCATTAAACAACTAATGGAAGGGGGAGGCTCCATGAATATCCCCATCCTCAATGATGGCAGAGCCCAGCACATGAGTAACAAAAGACAAAGCTGAAGCGTTTGCGACCATCTTCAGCCAGAAGTGCCGAGTGGATGATCCATATCGGCCTCCTCCTGAGGTCCCCACCATCACAGAACCCAGTCTTCAGCCAATTCGATTCACTCCACGTGATATCAAGAAATGGCTGAGCGCACTGGATACAGCAAAGGCTGTGGGCCCCGACAACATCCCCGCTGTCGTGCTGAAGACTTGTGCTCCAGAACTAGCCGCGCCTCTAGCCAAGCTGTTCCAGTATAGCTACAACACTGGCATCTATCTGACAATGTGGAAAACTGCCCAGGTACGTCCTGTCCACAAATCCAATCCAGCCAATTACCGCCCGATCAGTCTACTCTCAATCATCAGCAAAGCGATGGAAGGTGTCGTCGACAGTGCTATCAAGCAGCACTTACTCACCAATAACCTGCTCACTGATGCCCAGTTTGGGTTCCACCAGGACCACTTGGCTCCAGACCTCATTACAGCTTTGGTCCAAACATGGACAAAGAGCTGAATTCCAGAGGTGAGGTGAGAGTGACTGCCCTTAACATCAAGGCAGCATTTGACCGAGTGTGGCATCAAGGAGCCCTAGTAAAACTGAAGTCAGTGGGAATCGGGGGGGGAAAACTCTCCACTGGCTCGAGTCATACCTAGCACAAAGGAAGATGGTTGTGGTGGTTGGAGGTCAATCATCACAGCCCCAGGGCATCGCTGCAGGAGTTCCTCAGGCCCAACCATCTTCAGCTGCTTCATCAATAACCTTCCCTCCATCATAAGGTCAGAAGTGGGGATGTTCGCTGATGTCTGCAAACTGTTCAGTGACTTTCGTAACTCCTCAGATAATGAAGCAGTCAATGCCCGCATGCAGCAAGATCTGGACGACATTCAGGCTTGGGCTGAAAAGTGGCAGGTAACATTCACGCCATACAAGTGCCAGGCAATGACTATCTCCAACAAACGAGCATCTAACCACTACCCCTTGACATTCAACGGCATTACCATCGCCGAATCCCTCACCATTAATATCCTGGGGGTCACCATTGATCAGAAACTTAACTGGACCAGCCACATAAATACTGTGGCAACAAGAGCAGGTCAGAAGCTGGGTATTCTGCGGCGAGTGTCTCACCTCCTGACTCCCGAAAGCCTTTCCACCATCTACAAGGCACAAGTCAGGAGTGTGATGGAATACTCTCCACTTGCCTGGATGAGTGCAGCTCCAACAACACTCAAGAACCTCGATACCATCCAAGACAAAGCAGCCCACTTGATTGGCACCCCATCCACCACCTTAAACATTCACTCCCTCCACCACCGGCGTACCGTGGCTGCAGTGTGTACCATCTACAAGATGCACTGCAGCAACTCCCAAACCCGCGACCTCTACCACCTAGAAGGACAGGGGCAGCAGGCGCATGGGAACACCACCACCTCCAAGTTCCTCTCCAAGTCACACACCATCTTGACTTGGAAGTATATCGCCATTCCTTCATCGTCGCTGGGTCAAAATCCTGGAACACCCTCCCTAACAGCACTGTGGGGGTACCTTAACCACACGGACTGCAGCGCTTCAAGAAGGTGGCTCACCACCACCTTCTCAAGGGCAACTAGGGATGGTCAATAAATACTGGCCTTGCCAGCGACGCCCACATCCCATTATCAATTTCTTGGTCCTCCTTTGCTGAATTCTAAAATCCTCCCAATCCTCAGACTTACTATTCTTTTTGGCAACATTATAAGCCTCTTCCTTTGATCTAATACTATTTTTAACTTCTCTTGTTAGCTATGTTTGGACCACTTTTCCTGTGGGGTTTTTGTGCCTTAAAGGAATGTATATTTGTTGTAAATTATGTATTAATTCTTTAAATGCTAGCCATTGCTTGTCTACCATCATACCTTTAATGTAGTTTCCCAATCTACCTTAGCCAACTCGACCCTCATACCTACAGCTTTGTTTAGATTTAAGACCCTAGTTTTGGATTTAACTGAATCACTTTCAAACTCAATATAAAATTCTATCATATTATGGTCACTCTTCCCTAAAGGCCCCTTTACTACAAGGTTATTAATTAACCCTTTCTCATTGCACAATACTAGATCTAAAATAACCTGTTCCCTAGATGGTTCCTCAACATACTGATCTAGAAAGCTATCTTGTATACATCCATGAACTTATCCTCCACACTATTACTGCAAATTTGGTTTGCCCAGTCTATATGTAGATTAAAGTCCCCCATGATTACCGTATTACCCTTGTTACATGCGCCTCTAATTTCCTGATTTATACTCTGCCCTACATTACTACTGCTGTTTGGAGGCCTATAAACAACTCCCACCAATGTTTTCTGCCCCTTGCTGTTTCTTAGCTCCACCCAAACTGATTCTACTTCTTGATTTACAGAGTTAAGATCCTTTCTCTCTATTGTCTTTATCCCATCCTTTATTATCAGGGCTACCCCTCCTCCTTCTCCATTTTGCCTATCTCTTCTAAAAGTTAAGTATCCTGGAATATTTATTTCCCAACCTTGGCCACTTTGCAACCACGTCTCCGTAATGGCTATAAGATCAAACCTATTCATTTCTACCTGCGCTATTATTTCATCTATTTTGTTGCGAATGCTTCGCGCGTTCAGATATAGTGCCTTTAGCTTTCACTTATTTCTATTTTTCCCTGATGTCACCTTAGTCACTGATGCCCTATTACCTTTGTTACTCTCTCTGTCCCTTCCTGACCCACACTGCTTATTTTTACCCTAAACTTTGCTCTGCTCTAGAACCTTGACATTTCTCTTGTTGCTTTTAAATTTACTCTTTCCTGAATCCTCCCACCCTCCCCCCTTCATTAGTTTAAAGCCCTCTCAAATGCCCTTGTTATTCGATTCGCCAGGACACTGGTCCCAGCCCAGTTTAAGTGGAGGCTGTCCCAACGGAACAGCTCCCTCTTTCCCCAGTACTGGTGCCAGTGCCCCATGAACTGAAACCCCTTCCTCCCACACCACTCTTTGAGCCACGAATTTAAACCTCTAATCTGTTTGTTCCTATGCCAATTTGCACGTGGCTCAGGTAACAATCCAGAGATTATTACCTTTGAGGTTCTGCTTTTTAATTTGGATCCCAGCTCCTCAAACTCCCTCAGCAGAACCTCATTCCTAGTTCTACCTATGTCATTGATTCCTACGTGGACCACGACAACTGGATCCTCCCCCTCCCACTCCAAGTTCTTCTCCAACCGCAAGGAGATATCCTTAACCCTGGCACCGGGTAGACAACACAGCCTTCGGTACTCCCTGTCGCGGCTGCAGAGAGCAGTATCTATCCCCCTGATTATATTATTGCTTGTCACTACCACATTCCTTTTTACTCCCCCCATTTGAATGGCCTCCTGTACCACGGTGCCGTGGTCAGTTTGCCCATCCTCCCTGCAGTCTTTGTTCGCATCCATACAGGCAGCAAGTACCTCGTACCTGTTGGACAAGGTCAAGGGCTGAGGCTCCTCCATCACTATATTCTGGGTCCCCATACCTTCCTGACTCATAGTCACACCCTCCTGTCCCTGACCATTGACTAACTCTAAAGTACTGCTTAACCTAAGGGGTGTGACTGCCTCCTGGAACAAAGTGTCCAGGTAACTCTCCCCTTCCCTGATGCATCGCAATGTCTGCAGCTCAGAATCCAGCTCAACAATTCTGAGCTGAAGTTCCTCGAGCTGCAGGCACTTACCGCAGATGTGGTTGCTCGGGATCTCGTTGGTCTCCACCAACACCCACATGCTGCAGTTACGACACACCACCTGCACTGCCAGCTCTATCTAACCTTATTCTATTTATATAATTAGTTACAGTATTTATTCAAACGATTATTTTTACGTTTAAGTTTTAGTTTTAATTAGTTAAGTTAGTTTAAGTTATTAATTCAATAAAGTTATAGTAGTTAATACTCTTCCCAGTTCTGAATTTAATCCACTTACCTAACCTAGAGTGCAAAAGAGCTGTAATACTCACCAACCAATCACCTACCTGCTGTCCTGTGGCATAAATCCTGTTTTTTGTTTTTTTTTAAAGCCGCCGCTGCCGCCTCCGTCGCTCTCACTCAGGTCCGCGCTGTGTTCTGGGCCTTCTCCGGTGCTCCCTTTATGCCGTCGCTCCCACTCAGGTCCGCACTGTGTTCAATGTGGGGAAGTGTGAGGTCATCCACTTTGAGTCTAAGAACGATCGATCAGAGTATTTTCTAAATGGTGAGAAGCTCGGAACTGTGGAGGAGCAGAGAGATTTAGGGGTCCACGTACAGAAATCACTAAAAACTAGTGGACCGGTACAAAAAAATAATCAAAAAGGCCAATGGAATGTTAGCTTTCATCTCAAGGGGGCTGGAATACAAATGGGTGGAAGTTATGTTAAAGTTGTATAGACCGCATCTGGAGCACTACGTTCAGTTCTGGGCACCGCACCTCAGGAAGGATATATTGACCTTGGAGGGGGTGCAACGCACTTTCACCAGAATGATACCGGGGCTAAAGGGGTTAAATTATGAGGGCAGGTTGCATAGACTCGGCTTGTATTCTCTGGAGCATAGAAGATTAAGGGATGATATAATTGAGGAAGTCATACATCCTTATTTTTTATATTTTCATGAGAAACTGCTAAATCCACATTTATGATGAAAACTGTCTATGTAAATGTGACATGGTGTAATTACATCCTCCCACCAGTTGAGGCAGTAGCGCTGCAGTACCTTTGCTGGCAAGAGGGATAGATATTACATATTACAGTCAGCATGGATTTGTTAAGTGAAGGTCGTGTCTGACTAACTTGATTTAATTTTTTGAGGAGGTAACAAGGAGGGTCAATGAGGGTAGTGCGTTTGATGTAGTCTATATGGATTTTAGCAAGGCTTTTGATAAGGTCCCGCATGACAGACTGGTCACGCAAGTAAAAGCCCATGGGATCCAAGGCAAAGTGGCAAGTTGGATCCGAAATTGGCTCAGAGGCAGGAAACAAAGGGTAATGGTCGAAGGGTGTTTTTGTGACTGGAAGGCTGTTTCCAGTGGGGTTCCGCAGGGCTCAGTACTGGGTCCTTTGCTTTTTGTGGTATATATCAATGATTTGGACTTGAATGTAGGAAGTATGATTAAGAAGTTTGCAGATGATACAAAAATTGGCCATGTGGTTGATAATGAAGAAGAAAGCTGTAGACTGCAGGAAGATATCAATGGACTGGTCAGGTGGGCAAATGGAATTCAATCCGGAGAAGTGTGAGGTAATGCATTTGGGGAGGGCTAACAAGGCAAGGGAATATATAATAAATGGTAGGACACTGAGAAGTGCAGAGGATCAGAGGGACCTTGGAGTGCATGTCCACAGATCCCTGAAGGTATCAGGACAGGTAGATAAGGTGGTTAAGAAGGCATACGGGATACTTTCCTTTATTAGCCGAGGCATAGAATATAAGAGCAGGGAGGTTATACTTGAACTGTATAAAACACTAGTTAGGCCGCAGCTAGAGTACTGTGTACAGTTCTGGTCACCACATTACAGGAAGGATGTGATTGCACTAGAGAGGGTGCAGAGGAGATTTACGAGGATGTTGCCTGGGCTGGGGAATTTTAGCTATGAGGAAAGATTGGATAGGCTGGGGTTGTTTTGTTTGGAACAGAGCAGGCTGACGGGAGACCTAATTGAGGTGTATAAAATTATGAGGGGCCTAGATAGAGTGGATAGGAAGGACCTATTTCCCTTAGCAGAAGGGTCAATAACCAGGGGGCATAGATTTAAAATAATTGGTAGGAGGTTTAGAGGGGAGTTGAGGAGAATTTTTTTTTCACCCAGAGGGTGGTGGGGGTCTGGAACTCACTGCCTGAAAGGGTGGTAGAGGCAGAGACCCTCATCACATTTAAAAAGTACTTGGATGTGCATTCGAAGTGCCGTAACCTACAAGGCTACAGACCAAGAGCTGGAAAGTGGGATTAGGCTGGATAGCTCTTTGTCGCCGGCACAGACACGATGGGCCAAATGGCCTCCTTCTGTGCTGTGAATTTCTCTGATTCTCTGATTCTATTTCAAAGAAGACCAAAGGAGTTGCTGCCTTTCCACATTCCAACAATTACTACATTTCAACAAATTACAAGAAGACATTAATAAACTTGCAGAATGGGCATATAATTGGCAAATGAAATTCAACACAGATAAGTGTGAGGTATTACATTTTGCTTTGAAAAATAGGGAGGTCACATATTACTTAGAAAATAAGAATCTAAATGGGGTAGAGGAGCAAAGGGATCTCGGAGTAAAAATACACAAATCACTAAAAGTAGCGACACTGGTTAATAAGGCTATTAAAAAAGCAAACCAAGCACTTGGGTTTATTTCTAGAGGGATAGATTTGAAAGTAGAGAGATTATGCTAATCTTGTATTGAACCTTGGTTCGACCACATTTAGAGTACTGTGTACACTTGTGGTCACCATATTATAAAAAGGATATAGAGGCACTGGAGAGGGTGCAAAAAAGTATGAACAGGCTGAGTCTCTTTTCTCTTGAAAAGAGAAGGCGGCCGGGTGACCTAATAGAGGTCTTCAAAATTATGAAAGGTTTTGACAGAGAGAGTGCTTCCACTTGTGGGGAAGAGCAAAACTGGAGGCCATCAATATAAGATAGTCACCAAGAAATCCAATAGGGAATTCAGCAGAAACTTCTTTACCCAGAGAGTGGTGAGAATGTGGGGCTCACTACCATAGGGAGTGGTTGAGGCCAATAGCAAAGATGCATTTTAGAAGAAGCTAGATAACCATATGAGGGAGAAGGGAATAGAGGGTTACGCTGATAGAGTTAGATGAGGAAGGATGGGAGGAGGCGCGAGTGGAGCATAAATGCCAGCATGGACTGGCTGGGCTGAGTAGCCTGTTTCTGTGCTGTATATTGGTAAACAAGAATCATTGTGTTGTGGCTCAGTGGGTAGCACTCTTGCCTCTGAGTCAGAAGGTTGTGGGTTCTAATCCCACTTGAGCACAAAAAATTTAGCCTGACACTCCAATGGAATGCTGCACTGTCAGAGTGTGGCGTCTTTCGGATGAAATGTTAAACCGAGGTCCCGTCTAGCTCTCGCAGGTGGACGTAAAAGATCCCCTGGTACTATTTTGAAAAAGAGCAGGGAATTCTCCCCGATGTCCTGGCCAATATTTATCACTAAAATAGATTATCTGGTCATTATCACATTGCCGTTTGTGGGAGCTTGCTGTGCGCAAATTGGCTGCCGCGTTTCCCACATTACAACAGTGACTACACTTCAAAAGTACTTCATTGGCTGTAAAGCGCTTTGGGACGTCCGGTGGTCGTGAAAGGCGCTATATAAATGCAAGTCTTTCTTTTCTTTATATTCTATGTAGTTCAACCAACATCACTAAAACAGATTCCCTGGTTATTCATCTAATCGTTGTTTGTGGGATCTTGCTGTGTGCAAATTGGCTTCCACGCTTCCCTACATCACAAAAGCGACTACAAAAAAATAGTTAATTTGCTGTGAAATGCTTTGAGACATCCTGAGGTCGTGAAAGGTGCTAAATAAATGCAAGTTTGTTCTATTTTTTTTTCCTTGATACAAGATTTCCACAGCATCCAAAAATCTGATGAACCAATTTCCAAATATAAAAATTAAGGGTTTTGATAGAGTAAGGTTAAGGGAGATTTAATAGAGGTGTTCAAAATTATGGGGGTTTTAAATTGGGAGAAACTGTTTCCACTGGCAGGAGGGTCACAAGCCAGGGGACACAGATTTAAGGTACATAAGAACATAAGAAATAGGAGCAGGAGTAGGCCATTTGGCCCCTCGAGCCTGCTCCGCCATTCAATAAGATCATGGCTGATCTTCTACCTCATCTCCACCTTCCCGCACTATCCCCATATCCCTTGATTCCCTTAATATTCAAAAATCTATCAATCTCTGTCTTGAATATACTCAACGACTGAGTCTCCACAGCCCTCCGGGGTAGAGAATTCCAAAGATTCACCACCCTCTGAGTGAAGAAATTCCTCTTCATCTCAGTCCTAAATGGTCGACCCCTTATTCTGAGACTGTGACCCCTGGTTCTAGACTCCCCAGCCAGGGGAAACATTCTCCCTGCACCTACCTCGTCAAGCTCTGTAAGAATTTTGTATTTTTCAATGAGATCACCTCTCATTCTTCCAAACTCTAGTGAATATAGGCCCAGTCTACTCAATCTCTCCTCATAGGACAATCCCCCCATCCCAGGAATCAGTCCAGTGAACCTCTGTTGCTCTCCCTCTATGGCAAGTATATCCTTCCTTAGGTAAGGAGACCAAAACTGTACACAATACTCCAGGTGTGGTCTCACCAGGGCCCTATATAATTGCAATAAGACGTCTTTACTCTTATACTCAAATCGTCTTGTAATAAAGGCCAACATACCATTCACTTTCCTAATTGCTTGCTGTACCTGCATGTTAACTTTCAGTGATTCGTGTACAAGGACACCCAGGTCCCGCGGAACACCAACATTTCCCAATCTCTCACCATTTAAAAAATACTCTGCTTTTCTATTTTTCCTACCAAAGTAGATAACTTCACATTTCTCCACATTATATTCCATTTGCCATGTTCTTGCCCACTCACTCAGCCAACTTGGATATATTACATTTGGTCCCCTCATCCAAATCATTGATATAGATTGTGTATAGCTGAGGCTCAAGCACTGATCCTTGTGGTACCCCACTAGTTACACCCTGCCAACCCGATAAATGACCTGTTTATTCCTACTCCCTGTTTTCTGTCCGTTAACCAATCCTCAATCTATGCTGGAACATTACCCCCAATCCCATGAGCCCTAATTTTGTTTAATAACCTCTTGTGTGGCATAAGAACATAAGAACATAAGAAATAGGAGCAGGAGTAGGCCAATCGGCCCATCGAGCCTGCTCCGCCATTCAATAAGATCATGGCTGATCTGATCCTAACCGCCAATCTACTATCTATCACAGAAACATCTCCTGCATCTAACAGAATTGCACACACGAAATAGGAGCAGAATCAGGCTACACAGTCCCTGGGCCCGCTCCACTACCCACAGGGCCATGACCGATCCGAACCTAGACTCATGTCCAAATTCCTGCCCGCTCCCCGTAACCCTTAATGCCCTTTACTTCTAGGAAACTGTCTATTTCTGTTTTAAATTTAATTAATGTTGTAGCTTCTACAGCTTTTTGTGGCAGCATATTCCATGGACCTACCACCCTCTGAGTGAAGTAGTTCCTCCTCATCTCAGTTTTGAAAGAGCAGCCCCTTATTCTAAGACTATGTCCCCTAGTTCTCGTCTCACCCGTCATCGGGAACATCCTCCCCGCATCCACCCGATCCAACCCCTTCACAATCTTATATGTTTCAATAAGATCGCCTCTCATTCTTCTGAACTCCAATGAGTAGAGTCCCAATCTACCCAACCTCTCCTCATATGACCACCCCCTCATCTCCGGGATTAACCGAGTGAACCTTTTTTGCACTGCCTCGAGAGCAAGGATGTCTTTCCTTAAGTAAGGACACCAAAACTGTATGCAGTATTCCAGGTGCGGTCTCACCAATACCTTGTACAACTGAAGCAATACCTCCCTATTTTTATATTCTATCCCCCTAGCAATGAAAGCCAACATTCCATTTGCCTTCTTAATCACTTGCTGCACCTGCATACTAACCTTTTGAGTTTCGTGCACCAGGACCCCCAGATCCCTTTGCACTTCAGTACTCTCCAGTTTCTTTTTTTTTTTCTCATCTTATCGAATGCCTTCTGAAAATCCAAATACACCACATCCACTGGTTCCCCCTTATTTATTCTGCTAGTTACAACCTCAAAAAACTCTAACAGATTCGTCAAACATGATTTCCCTTTCATAAATCCGTGTTGACTCTGCCCAATCCTATTATTATTTTCTAAGTGTTCTGTTACCAGGTCCTTGATAATAGATTCTAGCATTTTCCCTACTACTGATGTCAGGCTAACTGGTCTGTAGTTCCCCATTTTCTCTCTCCCTCCTTTCTTAAATAGTGGGGTGACATTTGCTACCTTCCAATCTGCGGGAACCGTTCTAGAATCTATGGAATTTTGGAAGATGACAACCAATGCATCCACTAACTCTTTCAAAACCCTAGGATGTAGGCCATCATGTCCGGGCAAAAGAACCAAAGGGGAGGGGAGATGAGAAAAAAAATTTACGCAGCGAATGCACTGCCTGCAAGGGGTGGCGGAGGCAGATTCAACAATAACTTTCAAAAGGGAATTGGATAAATACTTGAAGTGGAGGCATTTTCAGGGCTATGGGGAAAGAGCAGGGGAGTGGGACTAATCGGACAGCTCTTTCAAAGAGCCTGTTGTATGATTCTAAAAAGGGGAGGCCTGTTCACAACTGCTGGCAAATATTGCAAAGCAGAAAGGGACTGACGGAGGCTGCAGAGGTTGTATTGTCCTCCCGGGCTGCAGGTGGCGCAGTCGGCTGGGCGGTGGTTGGGGGTGAGGGCAGTGGCCGCTGGGGCGTCACGTGGTGTAGAAGAGGGCGGGTCTTTGTGCGTGCGTGCGAGTGCAAAGGGACGCACGCAAATGCCAACGTGGTGACGTCAGGAGAGCGCGCTGCGAGGCTCAGGGGGTGGAAACAACTGATCGCGCTCGCGCCCGCTCTCATTCAAATCGGCGGCCAACCGACGGCGGCGCGAGCGCGCACGCTCCACCCACGCACGCCGTGCGCGCGGGTTCCGTACGTACGTGCGTGCGTCCGCGCACACCAGGCCCTCGCGCGCCAGTTCTCTCTCCTCTCACACACACACTGACGGACGGCGCCGAGCTCCTCAGGGCTTTCCGAATCCATGTAACTTATTTATTATTAATATATATTTTTTTTAATTATTGTTTCTCATTTTTTTTTTAAAAACCCACAAAAAAAAGCCGCGCCCGCGTCGTGCCCGGCAGTTATGGACAACAAGGCGTTCACCAAGGAGCTGGACCAATGGATCGAGCAGCTGAACGAGTGCAAGCAACTGAACGAGAACCAAGTGCGGACCCTGTGTGAGAAGGTGAGAGAGGGGAATAAATCGAGGCCGAGGATTCAGCCGGCCGGTGTCAATGTAGTGTGTGTGAGGGGAGGAGGAGCAGTGCTGAGAGCCGCCACCCGCCGATAGGCCGCGTTTGTCGGTGCCAAATAGTGCGCCACCGGGCGGCGCGGCGTTGCCGGTTCCGGCTGCCAAACAGTGAGCCTTCCGTGCCCCTCCCACTCCCCCCTCTTTGCGGGAGGCACTTCCGGTCTTGCGACACTTCCGGGCAAGAGGCGGACCCGAAAGGGAGGGGCCGACATGGACCTTTAATCCGGTCCGCACCATGCTTCCCACGCTCTATTGATTAGAATGGGGCACTTTGATGTCTGCATCTCTCTCTGGCGACTGTTTAATTTTTCTTTTTGCAGGAGATTGCTGTGCACAAACTCCAGTGCAGCCATCTCTCACTTTTTTCCCCCCTCTCCATGCCTGTTCATTAACTTTTTTTTAAACTCTTAAAAATCTATTTGAGTACACAATCTGCTGCTGGTTAGAAGGAAAAATGTTTGCAGGGCCAAGGGGAAAGGGCGGGGGGAGTGGGACGAGCTGAAGTGCTTTTGCAGAGAGACGGCATGGGCTCGACGGGCCGAATGGCCTCCTTCTGTGCTGTAACCATTCTATGAATCGTAGGATGAGAGGGCACAGAAGGAGACCGTTCAAGCTGTCGAGCCTGTGCTGGCTGTTTGGGAGATCCCCTGGTTTTTCCCCATTGCCCTGCAAATTTTTCCCTTTTTAAATATATACATATGATATATGGCACAAACAGGCTATTCGGCCCAACCAGTGTTTATGCTCCACTTGAGCCTCCTCCCGTCTTTCCTCATCTAAATCTATCAGTGTAACCCTCTATTCCCTTCTCCCACATATGTTTGTCCAGCCTCTCCTTAAATGCATCTATACTATTCACTTCAACCATTCCCTGTGGTAGTGAGTTCCACATTCTCACCACTCTTTGGGTAAAGAGGTTTCTTCTGAATTCCCTTTTGGATTTCTTGGTGACTATCTTATATTGATGGCCTCTAGTTATGCTCTTCCCCACAAGTGGAAACATTCTCTCTGTATCCACTCTATCAAAACCTCTCATAATTTTAAAGACCTCCATTAGGTCACCCCTCAGCCTTTTTTCAAGAGAAAAGAGACCCAGCCTGTTCATCCTTTCCTGATATGTATACCCTCGCATTTCTGGTATCATCCTTGTAAATCTTCTCTGCACCCTCTCCAGTGCCTCTATATCCATTTTATAATATGGTGACCAGAACTGTACGCAGTACTCTAAGTGTGGGCTAACCAAGGTTCGATACAGGTTCAGCATAACTTCCCTACTTTTCAATTCTATCCCTCTAGAAATAAACCCTAGTGCTTGGTTTGCTTTTTTTATGGCCCTGCTAATCTGTGGCACAACCTTTAGTGATTTGTGTATTTGTACTCCAAGATCCCTTTGTTCCTCTACCCCACCTAAACTCGCACCCTCCAAGTGATAAGTGACCTCTCTATTCTTCCTACCAAAATGTAATACCTCACATTTATCTGTGTTGAACTTCATTTGCCAATTATATGCCCATTCTGCAAGTTTATTAATGTCCTCTTGTAATTTGTTGCAGTCTTCCTCAGTATTGACTATCCCCCACAATTGTGTTTTTGATTCCAAAGTCTAAATATATCCAATTCCGTTTTGAAATTTACTATTGAATCTACTTCCACCCTTTCAGGCAGTGCATTCCAGATCATAACTCGCTGCGTAAAAACATTTCTCCTCATCTCCCCTCTGGTCCTTTTGCCATTAATTTTGAACATCTCCATTAAATCTCCCCTTAACCTTCTCTGCTCCAAGGAGAATGATCCCAGCTTTCTAGTCTCTCCACATAACTGAAGTCACTCATCCCTGGTACTATTCTGGTACATCTCCTCTGTGCCTTCTCCAAGACCTTGACATCCTATCTAAAGCGTGGTGCCCAGAATACTCCAGCTGAGGCCTAACCAGTGATTTATAAAGATTAAGGGTTGATGCTGTCTCTTGCACCATCATGTCATTATGTTGAAGTGCACATTTCTTGCATAGTTTTCACACAACTTTTCCTATTCTTAACAGAAATGTGCAACTGATGGACATTGATTTGCCTTTTTGCTAGGAAAGGTTATAATGGAGGATTTTAGCATTAGTTGCTATATTTATCAATATGAATCATTGTTCCCTTCATCTTGAGATTGAGATTGTAATAATGGAATGGAATTGCTGTAGCTTAAAAGCTCAAATGAGTAATTTTTCTGGTTTCGATTAAGCACTATGGAATTTTAAAGGTCATTTGTTTTTGAAGCCACATGATTTGTAATTTTTATTTGTTTGGGGTATCATTTACTTTGTATATCTCTAGTTTCTTGTTTTTCTGTTATTGATTTGACCTTATTTTCTGTCCACTGAATCACTCAATCATTCATTGGTGAAAATGCTTTGTAATGATAAGCCTGATAATAAACTACAGCTATTAAAGGAGGGATGGGAGGAGCAAAAAGTTAGTTGGACCCTAGTTTTGTGCCATAGGTGCTCATTACTGGGAACTTAGTTGAGATAGCCCATGTAGAACCCTTGCACCTGGCATGGAACACTTCATCCAGTTATTCTGGGCTGGATTCAGACCCAGAGGTGAAAGGACTGATGTTTTAGCCAGTCCTCTGACTGTATATTCTAAGAAACTTGTTGTCTAGGTGCTGTCTGTGAGAAACAGCCAAAGTAGTTTTCCCAGTTATTGTAACAGAAAAAGATGCAAGTATTCATGTGGATGTTGGAAGTGCAGCGTGTTTTATCACTGGATGGTAGGATGTTCTTGTGATTCCCTCGGCGGTTATTTCTGTTTGACCAGTGCTTCCCCATCTCCCATACTTGTTTCATTGGTTTGGTGGGGAGCTTTTATCCCTACTTTTTTCTATTTGGTTCTCCTGGCTACGTACTCCTGCAAACCTGTCCTGCTACCTTCATTTGCAGACTGCTTAGACTGGATATTGGCTGTATGAATAAGTCCATCCCTGTGCTCCATTGTTCTTTTTGTCTTTTGATACCTTCTTATTCGACAACTACATTTGCTTTGCTGAAGAATGATGCAACCTGTTTTGACCGATGTGCAATTCTCTCTTTATACCATGTTAATATTTAAAGTATTTCGGAGTTCTGTCTAGGTTGCTTACTGCCCACTACCAAGCCAATGGCTACATGACCTGCTCCCAGGCCTCTGCAGTTCTGTGCTCAGCACTGAGTTCTGTGAGTGACACTGTTCTTAAATCCCCTCACCTGAGAAGGCATCAGACGGTAAATTTGGGCTCGGTCATAGTCAATGGGCAGAAAAACTAATTACCCATCTCTGATCGGCCTGACTGAGATGAGTAGCCTGTCATGTTGAAAATTACAGGTGCAAACTCTCACTCCATGGTGCAATGGCAGATAGTGTTGTGACTGTTTTTGGTCTGAGAAAAGACTGTACAGTTTCTAGTAAAAGACTGGGTGATGTCACTACCAGCATACATTTTTTTTGTCACAGAAGCTTAATCCGTGTGTCTATGGACATTTATTTTGGAGTGTGTTTTCTTGCGTTTACTGTCCCATGTTTTTACATTAAATGAAACCAAATAACCTGCCGCTAAAAACAATTGCAGTAACATTCCTGTAACTGTTGGGACGGTAAATCCTCACTGCTTTGTTCAGCTTACTTGTCAATCATCCGGGATCTGTGGTGTGGGATCACACAGCATGAAAGGGTTGACGCCCATTCTTGGTCTTTAGAGAATGTGTTTAGACCCAGTATTTATTTATAATCAGGAGCAACTGCAATGAGAAGCCGATATTTTGCAACAAAAATATTTTTGAAGAAGATGCTTTCCCTTTGTGACCTTTTAGTAGGAAAATACTTAGTCCATTGAGGAGACTATGACTGAGCCTTGTTACCAATTCAGTATCAGAAAAGTAGGCCTTTTCTTCCACACACAAAAATAACTCACTAAGAGTCCAACACGACAAAATTCAAATAGCATTGCATTGTACAGGATATTTCTGATGGTGAAAACTGCTTTGTTGATTGACCCAGATAACTATTACACCAGAAAGCACTGTTTCTTGCTGTATTCTCGGGGGGGGGGGGGGGAGAGAGAAATTGTATAACAGAATAAAAATATTAGAAGGAATCATAATACAGATGGGTAGAGCAGAGTGTGATTGTTATCTTCTCCCCACTCCTTTAATTCCTAATAGCTGACCATCAGCTCTTTGACCCTGTTTGATAAATTTTTATTCATCAACTAAATTTGCTTTGCTGAAGAATGATGCAATTTGTTTTGACCAATGTGCAATACTCTCTTTATACTATGCGATGCAGCAAAGGTTCACTAGATTGATTCCTGGGGTGAGAGGGTTGTCCTATGAGGAGAGACTGAGTAGCTTGGGCCTATACTCTCTGGAGTTTAGAAGAATGAGAGGTGATCTCATTGCAACATAAGATTCTGAGGGGGATTTGACAGGGTAGATGCTGAGATGTTTCCCCTGGCTGGAGAGTCTAGAACTAGGGGGCATAGTCTCAGGATAAGGGGTCGGCCATTTAAGACTGAGATGAGGAATTTCTTCACTGAGGGTTGTGAATCTTTGGAATTCTCTACCCCAAATGGCTGTGGATGCTGAGTCATTGCGTATATTCAAGGCTGAGACAGATAGATTTTTGGACTCTAGGAAAATCTAGCGATATGGGAATCGGACAGGAAAGTGGAGTTGAGATCGAAGATCTGCCATGATCTTATTGAATGGCGGAGCAGGCTTGAGGTGCCATATGGCCTACTCCTGCTCTTAACTCTTATGTTCTTATGTTTAGCTGCATATATGCACATGCTAAGGACCTGTTTAATATTATGGTATTCACATGCTACAGCTGTTTCTTTAACATGCCAATCAATAAAATCCATACCAGTCAACTGGAGGTGTACCCTACAGCAAAGCCACATTGACTTGAGGAATACAGCAGTGTGTATCAACTCAGAAATTCTCGAACTGAGTATCTTGTCTGCTTTGAACCTTTTTTGATTTTGGTTTGACTGCATTGTTTTAGAATTACCGCATTCCACTCCAAGCAAAAACAAGTTTAGTCAACTCTAAAGCATTGCCGCCCATAGTAAGGGTTCCTGCAAAACCTACAATTTTTTTGCTAGTTTTTAAACTGCTATTTAAAGCTGCACACAAAGCGAAGTAGCAATTTTAGATTTTGTAATTGCAGGGCTTGTAAGTCATAGCATTCTCAACCACTATGTGGTCCTTTTACTTTATCCATTCGGGACACAGCATGAGATCTTCTCTCACTTCTTGCCTGAAACATGGACAAACACCCCTTCTAAAAATAAGTCCTAGCCAGCTGGAAGCCTTTAGCGTAGCCTGCTGTAGCTAAATCCTGGGTAAAGCCAGGCAGTCATATGTGCAGTTAATTTGTTTACATTTTTCGGGGACATGGTTTGCTTATGTCATTACTGACAGGTTAATGGTACTTTTCAATTGATCCCAGGGAGCTGGCTGTCTGATTATAGCTGAAAGATGACTTTATATGGTCCAGGAGCACCTACAGTGGCGTGTCTGCCCTACCAGAACCAGCTAGGAGGATAATGTTGGACGGTGGTCAGCTGTTCCTTTCCAAAAGCAGTGGGAGGTGAAGGGGCCATGCAGATTGAATGGTGGCCCCAACATTGACTGGCAACTGATCCTGATAGTATCCCTAAATAAAGTTCCTGTGTTTGTCGCATAACTGGAGTGAGTAAGCATTTGAGACATTGCACAGTCTAGTTAAGCACCCCTGCCTGGCACTGTTGCTGTGGAGATACCAGTATCATTTACATTTCAACATGTTATACGTGCATCTGTTCAGAGAAAATTTAGATGCTGAATACATCAAATAAGGCAACAGTAGAATTAAATTCATGTGCTGTGTGCTATATATCACAGGAGGACCAGAGCAGGTTTGTACAGAGCTTCTGATGGGCCCGATTTCATATACAGCTCTGGTATTGTAGCCTGGTTGGAACGGCTCATAATCACTTTACTGATGGAGTTGCTATGGGGTGAATCCATCGTTGAGTGTAGAATTTGATTATTTATAGGGTTGGTGAAAATGGAGGCCAATGATGCATTTTTTTCCACATGAATATACTATACTCCAAATTTGATCCTCTCCCCATATCTGGTGTAAATCAGGTAGAGCTTACCTAATTGCAGTTTACTTCATGTTGGCAGAGGGGGTACTTAGAAAATTAATTCCTCAAGCATTCTGATACGGACAGGGATAAACTTCGCCTGCAGAAGGATGGCATCTTATGTGTTCCTTTATAACAATGTCCAGAAATTAGAGCACATATGGATGGATCTTAAATAGAATTGGTGAACCCTTTGAGGTCTAGAGAATTGTTCATTTAGAAGTTGGGGGTTATGTTTATTTTTAAAAGCACTTCCGTTCATATTTTGACGAACATTTTGTGCTTTTCAGGCTGATGGTGCTAGGGGGTGAACATTTTCTACTTTGTATCCCAGTGTCTGCATCAAGAGCTCCTGGGTTGCATTGTGTGGATTGTATAGGGTATAGCTCTCTCTGGATTGCCCCCAAAATATGTTGATCACAATCATGAAGTGTATCCCTGCCTTCACTGGAGTGACATTTGCTCCCTGCCCCAATCACCCAGCCTTGTGACTCTTGTAATTAAGGTTGGCAATTAATCTTGAGTTATGGGCAGTTTGTGCTATGGAATCCTGTTTATTGGAACTGGATTCAGACCACCCAAATCTCAATTGACAATTTTAGATCTGTCAAGGAATTTTCATTCCATCAGTCAGAGTATGCAGAATTGATGGGATAATTGAGTGGCCATAGTGTTGTCAGTAGGATTTCAGTAAAGTGCAATATGGGCATATGATATGTTCATACCTAAACTCCCTAATTCCCTGTGTGGTGTAGTGCCAAGCCATACAGACCAGAAGTTCCTGGGTTCAATTACCAGTCTCTGCTGAGGTAACTGATCACGGGCAGTAATTGATCTCGGTGCCTCTGGGCTAGAAACTGGAAAAGTTGGCCAGTGTGCCCTTCTATCCAGGAATCACTGGAATGTACATGTGTGGATGTTGGGTGAGGACTAGATCAGAGGCTTGGCTTGATACACCTTGTTCAAATAGACTGCCAGCACTCCCCTTCTAAGCTCACAAATGCAAAATTATCACTTGGGTGAGGTAGTGGATGATTGCTAGTACCTGTGTACCGTGGCCCAATGAGAGCAAGACCTGGAGTGGCTAGGAGGGGTTAATTTCATTATAGGGTAAATTCACTGGCCCTACACTCGGAGGGCGCGTGGCTTGGACAATTAGCGCTATGGTGTTCTAGCACAGTCTTCGCTTACAGCTCAAGATCATAAAGGGATTTAAACACGAGGATGAGAATTTTAAATTAGAGGCTATAGCAAACTGGGAGCCAATGTAAGTCAATGAGGACAGGGGTGGTGGGTGAACGGAATAGGATATGGGCAACAGAGTTTTTGATGGTCTGAAGTTTACGGAGGGTGGATGATGGGAGGTCGGCCAGGAGAGTTTTGGAATAATCAAATCTGGAGGTGACAAAAGTATGGATGAGGATTTCAGCAGCAGATGGGCTCGGGCAGAGGCGGGTGATGTTACAGAGATGAAAGGAAGTGGCCTTTGTGACAAAGAGGATGTGGAGTCGGCGGCTCAGCTCGGGGTCAAATAAGATGCATAGGTTGCAAACAATTTTGTTCAGCCTAAGAGGCGGGCTGGAATCAGTGGCAAGGGTATGGACTTTCTGCTGGGGCCAAAGACAGTGGCTTTGGTTCTCCCAATGTTTTGCTGGAGGAAATTGTAGTTCATCCAAGATTGGATGTCAGGCAAGCACTCTGACAACACAGGCTCTGCTGCTTACTGCCTTACTGCTTTAATCAGCTGAGCCATTGAGCGTGCAATACTCCATCACCTCATTGCTCCTGCCCCTGCGACTACCAGTGACAGGTTTACCCCCAATCTAAACGCAGTTAATTGATCTCAGTCAGGGGCGTATGGCCTCAGTGCTTGCCTGTATTTTACCCTAATGTGTGGGCACAGTACAAAATTTCACATGAGCACCCTGATGCTTCACTGAAATCTTAGTGACATATAGGCAATATATGTTGTGCAGGTCATTATGTATATAAATAAGGATGATGCATCTGTTTGGTACAGTGGTTTAAACAATGGCCTTTCAGTTTTGGATATTGGTTTCAAATCCAACCTGGACTGGTGGAATGGAAATCCCTCTGGTCTGCTGATCTCTCGAGTCCAACAAGTTGAGTAAAGATTGGAGCAACTTGGGCTTCTAAGTCTGGGAGTAAGCCATTTGGCCTATCAAGCCTTCCCTGCCATAAGAACATAAGAAATAGGAGCAGGAATAGGCCACTTGGCCCCTCGAGCCTGCTCTGCCATTCAATAAGATTATGGCTGATCTTGGGCTCAAAGCCACTTCCCTGCCCGCTCCCCATAACCCTTCACTCCCTTATCTTGCAAAAATCTGTCTATCTCCACCTTAAATGTATTTAATGACCCAGCCTCCACAGCTCTCTGGGGCAGAGAATTCCACAGATTTACGACCCTCTGAGAAGAAATTCCTCTTCATCTCAGTTCTAAAAGGGCGACCCTTTATTCAGAAACTGTGCCCCCGAGTTCTAGATTTCCCCACAAGGGGAAACATCCTCTCTGCATCTACCTTATCGAGCCCCCTCAGTATCTTATATGTTTCAATAAGATCACCTCTCATTCTTCTAAATTCCAATGAGTATAGGCCCAACCTGCTCAACCTTTCCTCATAAGTGAACCCACTCATCTCTGGAATTAACCTAGTGAATTGTCTCTGAGCTGCCTCCAATGCAAGTATATCCTTCCTTAAATAAGGAGACCAAAACTGTACGCAGTACTCAAGGTGTGGTCTCGCCAATACCCTGTACAGTTGTAGCAGAACTTCCCTGCTTTTATACTCCAATCTTCTTGTCCATGACAGCTCTGTCTTTTTAATCCCAATTCCCTGCTGTTTCATTCTTGAAAGGTGACCTTATCAAGGTGTAATACGATAACCAGTATAGAAAGGTAACTCCAGAATATTACTTCAAACTAAACTGTGACAGCAGGACCAGGGCACACAGGTACACTAGCAAACTGCAAATTAAGGTCTGATGTAAGGAATATTTTCGCACAGGATGATCAGCACATGTAATGGAGGTAAAACCCTGGTCTGTGTTATTTAAGGAACAGCTGGATGCTGTGTTAGGTCTTTCTGGATGAATGAGCTTAATGCACTTCATCTATATCTATCTTACAAAATGGGTTAGGGCAGCCTCCAGCTTAAACCGCCCATGATTTGGAACACTTCTCCTGGAGCCACCGGAAATGGAAAAATATCAGTGCGATGGAGGTGCTCTTCTGATGTTCCGCTGACGCATG
Source organism: Squalus acanthias (assembly GCA_030390025.1). Lineage (NCBI taxonomy): Eukaryota > Metazoa > Chordata > Chondrichthyes > Squaliformes > Squalidae > Squalus > Squalus acanthias. Next base: position 202,109,466 of record CM059426.1, read on the forward strand.
TTGGGCCGTATTTTGCGACCCCTACGGGTGCGTACGTGGTGCGCATGCGCCCGTAAGGCCACACAAGTTACGGGTTTAGGCATGCGAAGCGCAAGCGCGAAAACCCTAAACTTGCGATCTGTCAAGAATTCTCTTGACAGATGATCCGCATCCCCGGGAAAAGGCCCTCCACGGGCGGAGAGTTGCGCTATCTGCCCAACTTCTGCCCGCTGAATGCACAGAAGAGACTAGCTCACAGGCGTAAGGCCTGCTTTTACCAGCATAAGAGGTTTTTTTTAAATAGAAAAGTAAAATTTTATCACTCATTTATACATTAAAAACCCTGTCCAATAAGTTTATTTTTAGCTGTTAAAACATATTAAAAAAAATTCAAATTTTTTTGTTTAAAATATTTAATTAAATGGCATTTTAATTAATTTTAAATATGTAAAAAATAATATTTATTTCATGTGTTCGTGTATTTTTTTTAAGTGATGCCCATTCATACTTAGGAGAGTTTCGTACGTACGGAATCCCCATAAGTATGAATGGGGATTCCCTTCTTTTATTGGTCGGGCCGGCCCACGTGATTCCAAGTGTGCTTGCGAACCGCATGCGCCCCTGGGATACGTGGGCCTCTACCCGCACATACCCGGAGAGGCCCAGGAGCGCAAGTCTCTATACCTCCCGGGCCACCAGGTAAATTCGTAGATTTTTTTTTGCTGGTCGGAAGCCTCCAACCGCAAATTTTGGGCCATTGTTTGGATAGAGTACAGGGAGCTTTACACCGCACCTAACTGTTATACCAGACCTAGATTCCTTAAATGGAAAGTTTACTATTTTTTCCCCAGCACTAATGGCCCAATACAAAATCATGCTTTAAGTGTGATGACTTGTTGGCACATCAACAACCTGTGCTATATAATGGAAGCCATGATGCGGAGATGCCGGTGTTGGACTGGGGTGGACAAAAGTGAGAAGTCGCACAACACCAGGTTATATGCCAACAGCTTTATTTGAAATCACAAGCTTTCGGAGCGCTGCTCCTTCGTCAGGTGAAGTCACTTGACGAAGGAGCAGCGCTCCGAAAGCTTGTGATTTCAAATAAAGCTGTTGGCATATAATGGAAGGAGCAGGGTCACTAAGTTCCTCTTTCTCCCCCACCCCCTGCCTGCCTTATTGTGTTGCTGTAGGGAGCTGCACAGAAGAGACTAGCTCACTGGCCTGCTCTTGCACATCTCCTAATTGCCCCCTTGAAGGATACTATTGGGGAACTGCCAACTAGCAAAGAATTTGACATACTATATCCCAAATTATTTTTAAAATCTGGTATAAGTTCCAGAATGGTTCCTATTTGTTGTCTGTTGTTGATTTATAGCAGTTAAATGGTATTGTGTTGATTTCATCCGGCTAACTTATTAGAGAGTTACAAAATCGAATCATCATCATCAAACCACTGTCTTGATTAATACTGGTATATATTGGATGACAGGTGCTTTTATTGTTACTCATGAGTGCTCAAAGGTGAATATTCTCATGCCACCAGCAGCTATTTTTTCCATTTGAAAAGGGCTGTGTGTTTACTAGATTCCACAGAAGTGGAAATGCACCAAGCATAGTCCTCTAAGATCTCATTGGAATTGCAAGTTGCTTCAGTTTGTGGTCCTTTGAGATGTGCAAGAGGAACTATTTGTGTGATGTGATAATTAGCTTTAACATTGGACTGTTTATAACTCATTGAGTCTTCCTGACGTTAGTAACTTTAAACTTCCTTGCTTTTTGCTTCTGTAGGCTAAAGAAATTCTTACAAAAGAGTCGAACGTACAGGAGGTGCGATGTCCCGTCACTGTGTGTGGTGATGTCCATGGACAGTTTCATGATCTCATGGAGCTGTTTAGAATTGGGGGCAAGTCTCCAGACACCAATTACCTTTTCATGGGAGATTACGTTGACAGAGGTTACTACTCAGTTGAAACTGTCTCACTACTCGTAGCACTAAAGGTATAATATTTCCTTTCCATGCTTGTAGTAGGCTGCCTTATGTTACGCATTTTGTACCTAGTGAGTGCTCACCTGACCTACCTGGCGAATTCTCAGACTTGCTTGAAGTATAGGAACAGGATGGGCCATTTAGCCCCTCGAGCCTGTTCACCATTCAATGAGATCATGGCTGATCTGCGACCTAACTGCATATACCCGCCTTTGCCCCATATCCCTTAATAGCTTTGATTAACAAAAATCTTATCAATCTCAGATTTAAAATTAACAATTGATCTAGTATCAATTGCCGTTTGTGGAAGAGAGTTCCAAACTTCTACCACCCTTTGTATGTAGAAGTGTTTCCTAATTTCACTCCTGAAAATTCTGGCTCTAACTTTTAGACTATGCCCTCTAATCCTAGACTCCCCAACCAGCAGAAATAGTTTCTCTCTATCTACCCGATCTGTTCCCCATAGTATCTTGAAAACTTCGATCAAATCACCTCTTGACCATCTAAATTCCAGGGAATACAACCCTAGTTTGTGTAATCTCTCCTTGTAACTTAACCTGGAGTCCAGCTATTATTCTGGTAAACCTACGTTGCACTCCCTCCAAGGCCAATATATCCTTCCTAAGGTGTGGTGCCCAGAACTGCTCTCAGTACTCCAGGTGTGGTCTAACCAGCGCTTTGTATAGCTGTAGCATACCTTCTACTAATAAGAAGTACTAATAAAACTTGCTCGGATTCAGTTATCCCTTGCTCTAACATGCAGCCATTGGCAACATTTCTGAATTAATTGCTGCATTTCTTTAAATACAGGTTCGTTATCGGGAACGTATCACAATATTACGAGGGAACCACGAAAGTAGACAGATCACACAAGTATATGGGTTTTATGATGAATGCCTAAGGAAATATGGAAATGCTAGTGTTTGGAAGTACTTTACAGATCTGTTCGATTATCTCCCTTTGACAGCCTTAGTGGATGGTCAAGTGAGTAGAATGTTTTCTCATTTATTTCCTTTTTTCTTAAGGTTTCATGAAGTGGTTTCCCTGTATTCAAAGCCTGTTCAATGGCCTGACTCGAGGCACTTTTACCTTGAGAGTGCTGTGGACATCAGATGTGCTTTTCTCCTACTGTCAATAGCACACTCAAATACAAAGGTCCCAGTCTCCATAATTCAAATGGCATAGATTTTCATGGGAGTCTCGAGATTTGCCATCAGGTTCAGTGCCTCCTGTCCTTGCTCAGTAAGCAAGGGAGCCAGTTCGGTACATCTGCCTGATGTACCATTCCCCTAAAATGTATCTTAATTTTAGACGCTATGTTTTATCCTAACCATTTTTAATAGAGTTAATAGTTATCGACTGTTCTGATGTATCTAATGGTTAAGCAGTACGGTGTAACTAATTCCTAGGAAGGGTACAGATAATTTCTAGCACAAGAAAACAGTTCTTGTAAGCCTTTTATTTGCTTTAGAGCAAGTGAATGTATCATCTAGATTTTAGCCAATTGCAGCCCTTAAAACACTTAGATTTATATAGCACATTTAATGTAGAAAGTCTCAGGGCGCTTCGTAGAGGCTTGATCAGATAAAAATAGGTGCTGAGCCAAAGAAGGAGATATTAGGAAGGGCTTGGTCAAGGAGGTGGGTTTTAAGAGCAGTCTTAAGAGGTGGAGAGGTTTAGGGAGGAAATTCCAGAGCGTAGGGCCTAGATGGCTGAAGATACGACCGTCAATGAGGAGGATGCACAGGAGACCAGAGTCTCGAGTTGAGAGTTCGGGGGGCGGGGGAGTGTAGGGCTGGAGGAGGTTACAGAGACAGAGGGACAAGCCCATAAAGGAATTTAAACACGAGGATGAGAATTTTAAATTGGATCCATTGTGGAACCAGAAGCTGATGTAGGTTAGCAAGGACGGGTGAGTGGGACTTGGTGCCGCATAGGATATAGACAGAAAAGGTTTTTTTTGCACAGTTCAAAGCTTATGAAAGGTGGATGATGGGAGAGATGGAATAGTCGAATCTGGGGGTGACAAAGACGTGGGTGAGGGTTTCAGCAGCATTAGAGCAGAAGCAAGCGATGTTATGGAGCTGGAAGTAGGTGCTCTGATTGGAGGGATTCAAACATGGAGTTGCGGCAAAGAGGAGCACGGATTTGGAAGGTGTCATTCAAGGACTTAAGAAGAAAGGGTGGTTGGAGATGGGGCACTTGTTTTCTAGGACAGAGTGGCTGAAAGTAGGTTTTTTTGAGTAGGGGACTGGTGTTTTGAAGGGAAGAGAGCCTGTACCTAATGAGAGGGTATCACTTACAGTGGTAGCCAGGAAGAGAAGATGGATGGCCAGCTGTTACAAGTCTCTGTTGTCATCCTTGGTGATATTCAAGTCCCTCTGTTCCTGCCATGACTCACAATTTTAGCCATACTTTGTTAATGAGCAAATTTAAATGTGAGGCCTTCTAATAGGAAAAAAGAAACTGCAACTGCGTAGCAAATCAGTGAGTCCAAGGGCAGTGCAAAAATAGTCCACTGTGGAAAACAGGGCAAGACCAGGTCTCTGCCTGTCAAGACAAGGTGCTGATTGAACGCTGGCACAGGAACCAGGGAGTTGAAGCTCTTCACTCGCCACTTAACAGGAGTAGACAACAGAGTAGCCAGCGCTCTGTCCTGAGTTGGTTGGCAGATTACCCACACAAGTGGGTTCAACTAGAGGTTCTCCTGAACATTATATAGGCTTGGAGTTGCCTCCGGAGACAGTCCCCAACTCCCATTTCCATTTAGTGAATAAATCAGCCTGGAGGGTTGACTTTTCCTGGAAATTACTATTTGTGTACATGTTTCCTCCTGTGTTCCTGTAAACACAGTAAAATCAAGAAGGATTAAAAAGGACAATTAAAAGATGAGCTGTTAAAAGTTTTATAGATGTCACCTGCAACTTATTTCAAACTTTCAATCAAAATTAATTAAATGAACAGCAATTCATTCTGCAGCCTTTAAAAAGATTTACGGCCATGTTTGTAGTACATTTTGTATACCTTTTTGAAAGTTTTTATTTTACAGCTCTATGGGATTTTTCAGTGTACCCTGTTCACATGAATACTGTTTTCACTTATTAATGATTTGGTGTGCACAGATATTCTGTCTGCATGGCGGCCTTTCTCCATCCATAGACACGTTGGATCATATTCGAGCCTTGGATCGTCTGCAGGAGGTGCCGCACGAGGTGAGCTCCCTGCTATGATGCCTGGTTGTCACTGATGCAATAGTTTTTTTTGAAGTGGTGCAAGAAAGGGAAAAGTCGGAGCACTATGGGTCTTGGAATGGTCGACAAATGATCCATCCTGATTGCCTTTGGCCCAGTGTTTACAGCTTACAATTGTAATGGGTGGCAACATTCACTTTTATAGTCATTGCAGAAAGTGCTGAGTTGACAGTGCTACCTTTTTTTGGAGGTAAGAAGTGGGACCGTCATGGTGTTCTCTGCAGCGTGTCTGCTGCTACACAATGTGCCATTTCATATTGTTAAAATCTAAAATGCTTTGCCTCTGTTTTACTTTTTAGTAATTTATTGAATTTGGGCATGCCTAATTGCCCTCTGCTGTATGCTGTAGTCAAACCAAAGTGTCGGTGTACAATTTATCAATATAAATTTACTGATCCCATTTAAAGATATTGTCTGATGGGCAGTACAATCATAAGGCTTATTTTAAAGTAGGATTTCCTCTACGTTATGTTGAACTGCAAACTATTGCACTGCAGATTTTAGAAGACCGGTAACACGGCAGTAAAAGATTCACTTTTTTTCTTTGAAAGGCAGTAACCTTCAGTACTGTGTACCTACTTGTGGTATCTGCTACGTGGCCTGCCTGTAATTTATTCCAGAAATCTATTATCATTTGGCTCGAAAAAAAAGTTCAATATGATTCTTCCTATCTCCCTAATTTTTAACTCCTGTGAGCTATTTGTTTGGATCAGTTTTAATTCCCTTCATAACTTTGAAACCTAGAGGCCAGATTTTTGTAAAGAAATCACGCCAATTGTCTTACCTTTCCTCAATGTAAATTCCTGATGCATAGATCACCTTTGTTGCTCATCTCTACTCTCTCAAAGGCAACAATATCTCTCCTCTGATTAGGTGTCCAAAACTGCACACCATGCTCCAGATGGGATCTGACCAATACTTTGCACAGCAGCAGTACAACCTCTTCTTTGACATAAACTCTTTCCCCTTTGTTAAAGTAACTGAATACTGTAGTGGCCTTGATTTAATACTGAGAGGTCGCACAACACCAGGTTATAGTCCAACAGTTTTATTTGAAATCACAAGCTTTCGGAGCTATCGATTGCCCCTTCCTCAGGTGAAGGTGATTTAATACTACAGCTAAGCACAGAGATAACCTAATTAACTTTTACACCTATCCCTGACATACACACTGTAACCCATGAACCGGATGGCATTGTCCCTCATTATTTGTTCTGTCTTCACTTCCGTGTCATCTGCAAGTTTGGAGATCTACTTAAGATGCCTTTGTTTAAGTTATTAATGTACGTTAAAAGTACCAAGGATACCCAGCCAGACCTTCTGGGTTTCTTCTGTCAAGCTGTTGAGAAAAACTGGTCGTCTTCTGCATAGCAGTGCTGTTGCTTCTGTTCATGCCTTTTTTTTCCTATGGGTTTTTTTGCCTTGTAACTTTCCCTTCAATACATTCCCTCCCTCCTTTCCTGAAGGCATTGACTCCTTATTGGCATGCACTTCCATCTCTGCTGTCTGGTACTCGCCCAAGTGGCCATTGTTGAGCGTCAATGGTGTAGCTTTTTTAAAAGAAAATACACCCAGTACAGGACAAAACAGCCAAGTTTAATCCTGTCTTCAATGTCTACGCACAATGTCAATACTCCTCCAGCAGCTCACTGAATAGTCATCACTAGGGGTAGGAACGACGGCCAGTTTTCCTTTCTCATTCAGAGGTGCTGAAACTAACTGTGGACGCCCTAACTCCACCCTGGCTGAGATCAGCTAACTTGGCACAGAGTAAGGATTGCACCTGTGATCTCCTAAGGTATGGCTCACTACTTGGTGCCTTAATCAACTGAGCCATCAGGGAGCTTTAAAATTTATATTTTTCAGCTTGTCACTCATGATGTGAAAATTGCTTCGAGTGTAACATACTCGAGCTGTAATGTGAACTGAATGTATTTTTGCATTTAAATTTAGTTACACTTAACTTCATCTTGTTCAACTGTTTAAAGATGCAGGTTCAAAACAGTAATTTTACTGACTAGCTGCTGGGAGAAGAGCAAATGTGTGATCTGTGTAACTGTACAAGTCCTGTTACTGTTGTATTCAATTAGGGTCCAATGTGCGATCTGCTGTGGTCGGATCCTGATGATCGTGGTGGTTGGGGGATTTCTCCTCGAGGTGCGGGGTACACTTTTGGACAAGACATTTCTGAAACATTTAACCATGCAAATGGGCTCACTCTGGTGTCTCGGGCTCATCAGCTTGTAATGGAGGTAAGGGAAACTACACCCAAACTACAATTACAGTGTGCTGAAATGGGGGGTGGAACCGTTCAAACTGTAGCTTTAAGACTTCAGTAGGTCAGCATTCTATTTATACGTTTCCCCCATCCCTCAAACTACTGGTTTTAAAACAACATCCTATCCAGGACTAGCCTATTTCAGTATAGACTTATACTAAAACCATGTATCTTAAACAAATGGAAGCTGATGATAATTGCCCTGGTAATTTAACTGCAGCTAGTCTGGCTCTGTATCAAAAGCTGAAATAGGAATTGAATTAACTAAGCATCAAACTCTTATTTAAAAAGGAGCGCAGCTATACTTGGGCTGATTTGGCTGAAAAAGATAAATATATTCAGCAATACTTTCCTTTTTATCTTTGCCTTCTGATAAAGTTCTGTTTTAGAATTAATTTAAAGCTGGTCTAATATTTAATGTGCTACAGGTGCAGGCTGCTGAAAAATCATAATAGCTTAGTGAAATAATTTGAAGAGTTGTGGGCAAATAGTCAACCAGGGAACCCATGGTGTACAAAATTCCAGTCACCCTTGTGGTTAAGGTTTATGGATCCTGTACATTTTGTATTCATCCCTTAATCCAGACTAGACTTATTAAATGTAACAATACTAGGACATGCGTTTTTATAAAATGAAAATAGTTGGTGGTTTCTGTAATCCTAACTTAAGAGTTAAGGCTCTGTTAACTTGGATAGTAATGCCCCAGAGTTAACATTTAATTTAGGAAGAGGAAATGGCTGCTTTTATCAGACAGCAGAACCAGATGCCATTATTGAACAGTACATCAATTCTTCATGGTCTGTGTAACCCACTGTATAAATACTGTTAACCAATTGTCAGCTCTAAATGTGAATTTGTCTAATAATTTAAAGCCATGAAACAAACTAGTCGAGTTTTAGGGGAGAAAAACTAAGCTTCCTTTAGATTTTAGAAGTCTTTTAATAAACTGAATTCCTTGTACAACGTACATAATGCAAAGTATTGATGGTTAAGACCGAGAAATCCATCTGTGCATACTGCCATTGTGGTGCCTATATGTGGAGAAAAGCAAGTTACATCTGGCTGGTAATAGCAAACTGTTATCAACACATAGGAGATCGCTCTTCTAACCCTGAGGCAATTGCAAGCATTCTCAAAAAGCAGTGTAATTTCGATGGTTTGTGTAGATACACTACCATTTACAAAGTGTACCCTGTGTGATCCTGGTATTTTATGAGCGGTTAGCTGAACTGTGGTAAAACGGATGACTTCGTAATAGCCCCTCTAGTGTCCTCAATCATACTTTATATACATGACCTGGTTTGGCATTATGAAGAGTTACCATGGGACTCTTAAGGATTCATTGAATCATTCAGGTACTGTAACTGAAAAGCTTTAGCGGGATAACACTGAGCAATTACTGCAATGGGGTATTTTATTGTATCATCTTTTGTTTGAGGAATAATAATCCTGTTTTGCAAGATGTTAAAGATCTTCCATCTGTTTGATCCCAGGGATACAACTGGTGCCATGATCGAAATGTGGTAACAATATTCAGTGCTCCAAACTATTGTTATCGCTGTGGTAACCAGGCCGCTATTATGGAGCTAGATGACACGCTGAAGTATTCCTTGTAAGTATAATGGAATCCAAATTTAAGGATATTTAAACATAGACACATTGTTTCAGACTGTGCATTCATTAAAAACACTGTCTTAATTTTTCTATAAAACCTGTCCAGTTCTAGCAAAAATCTGAAGCTAAAAACTGTTTGGTTTGAAGATGAAACAGACTTTCTAAGTAACTTCCCATCTTTCAGCACTAGATTTAACATGTTCATCTGGTAAAAGCTTCCCACTTCTATATCTGGTAACTAGGTCAACCCCGTGAGCCCTGTAGATACTTGTGCAAAACATCAAGTAAAAATGGGCACAATGGCCCAAGGATGTGACCAGTCATGGGAAAGTGACTCCTCCATACATGTGATAGAGGTTCAAGCTTATAGTTCTCGTGCAGGATCAACACCAGGCATGCTCAAATCTTATCTGGGAGGGAAGGAGAGAATATCATTGAGCAATCAATCATCTTTAGTTCATCTGTACCTCTAAACAGCGAATGACAGTAAAATGGAGGGCAAGAGTGGGAATAGCTTACCCTTTTGTCTTTTTGACTGAAGAACCTGCAGTGAGAGGAGGTGTATAAATGCCGGAGGAAAGTCTTCCCGCTTTCTTTCTCTCTCTCTCTCTCTCTCTCTCTCTC
>CM059426.1:202802094-202862094 GCA_030390025.1 Squalus acanthias
AAAATCTCCCTCTTTCCCCCCAAAATCTCCCCTCCCCCAAATCTCCCTCCCCTCCCCCCCAAATCTCCCTCCCTGTCCCCTCCCCCCGCAATCTCCCCCTCTCTCCCCTCCCCCCCCCAGACTCGATGTACTGAAACCTTCATTAAAAAAATTGCCAGTTTTAGGTTATGCTGTGTTAAGCTGAGCCCAGTTAATGCAGTATTAGTGTATTTTTTGAATGATGTTCGATGGAAGTAAGTGGAATTCAGAAATAAGATTGCTGCTCTGGTTGATAATGTTGACAAAATGCATTATCTTTGACTGTAGAAGCAATGAAACAAAGCGTTGTTAGTAATACATCAAATTGTACTCTGTTCAGTCCCTGATATTTTTGGGTCAGAGAAGAGTTAAATGGTGTTTAACCAGTATTTACTTAGTTTGTGCTGGTTGCCAAGCACTGCTTTTTTTTTTTAATTGTCGGTTTATCTATGATGACTTAAGGGCTAATGAGGTATCATACACAAAACCTTCGGAACAAATCTCAGTCCCAACATATTATTCAGACAGTGTCATTAGTGCGGACCACTTGGGTTGACTACTCCTCCCCCCCCCCCCCCCCCCGCCCCGCCCCGCCCCGCCATACTCCCAGAGATGACAAAATCTATCGCTTAAAACTCCAGGTACAAATATTAGTTGAAAGGATTTAAATCTGCTCTGCCCGAGGGTACAATGATCTAGGTCATACGTGCAAGACAACCCTCTAAATAACAAGTCAAATTTAGCCTTCACTAACTCAAAGTTCACGAGCAAATCCAAAATACATATCTTATAATTCTGGAAGAAAATGAACTTTGCAACTTAACTGCTTTAGGATTTGGTTTTTACTATACTCAGGCCTCAAGTCAAGCCATCAGTAGCTCTGGGATAAACAGGCATTTTAAAAAAAGGTCAGAAAAATCTATGTTTCAAAACTGTTTTTCCAATGTGAAACTGACTTGATGCCAACATCAGCAAAATGTACCCAGTCCTTATAACAGTTGGGCCCCTCTCACTCTCCTGCTGGCACTATCTGTACCAGCTCCTCAATAGTTAGCTTGTTAAGTCATTAACTGCCACACCTTCTATCTAGCAAGATGAACAAACTGGAGGCGATTTAAGCTCCGACGTAATTTTATTTTATTAACTCCAGATGCCAATGCAAGAGTGCCAAGTTAGCTAAAGGTCAGTGCAACCCTAGAGTCAAGCCATTACAATCCCACTTATCTCTGCCTTTCTTACAGGTTAAATAGCTGATGATGGGAACTCAATTTTGTAGTGCAATCTTTTAAAAAAGAGAAAACAACACCCCACATTGTATATCCATCCTAAAGTTGTTGTTAAACGGGACCTCCAGCCTAAATGGAAATAGAACACTCCAGAAAAATCTATGGTTTACTTACATTTCAAGAATGTGTCACCATTTCTAGGTGAAAGTTGACAACAGATGGACTTTGTTTTGTAGCTAGTTCTGCACATATGGACAGCCCGCTAAGTGTCTCGTTCAGTCATGATCATAGATAAGTGGGGCCAGCCAGCTATTCAACCTTTGAAAGCCTCCCCATCTTTCCTATCGTATCCATGCAAGAATGCTTTCTGGTGGGAATCACTGGATAGCGATCAGGGGCAGGATCCCTGGCTGATTTTCTCCTCCCTAATCCCACGTTTGTTCACCAGAGTTAGAGTTTCTAACTTGTAAGGGAGTAGTTATTACAGCCCGTGATGATTTCTATGCCAACAGTCACAAAGAAATGTAGTCATTTACTAAACCAGAGAATTATCCATGTCTACAAGGAAATACATTTTCAAAATTGAACCAATACTCTCAAATGTTTGTTTCTTGCTCATCTGCCGGTCTCCCTGCTCGTAAACCTGGTGACTCATGCAGCCCCCAGCTGCTGGAAACCTTTTGCTATCTCACCAACTAGACCATTCTTCATGTGTGAGTCAAGCTAGATGGGGCGTGTTAACAAAATATTGAAGGGGTAGGGGATGCGGGGGGCGTGTAGGGGCATCAAAGTTCAGGCTGACCCTTTCCTCACCAGGCATTCATACGTGCACACATTCCGCCAGGAGTCAATAGCTTGTGATTAGTAGTGGGCACCTTGGCCAATTCTTCCCCTCCCCCATTGTGCAGGGTCACTCCCTAGGTGTTACAAATTGAAATAACTTTTTCTTCTGCCAAAAGCGTTGATCTTCAAGGCGCAAGCATAAAGGGGAAGCATTGGGAATATTTCCCTCACAATGAAATCCAGACTGCGAACACTCCAAGTTATCTTTTGAACTTTTACTGTTAATGCACATATATGGTAAATATTTCTAGTGTTATAATGGCCAAAACTATTTACAGACACTTTTTTTTTTAAATGAATAAAAATCATTAGCTTCTCTCGGATCTGATTGTACAGCCACCCAATTATCTCATTGCCGAATCAGAAGAACGTGTTCAGTACTGCATTATGATGTTATGCCATGTAGACTGTTCCACACAATGTGTTGTTAAATTGCCTTAGCAACTTGGCTTAAAGTGCAAGCTTAGCCACAAGGTAGATCCGTTTACGTTGCTATACCACAAGGCATTAAATCTTCCCATCAAGCAGGAATCTAACAAGCACAAAACCGGATTTAATAAAAGCTGTACAGTGTCGTCATATGCACAAAACAGCTACAGAGCGGACACACAGCAATTTGTGACATTATTCCAACCCCAACCCCCTTGTACAGTGGAGGAGGTGGTAAATGGTTTGAAATCTTGGTAATGAGCAGCACTCAAGACAACAACAGATAATTATGGTCCGAGGCTCTTTTTGAAACCAGAAATGAGAGTTCGATCTGTTTGATGAGCTGAGCAAAATGTCATTCGTACCTGACGGAGGCTGTGCTGGAACCCAGTTCAGGAGATATAATAGAGATAGTGCAGGAACAGAAAACAGAGTAGAGGGATATGACAACGAATGAGCGAGGCAAAATACAGCCCTTGCCAAGTGCGGGTGCAAACAACTTCACGCCACAAAACAAAAGGCAAGAGGGAAAAATATATGGCCCCGAGTTTCCTCCTGATTTGCGCCCAGATAACAGCGTAATCTGGATGCAACCAAGTCAAAGAATGTAAAAGACTGCGGAAATTTAGGCGTAAATGTGTTATGCCCATGACTACAATACGCCTCCAAGTATCTGCGATCTTTTAAGTCCGTCGATTGAACTCTTCGCCCGAACCAGTCCCCGTCCACAAAACTGGCCATGTCCACAGGACCAGAACACCAGTTTCCTCCAATTGCACTTATTCGGTGGGGGGGTTTCATTACATTGTGTCCAGATTCTCAGGCGCACAGGCACCCGTGGTGATATTCATAGGTGCAAGCATGGGTTCTACCATTCCGTAGCATGCAGTGTTGATCTCTCAACAGAAAAAGTTGAAACATTGTCAAAATGCTTTCCAGCAAAATAATTATTTCTCCTTTCCATCTCACCCCTGGTCCATATTGGTTTTCTATCTCACTGAATGCCATTTCCTGAGTGGCTTACAAAATGGGCTGTTCTGCAGGGCATGACCACAGGAACAAGTGACGGGATCTCAGCTTCTTGCAAGATCATCAGAACTTTGTGCTTTTCTGCTCTTGTTAACTTATTAGCATGTTACTCCTGTTGCTGTACGCCAATTAAAAAAAAAAATTCCTGCCCATGCCACCCAAACTGATTGTCCTTTGCAAGTTAGGCAGGGGCGGACCTTGGGATTGTGTCAAGGGTGTGACAATATTTTCAGAAGGTCCACTGGAGTGCAGCAATATTTATAGGGGTCCCTGATGCAGAGGAGAGTTTGAGAACCGTGCTTATTTAGTAAATGCACAGTAATATTGAGATTTTTTACCTATTTGACCTAGAAAGGTTTACAAGTTTTATTTATATTCTGATGTTACTATGATGTTTGAGTCAATACTCCAAGGGGCAACTTCCAGAGAGACACAAGCTATATAGGATCTTGTTTAGAACAAATCAGTCAAACTCTCAGATGAATCAGCCATCTCAGAATTGGGTATTCTCGCATACCAGATCACTGAGATAAGAGAGTCGTCCAACGCGTACTAGAGATGCTTGCATCTTTAATATTAGAGGCAGCCAGCAGAGGGCTTAGCTAAACAGACAATGTAGTTGCCGTGGTTTCTACACCAAGGTGGTAGCTTTGATTGGCCGCTCTGAGCTAATCATTAGAAAAGAGCTGAAGGTTGGATCAGAGGTTAAGCATCTCTCTCTCTATTGGGAAATAGCAGTTAATTTGGAGTTTGAAACAGTCAGAGTGAAACATGTAGATTTTGCTTTCTAAAGGTTAGTGCCAGTCAGTTCAAAGACAGATGACTTAAAAAGGGCAAAGTTGGATATTTTATTATATTGGCGGTACAAGATGTGATAGGAGATCCAACTGAATCTTACTGAAAACTCTATTCCGTTCATTCATATACTTCTTGTAATATAAGCCAGTTTCTTTACTACTGACCTCATCTCACTAGAGTGCTCATCAGTCCAGCTTCCAAAAGACAAGAGAATGCATCTGTCAGCATGTGCAAGATCCAAGTATAGAGCACGGAGTACCACAGATCTTATTGTTTTGATCCCTGGGAAACACCATCATTTAACTAGATATTGGGCAGTAAGGGTACACTCCAGTTTGATGGGGACATGGGGTCCATTTACAGGAATGACTCATGATGTTGAACACGGGAGAATATCTAGTCCTCACCCAAAATTTGTAACACGCATCACTGACACGATACTAGGCAATAAGTCAGAAGGTCTGACGTTTCATCAGGGTTCCTGCCCCTGACCACTGCAGTGACCCCTGCTGGAAATGTGTGTGTGGACGTTGGGTGAGGATTGGATCACCTCTGCTGTGAAGCCCTCTGATGCTTGTTTAATTAAATAGCCTGCCAACATTGACTGTCCAGGCTCACATATCAAGAATGGCCACTTGGGCAAGTTAATAGAGGACATTAATGTTTAGAAGAGGAGGGGAGGGAAAAGCGAAAGATATTGGAAGGCAAAAAAAGTTGCAATATATGATTATCTTATAATAGTCAGTTATTGGTGGTCAACAGAAGGTTTAAACAATTTCTAAGAGTGTCTTTTTGTTACAAAGACAAAGGATTTTTGGGATCCCTAGACCCATTTTTCAACACAATTCCTGGAGCAGTTTCATTACGCTGCCATCCTATAATATCCACCAATGAAGGCAGTCACATAAATATATTCACAATTCTGAAAACAATCGCTCTCCCATTTCAAAAAGGAGGGACTTGCATTACTGCTGTGATGATATACATAAAACCAGTTACCATGCGGTCATGTTAGCTGAAAGGTCTTCATAGAAAAACACAATTCATTGTAGAGTGTTCCACTCCCAGTGAAACACAAACCAATGGGATGAGAACTGTCTGAACAGCTAGAGTCATACAAAACATTGTGGACCTTTAAACAGATGGAGCAATGCAATCTACTGACCTCATCAAGATAATGAAAAGAAAAACTTTTCATATGGCATCTTTCATGTCCTCAGGACATCGCAAAAGTACTTCACAGCCAATTAATTACTTATGAAATGTAGTCACTGTCATTATGTAGACAAATGTGGCAGTCAGGTTGCGCACAGCAAGGTCTCACAAACAGCAATTTTTTTTTTTTAAATGATCAGTTAATCTGTTTTAGTGATCTTGTTTGAGGGATGAATGTTGCCAAAACACTGGAAGAACTCCACTGCTCTTCCTCGAATAGTGCCATGGGATACTTTATGCCCACCTGAGAGGGCAGACGTGGCCTTGGTTTAACGTTTCATCCAAAAGGCAGCACCTCCGACAATGTACCACTCCCTCAGTGGAATATCAGCTTAGATTAAATGCTCAAGTCCTGGAGTGGGTCTCGAACAGGAGAGAGCACCAACACTGAGCTAAGCTGCCATTATATATGCAAATAAAAACGGAATAAAAACCTGTCAAGTATTTACCGGTAGCAGTTACTGGAATTGCGTCAACATAAAAGATCCCATGACACTGTTCCAAGAAGAGGCATTTCCCCCAATGTCTTGGCCAATATTTATCCCTCTACCAGCATTGCTTAAACAAACTAACCTGGTCATTTATCTCATTGCTGTGTGGGGGATCTCGCTATGCACAAATCGCCTGCAGCATTTCCCACATAACAGTGACGACACTTCAAAAGTACTTCATTGGCTGTGAAGCACTTTGGAATGTCCCGAGGATGTGAAAGACGCTAAATAAATGAAAGTTCTTTTTCCCCTCTCTTTCCTTAACACTGAACTGCTTCAAGCAAGGTGTTAATCGTGGTACTGTTGTAACATTGCTAAGTGGACCAGAAACCAAAGAACAGAGAGAAAACACAGGAAGGATGGCCTGAATGCTTCTGCACATGTTACTGCACATTCCTCACTTGAAGCTGGCAATACCAAGCCAAATCATTCACCGCCAATACATTCACTGCCAATACTCAGAACTACATTGGAAAGCAGAATAAATAAAAACACAGCATTATCCTTACCCTTTCAACTCATTGGTGAACATTAGAGCAATAATGGCCCTGAGCGAGGAACTAAAACAGACACCTAATCTAGATTTCCACTCGAGATTTTAATCAAAGCGATGTGACGAATGTGAAGTGTAGCAAACTGATCGGAGTTCGGAATCAGATGAGCTTGTACAGCTCCTGACCGGTTTTCTGGCAAGCCCATGACAGGACAATTACGTCAAGAGCGGAGGTAAAAGCACACAGCTGTGTCTGGGAAAAGTACAGGTGAAAGATTCACTTAAAGGGGCACCGTCTTCATGAAAAGATATGTCTTTCCCCAAAGTGTCTTGTATATGCCAAAATCATGCTCAAAGTGATACAATAGCATAAACCATGTCAAAACTTGCCACTACATCCTATCCGTAGACAATTAAGCTGCTGGTTGAGCACTTTTACTTTGAGTATAGTACTCCAGAACTCCCAGTATTGCTAATAGGATTTGACTTCAAGTTCTTTTTAGAATCATAGGAACCAGTGTAGGCCATTCAGTCCCTCGAGCCTGCTCTGCCATTCAGTTAGGTCATGGCTGATCTGCACCTCAACTCCATATCCCTAGATACTCTTACCAAACAAAAATCTATCGATCTCAGTCTCAAGAGCTCCAATTGATCCAGCATCCAGAGGATTTTTTTTGGGGGGGGGGGGGGGGGGGGGGGTGGAGAAAGAGAATTTTAATTTTCTACTACCCTTTATGTGGAAAAAGTGCCTCCTAAATGGCCTGGCTTTAATTTTAAGATTTATGTCCCCTCGTTATTGATTTCCCCCAACAAAGGAATTAGTTTATCTGTATCTACCCTATCGAATCCTTTTAACATTTTAAACACCTTGATCAGATCATCCCTCAACTGTCTATACTCAAGGGAATGCAAGCCAAGTTTTACAACCAATAGGCAGATGCAGCCAATTAAAATTATTTGTAATAATGAGAGGTTTGCTTTTACTGTAAAGCTACTGTTGTCCAGCATCAGAAATATTACGGTCAGTTTAATTAGAGGTTAAAACGAGAATGTAGGTGAAACATTTGACAAGGCTCAATAGTTGTGGTAGAAACCAATCATACTGGAAGAGAGCAGTCAATGGAATGTCAAACATTCCTCCCGCAGTTTCAACCATAATGGACCGGATTTTGCGCAAGAATAATGGTGAGGCTAACAGTTATTAAAGCGTAAATTGGACAGCAACTTCCGGCGACCGCACATGCGCAGTTAAACTCGGAAATCCGGATGTTGCTGTCAGAGTTGCCCTGCTCCTCCAGAAGCTGCGCCATAACGGTATCTCGCAGAGAGACTCGGCGTTCAAATATATGGAACCATGTGAAGTTGCTGTACTTATGTAATAGATACCCTCTAAACTCACCAGAAAAAGTTGGGGCTTGTCCATTCCAGTATAAGTAAACTTTTTAATGATGTGATAAGTTTTAATTACTGCCAAACAACCTCTCTGGCACTGAAAATTAACTTTTACAAGCGTGGAGTCTCATTCCTTCAGATTTTAATTATTGTTGGACATTTTAAAAAGTAATTTATTTTACTTTTTCTTTCGGTCTCTTATCTCGCTCTTAATCCCATTTTTCTTTCCTTCTTTTTATTTTGCTTTCTGTACATGATATGGCATGGAATGAAATATTCTAACTGACACTTCCTGGTTCGGATGCTGCGCTGCGCAGTAACAATTCTTCAATCTGATTGGTTAAGGAGATACACAGTTGCTTGCCCTGTTCACACAGGTCCCAGGTGCACTGTAGAGGGTGCCACACCAAAATGGCTTACTAATTACCGCAAGTTCCAGTGCAAAACCCCACAGAACGTCTGTGGGCAAGTGCAAGTGTAATGAACAGCTGGTGCCATTCGTTCACCGCTGACCGCAAGATCCAGCCCATTACATCTCGATATTAACCATCTTGCATATCGCCAACACTTCCTGTGTCGCGTTACTTCCTGTAACACTTTTATCACCAATTCATCACACATTATGGGCAACACCCCTATGGTTGCAAAATAGCATATCCTCCGACTCACTAAGCAATGTCGCGAGAGGTGACATTATATTAAACGCCTTGTGCATAGCGTGCACTTCCCATAATCGTCACCCTCAAACCTGTCACCCTTTGTTGAATGGCTCAAATAGACTCAGCAGCAAATCAAAATTGAAGAGGTGGGGAATGCATGAATCAAAAGCAAGGAAAGCAGCTGGAAAGCTCAGTGGTCTTGGTAGTACGTTGTGCGTCGCCTGGCATAAAGCTTCCATCTTATAGAGAACAGTACCTTCTGAGCAACACTATGGGAGATCTGCTAATATGTTACATGCATTCCCTTGCATTCTTGAACTGCTTCCAATTACCTTGTCTCAGGACAGTTTATTCAACAAAGTCATTTCGCACTATTCCCAGCAAGTGGGCCAACACAGATTTAGGTTGTTAAATATTTTCTTTCACCAGAGTTTCTTGGGTGTCAGCCGTGGCTCAGCGGTAGCACTCTCATCTTGGAGACATAGAACTACATAGATTTAACAGCACAAAAACAGGCCATTCGGCCCAAATGGTCTGCACCAGTGTTCATGCTCCACACGAGCCTCTTCCCATCCTACTTCATCTAACCCCATCAACATATCTTTCTAATTCTTTCTCCCTCACGTACTTTCCTAGCTTCCCTTTAAATGCATCTATGCTATTCGTCTCAACTACTCCCTGTGGTAGCGAGTTCCACATCCTAACCACTCTCTGGGTAAAGATGTTTCTCCTGAATTCCTTATTGGATTTATTAGTGACTATCTAATATTTATGACACCTAGTTCTGGATTCTCTCCTTCACCTCCCCCCCTCTCCTTCCTTCCCCCTTCCCCCCACGCCCCCCAAAAGTGGAAACATCTTCTCCAAGTCTACCCTACCAACCCCCTTCATAATTCTAAAGTCCTCTTGTAAGGTGTGGATACAAGTCCCACTCCAGAGACTTGAGCACATCATCTAGGATGATTCTTCAGTGCAGTACTGAGGGAGTGCTTCGCTGTCAAATGAGACGTTAAACCGAGGGTTAACATAGATTGTAAATAGCGGAGGCCCAAGCACTGATCCTTGCGGGACCCCACTAGTTACAGCCTGCCAACCTGAAAAAGTCCCGTCTATTCCTACTCTCTGTTTCCTGTCCATTAACCAATCCTCAATCCATGCTCATATTTTCCCCAATACCATGAGTCCTAATTTTGTGTAATAACCTCTTGTGTGGCACCTTATTGAATGCTTTCTGAAAATCCAAATACACCACATCCACTGGTTCCCTTATCCATCCTACTAGTTACATCTTCAAAAAACTCCAACAGATTTGTCAAACACGATTTCCCTTTCACAAAACCATGCATTACAATAGTGACGACACTTCAAAAGTACTTAATTGTCTGTAGAGCGCTTTGGGATGTCCTGCTATATAAATGCAAGTTCTTTCTTTTTTTCTTTAAGTTACTTTTGTCTTTCGTTATGAACCTTTCTCGTTCACCGAAATCAGACTGCATCCTTTATGTTGTTCTCTCAGTTTCAGTCAGTCATTCATTCAGACAGGATTACCTGTGAAATGATGGGCCGTTCCCCAAACTATAAGACGCTTTTGAAATCATCCGTGGAGAAGCCACTACTGGCAAAACAAATTAATTCTGCTAAAACTAAAGCCTCCCTTTGCTGGAAGTATAGAGTGGACAGCAAGAGATAAGTAATAAAGAGACAATATAAGGATGGGACAGGTCCAGGAATGCTGCTAATGAAAACCCTAATAATATTTCCACATCTTAGTACACAGAAGTGGGGGGGGGGAAAGGTAGCAACCCTTCTATTTTAACCAGTGGACTTTTACATGCAAGTTTACATTCTATAACTGTTTGAAACAGTCTGCTCAAAAAACTGAACTGGTGACAACCCTAATTCGAAGCCGAGGATGTTCACTAGAGTATATTTAGTTTCTGGGCAGATCTGTACATTATCCACCAAGAGGCTGAGATTTTATTAATGAGCTCTGTGGATACTAGGGGTTCAAAATCCAATCAATAGATTGATTCTGAAGAGATTTGAGCAGCTGTGAGCCTTCATTGTACAGGGAAGCAGGTGAGCAAAAGAGGCTAGAAGCTGGAGTTCAGGACAGTGCATGTTGCTGTTGGGAAGGCTTGGTGCAAGAGAACACAGGATTGGAACGGAATTTCAGCTGGAGTTTCCCCTCAGGGAACAACTAGAGGGGAAGAGGAAAAAAAGTACTGACATTTGCTACAATTCAGCTACTTGACATTTGGGAGGCAAACAATTGGGGATGGAAATGAAGGAAAACCACACACAAATGAAAAGGGGGAGGAGTTGAAGCAGGTCAAAGACTCTACAAAAAGTGTATTTAGGGTTAGGGTCACCTCACCTCTGAGTCAGAAGGTTGTGGGTTCATAGTCCCCCTCCAGAGACTTGAGCACAAAAATTAAGCTGCCACTCCAGTGCAGTACTGAGAGATGAGACGTTAAACCGAGGCCCTGTCTGCTTCCTCAGGTGGAAATAAAAGATCCCATGGCACTATTTCGAAGAAGAGCAGGGGAGTTATCCCCCGTGTCTTGGCCAATATTTACCCCTCGACCAACATTACTAAAACAGATTATCAGTCCATTATCACATTGCTATTTGTGAGAGCTTGCTGTGCGCAAATTGATTGCTGCGTTTCCTACATTACAACAGTGACTACACTTCAAAAAGTACTTCATTGGCTGTAATGCGCTTTGGGATGTTCCGAGGTTGCGAAAGGCGCTATATAAATGCAAGTTTTTCTTTTATGGCTACCCTTGCCCACAGAATTTTTTTTGCATGTGGCTTCAGTGCACATTTTAGCTATTCAATCCGTGAAAATATTCCATCAAGTGATGGCTGACTTGATACAAGTCTTGTAGGTTATCAAAGTCTCCATCACTCATAACAAATGCATGCGGAGGGAGAGGCCTGATAAGAGTAATTGCACCCCAAGGGAGAATGCCATTGGACTGAATGTTCCCATTCAAGTTACATTTTTACAGTAGGTACTTCTCAGGTCATTCAAGTGCATCAATCCAAATAACAAAGTTCTTCTGCAGCAAACAGGGGGGAAGAGAGGTCACATTTCTATTTTACTGGAAAACACCAGGCTGTTCAGGAGTGTCAGATGTTTACCTCCTGTGGATACTGGCGTTACATTCTGTTCTCAGGAGGTGTCTGAAGGACATGCAGATTTTTCAATCATTGACCTTGCAGCCACATCAAGAAGCGGGTCTGTAATAACCTTGGGAAGAGCTTGCAAGGGGAGCTAACTTAAGGCCACATTCAGGACTTCATTTCCAGTCCCTGGACCTTGCTAGATACTCTGAGCAGGTCCATACAGGCCAGCTGCGGGGCAACCGCGTTACTAGCCTGTACAGATTGGCTGATCGCATCGCCCACTTGTAACGTATAAAATAGGTAACAGGTAAGAAAGGCAGACAGCAATGTTTTACATGGCTGTATCCACTGCCTCTGGTTCTTCAGGTGAGGCATGGAGGTCTGGGATGGTTCTCCTTAGAGCACAGAAGGTTAAGGGGAGATATAATAGAGGTGTTCAAAATCATTAAGGGTTTTGATAGATTAAATAAGGAGAAATTGTTTCCAGTGGCAGAAGGGTCAGTAACCAGAGGACACCGATTTAAGGGAACTGGCAAAAGAACCAGAGGCGAGATGAGGAATTTTTTTTTTTTTTTATAAACACAGCGAGTGGTTATGATCGGAAAGAGTGGTGGAAGCAGATTCAATAATAACTTTCAAAAGAAAATTGGATATTGAAGGGGGAAAAAAATTGCAGGGCTATGGGGAAAGAGCGGGGGAATGGGACTAATTGGATAGGTTTTTTAAAGAGCCGGCACAGGCCTCCTCCTATGCTGCGTCATTCTAGGATTTTATGGAAGCCCTGGCATTGATCAGGACTGTTACTGCTGGCAATGCGATAGGACAACTCCTTCTCCCAGGCAGCAAGATGAATTTTTGCTGGTATGGAGCAGGCGGCTGCCAAAGACGTGCCCAAAGTGGTGACTGCACCAAGCAAATAAGGTGACCCAAAAACTCTGGTGTAATCTCCCCCATGACATTTCAGGGGCATGACAGTGACCATCCAGATTTAGCTAACCACCACCCCCCATCCCCACCCCACCACAAACCCAGGGCTGTTCATGAGGAACATCTTTGGTGTATAGCACTCCAAGAAAGGGGTTCAGGGCTCTCGGTAATTTTTTTCAGTCTATGGTGAAAGCTGAAAGCCAGACTCCGACTCATGCATTGCCCCCTAGATGCTTTACTCACAGGTTTCTGGTGGCATGCACTGTACAAACATATTACATAGAATGACACAGAAATTACAACACGGAAACAGGTCGTTCAGCCCACCCAGTCTGTGTTGGTAGTTACCCTCCACATGAGCAGCAGTCCTAATCCCATGTGCCCACTCTGTACCCCTATCCCTTTATTCCTCTTTTCTTCATTCAATGATCCATTTAATATTGAGGGCAGGATAGTTGCTAAATTTATAGATATAACAAATGATGGTTTCCTTACACAACATGTTAATGAGGAAGCGAAGGGCAACTGGGTACTGGATTTAGTTTTTAGTCACGACCCTGATGCAGTACCATGTGGGAGAATACCTGGGCAACATTACATTCAACTTCATCGATCAAACCAAAGTTGCTGAAAATGTAATGCTAGTACCAGATTACAAGAGGGCTAAATTTGCAAAGAAGGCAGAGGTCTTGAACCAGGTCAACTGGATTACCTTACCAGGCAGGGACACTCCCAACACAGAAGAAAAATGCAAAAACTCCAAAGCCACCCTAATGCAAAAGGAAGCCACATTATTATGTTTCTACAGGTAAAAGAAAGGCACGTGGTAAAACCAAGCCAAATTGGCCAACGGGTCATGTTCAAGGACAAATCAGACTCAAGCAAAAAGATACTTTTACAGGCTTAAAGAAAATAGTTCTCCGGTGAACAGGGAAAGCCAGAGAGCTCAGCAAATGGCAACAAAAACTGCTATCAGAGCAGGCAAAAGGATGCTGGAGAAGAAGATAGTGGATAGCTGTGGTGGTAACAACAAGGTCTTTTTCAGCTGTTAGGAACCAAGAGCCATTAAGAACTGTATAGAGCCATTGAAGGATTCTTCAGGGCAGATTCAGGTTGATTCCCAGGATATGACAAAGGTTCAAAGTGGCTATTGGGTCAGCCTTCACTACAGAAGACAATGCAGTGTTACCAATAATGTACTGTACAGTTGACTCAAAAGTTGTAAGTGGATGCGGATATAGTCCTGGATAAAATAAGGGGACTCAAAACAGATCGGGCTGCTGGTCCCAACAGCATTCACCCGAGGGTGCTCAAAAGAAATGTGAGCTGTCCTCCAAGAGCCCCTTGTTCATATATTTAACAGCTCACTCGGGTCTAGGATTGTTCTTATGGACTGGAGGGAGAGTCATAGGAACATACACAGGAGTAGCCATCCAGCCCCTGAGCATGTTCCGCCATTCAATTAGATCATGGCGGATCTGTATCTTAACTCCATCTACCTGCCTTGGTTCCGTAACCCTTAATACCCTTGCCTGAAAAAAAAAATCAATCGAGATTTGAAATTTTCAATTGACCCAGCATACACAGTTTTTTTTCGGGGGGGGGGGCGGTGGAGTTCCAGACTTCCACTACTCTTTGTGTAAAGATGATCATGTGATGCCAATATTCAAAGAGGGCAACAAGTCGGAGCTGGAAAATTACAGGCCCATTAGCTTGACTGCAGTTAGAGGCAAGTTGCTAGAAGGGATCATCAGAGAAAGTCTGTATGACCACCTGGACAAATGGTTATTAAAGGCACTCAGCATGATGGTCATATCTCATCAAACTGGCTGGACTTTTTGAAGAAGTGACCAGGTTGATTGATGGGTGTAAGTAGACTGGTTGACAATGGGTATCTTGATTTTCAAAAAACTTTTGACAAGGTGCCTGCACAATAGGTTACTTAATTAGATTGAGTCCTGTGGGATTGGAGGGCAGGTTTGGAGTTGCAGAAGGAATTAATGGCATTTTCATTGGCAGAAGGTTATTAATGGTAGTGGCTCTGTGTGGGGACCACTTACTAGGAGTCCACCAGGAGTCGACAAGGTGTTAAGACCATAGATAAGAGAAAGAGATTACAGCAGATCTAGATGCAATGGGGGGGAAAAGGTTCTGTGTCTGGCAGAGGTTGTTTAACATAGATAAATGCAGTGTTATGCATGTGAGTTGGGTTAAAGCCAAGCATATGTACAATATAAAACGCTGGAAAAACTCAGCAGGCCAGGCAGCATCCGTGGAGAGAGAAAGAGAGTTGACGTTTCAGGTCGATGACCTTTCATCAGAACGGTCATCGACCTGAAACGTCAACTCTCTTTCTCTCTCCACGGATGCTGCCTGGCCTGTTGAGTTTTTCCAGCGTTTTCTGTTGTTATTTCGGATTTCCAGCATCTGCAGTATTTTGCTATCGTATATGTACAATATGCAGGATTGTGAACTTAGGTCTTTGTCTTGCTCAATTGCCTAAGTGTTATAACACACAAGTCTCTTAAGGTTCACCACCAGTACTGCAAAGCCATTGCAAAATAAATTGGAATGCAAGGATGCCAGGGTAATAGGCAAAGTACTCAGTGTGTTATTCCTCCAATGCAGTAATACATTTTACTTACACAGTACCAGATGCAAACTAGTGCAACATTCATTGGTGTACCCCATAAGACACTGTTGACCAATTTCTCTACAATGGGTGCTAGGCCAATTGGCTTATAATTTCCGAGTTTATGTATCCGGATTAATATTCCCCATCATTCATTGCTCGGGCACGGTCGTGTATTTATGGAGTTTCTAGAACTAATGACCAGATTCTCACCTACTTGCTTGTTGCTTTCTTCACAGGTCCTAGCTGCCCTCTCGGGTAAATGCCAAAGATCCCATGGCACTATTCAAAGAGCAGGAAAATTCTCCCAGTCTCCTGGCCAACAGCTTTCCCTCAACCAACCCTGCCAAAAACAGATTATCGTGTCATTTCTGCTTGAGGGAGCTTGCTGTGCGCAATTTAGCTGGCATGTTTTCCTACAATAGTGACTACCCTTCAAAAGTACTTCATTGGCGGTGGCCTCCTGAGGCCATGAAAGGTGCTATATAATTGCAACTTTTTTCTTTTAAGAATTTTAAATGTATCTGACCAATATGCCCTGCTGTTTCTTCATAACATATTCTTGCTCACCAATTTCTATTTCTGGATTTTACTAAAATAATTCTGAATAGCCAGCAAGTTATTTTTGGCCTCCTCTTTCAGTCTTACTTTTTCCTCAGAGGGAATGGACTTTCTTTCTACATTCCTCACAGCATTCTTTGGAAAACTGTATTTTTTAAAACTCGTTTTATTACCTTGTTATGGCTGGAGTATGGCCCAGTATCTTGGGTGGGTTGGGGGTGGGGGTGAAGGAACAGGAGCAAAGAGCAGGAACAAAGTGAGGAGAGGGAAGAGAGAAACTTGTAACCAAAAAATAAAGTTAAACCCATTCTGCTCTAATGTTTACATTTGTGGCAACTTAAGATCTCTGGTGAACTGTATAGCAATAGAAAAACAATACACAATCACACTTGAACGCCCTAGAAACCAGTTCTAGTTGTCAACTCAGGTCCAATTATCATGACAAATGCAAAGTTCTTCACAAGTAAACTGTCAAGTTCCAACATATACTAGAGATTAAAGCTCTTAATCAAGAGTTATACACAATTGGACAGTTACTTTCTGTATTTACAATAAGTTTACAAAAGTTTTAAATGTGGACGATAGGATTTATAATTAAGGAACAACTTTAAATTAAATTGTGAGAACAGAACAAAAGGTTTGAGCTAGTAAAAGGCAAATTTAGGGCTCAAATCAGGATATTCTTCTTCACACAAAGAGTGATTAACACGTGGAATCGACTCCCAGATAGAGTAGTGGAGGCGAGAACCCTGGAATCAGTTAAGAAACAATTGGATGCAGCAATGGAAGACCTGTAGGTTCATTCTGGATGGGTGAATTAGGATGGGCCGAATGGCCATCCTCATCTGTAATTATCTTGTAGATATTTGTTCTTATGGGTGCCACACGGCAATGGAATTCATTTTCACTTTCCACTCAGTTTGCTCAAATTTAGATGTCGAGAATTATCTTATAGATAGATCAGCTCCCAAAAATCAGACTAAACAAAAGAAAGTGGAATATTTGTATATTAGTCTAATAAATCCTCTCATTCCCACTTACTTCTTCCATCCTCTCCTGAAGATGCTGCCTATTGCTGGAGTTCAACCCCCATGAGCCCCGGTACCTTGCTCAAGTACCATCCTTCACAGGAGTGTGGGTGTTGCAGCCTAGGCGAACTCAGTCCTGTCCTCACCCATTAGCCACACCTGCACACTCTCCATCATTGGAGAGCAGCCAGAAGAACCCTGGTTATTCACCCACCCACTCTAACCAATGGGCGTTGGGGTCAATCACTACCCTTATTGCCACCACAGCCAAGATGAGTTAACATAGCACAGACTGGAGACCAAACATGGGACCTTCCTGTTCCGTATGACTCAGGAAGAAGGTCTTACCCAATGTGCTAACCCATCTTTTTAGATGCTGATGGGCCTGCTGCGTCTTTCCAGCATTTTTTTTTTTCAAATCTCTATTTTCCTTGCATAATATTAGTTAGCTTTCCCTCATTTCCCCTCCTGAAGTTTGTGACTTAGTTACTGAGGTAGGGGGGGTCCACGTGTAGCAGTTGCCCTAAGGTACTTTGTGACCTTCCTCCATGCATGAACCAAGACGGTGAGTTTGAGGAGGATGAGCGATCCTGGACAGCAACCACAGCCGAGGTGGAGTCTGTCCTTGTCTGACGTCCACCCAGGCATCACTTCCAAGAGGGCTCACCAAATAGCGTTCAGATGCATGAAGGCGAGTTGATTTTTTTTTCTAGCCCAGGGGCAGACGGCCTGGCTGATCAGCTAACTCAGTACAGACAGGTATAGAACCTAGAACCTGCGAGGACATCGCTGCTTCACCAACTGAGACATCAGGAGGACTTCCTTGTATTTGTTTTTAAAAAGGGCCCTGTGCACCAAAGCGTTCACTTCCCCCATCACTCTGAAAACATCTGCCAGTAGGGTAATGAAAATGGCATGTGCTAAATTGTCTTTATCCCTGCCTGTGCTTTCACCCAAGGACCTACTGTTTCATGGCATAGTGACATGGAACATCACCTACTTCCGTGACCAGGTTATGTCTTACTGGTTCGATTTCTCACTCCAGTGTAAGCATCAGAATTAATGAAAAATATTTACAAAAATAACTAGATGAAGCTGTCCATGCCCACATGAAGCAAGACTTGAACAACATCCAGGCTCGGGCTGATAAGTGGCAAGTATCATTTATACCACACAAGTGCCAGGCTATGACCATCTCCAACAAGAGAGAGTCTAACCACCTCCCCATGACATTTAATAGCATTACTATCATGGAAGCTCCCACCATCAACATCCTCGCCATTGACCAGAAACTCAACTGGACCAACCACATAAATGCTGCGTCTGTTAGAGCAGGTCAGATGCTGAGTATTTTACAGCGAGCTGTTTACCTCCTGACTCCCCAAAGCCTCTCCACCACCTACAAGATACAAGTCAGGAGTGTGATGGACTACTCTCCACTTGCCTGGACGCGTGCAGATCCAACAACACTCAAAGCTCGACACCATCCAGGACAAAGCAGTCCGCTTGATCGGCAACCCATCCAGTGGTTTAAAACATCCACTCCCTCCACCATCGGCACACCGTGGCCTGCAGTGTGTACCATCTACAGGATGCACTGCAGCAACTCGCCAAAACTTCTTTGGCAGCACCTCCCAAACCCGCGACCTCCACCACCTAGAAGGACAAGGGCATCAGGTGCATGGGAACACCACCACCTCCAAGGTCACACACAATCTAACAGGGCTAGACAGACTGGATGCAGGAAGGATGTTCCCGATGGCGGGTGAGTCCAGAACAAGAGGTCACAGTCTAAAGATAAGGGGGAAGCCATTTAGGACAGAGATGAGGAGGAATTTCTTCACCCAGAGAGTGGTGAACCTGTGGAATTCTCTACCACAGAAGGCAGTTGAGGCCAAGTCAGTAAATATATTCAAGAAGGAGTTAGATATATTTCTTAAGGCTAACGGTATCAAGGGATATGGGGAGAAGGCAGGGACAGGGTACTGAGTTTGGATGATCAGCCATGATCTCATCGAATGGCGGAGCAGGCTCGAGGGGCCGAATGGCCTACTCCTGCTCCTATCTTCTATGTTTCTATGTAATCCTGACTTGGACATACATCACCACTCCTTCATTGTTGCTGGGTCAAAATTCTGGAATTCCCTACCTATCAGCATTGTGGGAGCACCTTCACCACACAGACTGCAGCGGTTCGAGAAGAAAGCCCACATCCACCTTAAGGGCATCTGGGGATGGGCAATAAATGCTGGCCTTGTCAGCGACACCCGTAAGAGAGAAAGCTCAATGGGCAAATGTACTGCATTGTGCAACACTGAACAGGGCTGATGTCTAGTGACTGTTGTTGGAAAGTTGTGGAAGTAAATGGGAACATGACCAGACCTGGCTGTGATGCTCCCTGAAGATGAATAGCCAACCAATACTCACGGTGCAAGCTCACATGAAAGGTCTGATCATTTGGATAAAGTATTGAGGGGGGGGTGGGGGGGGGGAACAGAGTGGTGGCGTGGAGCAGAAAAAGAGAGGATGGCAGGGAAAAAGGCAACTACTGTCCATGGAACTGTATCTCAGCACGAGTGATGAACTTCTGACATTAGTAATGTAAAGAAACCAATCTATGGATGAATGACAAGTCTGATTTTAACTTGTGGTCAATAAACAGGATATCCTGTGAATGAACTGCATTTGAACCTGCAACATGAAAGACATGTGCGCCTATGAATGGTAGCCTTCTAAATCTATTAAGCCTTATTTTTAGGGTACACTAGCAGCGTGACACATCATTTTATTTTTTCTTCTTTGCGAAGGAGGGCCTATACCCATCTAATTCTTTCCTCCTCCTTCTCATTTAGGCCTTGCTGAGCCAGCCAACAACGACCAGTATGGACAGCACGGCCTGTTCCCAGGCCTCTGCCAATGCCACTCTTTAAATCAACCACTGTGGGGATTGAAAGGCTAACTATCTCCTGTGGGGAGGGATCTGGCCTGCCCTCCTCCCAGAGCTATTCAGGAGGTGGTCAAACACTCAGTGGATCCAGAGTTAGCTGGAGCAATGACAGGGACATTAAAATTGGCCTCTAGGTTACGGAGCGGTTTAAAAAAAAAGTCAGCTAATCACTGATGGTGAAGAGAAATAGTTGGGAGTTACTGCAATTAATGGCTAGCGGATTAGAGTGCGTGGGAACTAGAGACAATTATATATTCATCTGCTGGCTGAAGGTGGACAGCAAGACTGTAAATAGCGCATTCTTTACTGTTTCTAACAGACTGTGGGTGGCCACCAACGGAAATCTACAAATGTTGAAAAAGATTTTTTTTAAAGCATCGAAAGACCCCATCCCAACTGTCTGTGGGTTTGTGGTGGCAGACAGATAACACCGACACTACTGCTCACTGAAAAAGCACAGCAGCAGCTGAGCTCTCTTACCAATGTATGCAGTGAGGTAAAGACAGAAGGCTGGGGAGGTTGAGAAACAGAAGACAAAGCGCCGGAAGAAAGGAAAGAAAAATATAGAGGCTACCGTACTAGCCGAGGATGAAAGCAGAGACGGGGCTTCACTGCCAGTCTGTGCAACAGACACAGTTTGTCACTTTTAACCATTTAGTGCAAGACCAACGCTCCAGCAAGTGGAGACGAGAGTTCTGGGCTCAGCACACCGGGTTGACATCCAGCAGGGGTACTTGCATCCGATGGGAGTGAAGTGGTTCCCCCCTCCCCATTGAGCAGGGGACCAGAGCTCTAGTGTCTAAATATTGAGTTGATATCCAGCGGGATATCAGTCTTGATGGGAGGGAATGTCCTCCTTCCCCATCTTAACCCAACGAGTGGAGACCAGAGTTTTGGTCTCCAAGTCAGGCTAATGGCCCGACACTTAAAAAGGGACTTTTGTTACACCAACAACTCGGAGCACGATCTGCTGGATGTAAAAAGCAGTGGAAGAAATGGGTTGCCTCGTGTACTACTAGGCACGGAAGTGGAAGAAGTACCAAACAATGACACCAGGGCATGGTTGACTTCTGACAAAATCTTGTCGAGGATTTGCCAAATTTAACAGCTCTGCAGAACACAGCTCTGGCATTGCTAAGTAGCAATAATTACGATAAACCTCAAAAGAAACAATAAATTAAAGAACAAAGGTTACAACTAGATTGCATCCCAACAGGCCTTTGTGTGAGAGAGGGGTTGCAAAGAGGAAGGAAGAGACTGTGTTTTTCCCCCCACTCACCGAAGGAACTATTTGTAGTAAACGGACTAACCACACGGTCCCGGGCAGCTCCACTCGATATAGTTATCAGAACCGCCAAAAGAAACGTATAAATCACATCTGTGTCCTCAAGGCAAGATCAACCCACAATCCAGAAGAGATTAATTGAATGAATTATATTTTACACAGTGGCTGAGCTGTATACTCCCACATCCCAGGAACAGGGTTTGGGCTTGGTTCTGTGCCCCACCCCCACTGCTGGAGACTTGCACTCGATTTTAACCTTGGTGTCTTTCTGCTGTGGACTTTGCTCTTTTACCAGGGTCTCACAATAGAAGGAATTGGCTTAAGGACAGAAAACAGCCACCACAAACAGTTGGGATGGGGTCTTTCGGTGCTTTTAAAAAATCTTTTTCAACATTTGAAGATTTCAGTTGGTGGCCACCCACAGTATGTTAGAAACAGTAAAGAATGCGCAATTTACAGTCTGGCTGTCCACCTTCAGCCAGCAGTTGAATATGTAATTGTCTCTAGTTCCCACGCTCTCTAATCCGCTAACCATTCATTGCAGTAACTCCCAACTATTTCTCTTCACCGTCAGTGATCAGCTGAAATGTGGAACATGCTTCCCAAAAAGCTGTGGATTCTGGGTTAATTGAAATTTTCAAGACTGAGATTGATAGTTTTTGTTGGGTAATCAAGGGATATGGAGCAAAGGCAGGTAAATGGAGTTGAGGTACAGATCAGCCCTGATTGGGATTGGGGGTAAGGTACTGACTTGGATAGACAATTGGTTGGCAGACAGGAAGCAAAGAGTTGGAATAAACGGGTCTTTTTCCGAGTGGCAGGCAGTGACTAGTGGGGTACCGCAGGGATCGGTCCTTGGACCCCAGCTATTCACAATATATATTAATGATCTAGACGAGGGAACGAGATGTAATATCTCCAAGTTTGCAGACGACACAAAGCTGGGTGGGCGTGTGTGCTGTGAGGAGGATGCAGAGAAACTCCAGTATGATTTAGACAGGTTGGGTGATTGGGCAGATGCATGGCAGATGCAGTATAATGTGGATAAATGCGAGGTTATCCACTTTGGTGTCAAAAACAGGAAGGCAGATTATTATCTGAACGGCAATAGATTGGGAAAAGGGGAAGTGCAACGAGACCTGGGTGTCCTTGTGCACCAGTCGCTGAAGGTAAGCATGCAGGTGCAGCAGGCAGTTAAGAAGGCAAATGGTATGTTGGCCTTCGTAGCGAAAGGGTTCGAGTACAGGAACAAGGATGTCTTGCTGCAGTTGTACAGGGCCTTGGTGAGACCACATCTTGAGTATTGTGTGCAGTTTTGGTCGCCTTATCTGAGGAAGGATGTTCTTGCCATGGAGGGAGTGCAGCGAAGATTCACCAGACTGATACCTGAAGAGAGATTGGGTCGATTAGGCTTATATTCGCTAGAGTTTAGAAGAATGAGAGGGGATCTCATTGAAACTTATAAAATTCTAACAGGACTAGACAGACTAGATGCAGGAAGGATGTTTCCGATGGCGGGGGTGTCCAGAACCAGAGGTCACAGTCTAAGGATAAGGGGTAGTAAGCCATTTAGGACTGAGGTGAGGAGGAATTTCTTCACCCAGAGAGTGGTGAACCTGTGGAATTCTCTACCACACAAGGCAGTTGAGGCAAATTCATTAAATATATTCAAGAAGGAGTTAGATATATTTCTTAAGGCTAAAGGGAGTAAGGGATATGGGGAGAAAGCAGGGACAGAGTACTGAATTTGGATGATCAGCCATGATCGCATTGAATGGCGGAGCAGGCTCGAGGGGCCGAATGGCCTACTCCTGCTCCTATCTTCTATGATTCTATGTTTATCTGATTGAATGGTGGAACAGGCTCGAGGGGCTGAATAGCCTCCTCCTGTTCCAATGTTGCTATGTTCTTATGTCAAGATGGAACCTGAACATTGAATGGTAACCTCTCTCACCAATAACAAGCCAGGTTAAGAAATAGAAGCAGGAGTAAGCCGTAGGGCCCATTCAATAAGATCATGGCTGAACTTCTACATCAACTCCACTTTCTCGCCCTATCCCCATATCCCTCGAGTCCTTTAGTGCACAAAAATCTATCGATCTCAGTCTTGAATATACTCAATGACAGAGCATCCACAGCCCTCTGGGGTAAGAGAATTCCAAAGATTCACAACCCTCTGAGTGAAACAAATCCTCCTCATCTCAGTCCTAGATGGCTGACCCCTTATCCTGAGACTATGACACCTAGCTCTAGACTCTCCAGCCAGGGGAAACAGCCTCTCAGCATCTACCCTGTCAAACCCTCTAAGAATTTTATATGTTTCAATGAGACACCTCTCATTCTTCTGAACTCCAGAGAGTCTTGGCCTGTTCTACTCAATCTCTCCCCATAGGAGAGTCCTCTCATCCCAGGAATCAATCTAGTTTAACCTACATACTCACCACCCAAATCTGCAGAGCACACAACGGCACAGACTCACACAGCTAGCCACACTAATTGTTGTCTTCAAGTAAATGCAGTCCTACCTAAATGCACAGACCAAGAAAGCCTGAGGTGCATTGGTCAAATCTCTGCTGTAGGAAGAGGACAAGCAGAGTGTGGGGGGAGAAATTGTGCCAGAGCGGCTGCTCTGATTGTTACTGATTTAAATATATATCTATAGCGATAGATGTGTGTGTTTGGGGGGGGGGGGGGGGGGGAAAGAGACAGGATTGGGCTGTTGTGTGATGCCCTCCATAGTTCAATAGCTCAACACTTGTCTGGGCTTACACATCAATAGTGGGCACATGGGTAAGGTTTCCTCAAGGCAGGACTCAACATCTTCAGAAGAGGGGAGAAAATGGGAAGAAAAAAAAAACCAAACCAGTATCTATTCTCGGCCAATTTTTCCGCTCCAATGGAATTTTGTCCGATTTTAAAAAGGATCAACAAGTTGCTTTTATCCAACGCTCCTCACATGCAGGAAGACGTCACTGAGAACTCAACGATTAGGAGGAAAGGGATATG
This sequence comes from Squalus acanthias, assembly GCA_030390025.1. Classification (NCBI taxonomy): domain Eukaryota; kingdom Metazoa; phylum Chordata; class Chondrichthyes; order Squaliformes; family Squalidae; genus Squalus; species Squalus acanthias. The sequence goes on from CM059426.1 coordinate 202,826,209, forward strand.
GTGAAGAAAAATGGAGGGGCTAGAATTGGGAAACTGAAGGCACAGTCGAAGAGCAGAGCATCGAGAAGGCTTTTGAAAGCGGGAAGGGAGAGTGTTGCAGCTGAAGGAACAAGCGATTGAGCAGAGTATAGTGTAAGAGGAGCAGAGTATAGTGTAAGAGGAGCAGAGGAATGTTGGCTGGGACACAGAGAACTCTACCGTTCTTCTTCGCATAGTGCCGTGGAATCTTTTATAGCCAACTGAACAAGTAGACAAGGCCACGTTTTTAACAGCTCATCCAAAAAAACGGCACTTCTGACAATGCAGCACTACCTCCGTAATGCACTGAATTGCCAGCCTAGACTATGTGCTCATGTCCTGGCATGAACTCGCGACCTTCTGACCCAGAGGCAAGAGTGCTACCAACTGAGTAAAACTCGAGACACTTACGCATCTCGTGTTCAGCCCCGACTTACTGACACATACACAAACACGCAGAATATTTGATCATCTCATTACGTAATTACTCCTGTAACCTTCAACCTCATTCCCAACCAGAAACAGGTCAAGTTCTGATGAAAGGTCGTCAACCTGAAATGTTAACGCCACCTTTCAGATTTCCAGCACCTGCTGTATTTTGCTCATCAGATATTCATTAACCTCCATTTCATCAATGCAGTTTTCAACTGCTTTTGCTGGGAACCACTGTTCTGGAGTAGACATGAGGAAGGAGGGGAGGGAGGATCGGGGTTTGATGTCTCTTTGAATCTCTAGTACAAAATTATGTACTTTTCTGTCACTGAATGATAAAAGGCTTCCCAGATATAATATTGTCAAACATTTATCTACCATTTGACAAAACTTGCTTAAGATGCAAATAATGGCATTCGTTCCACAACATTACCTCGTTTCCATTATATGGTTTCCTTTTTTGCTCTATTCCCTATGATGGATTTGCAATATCTTAGTTCATGGCAAATAGCCTCCTTCCATTTCCATCAGCTACACCTCAGCACGTTAAACGACCCAGATCACATTCAAGAGTTAAAACCTTCAGGAGAAGTGCAGAGAATAATGGAAAACTCCGAGAAGCACTTAGTGAAAGTTTTAGTTGAATCTAAAATGTCTCGCACCGATTGATGCCAGTTATTTAACTGGTGCACCCCCCTTTTAACTAACGATAGGGGGGAGAGAGGGGGGGAGAGAGGGGGGGGGGGAGAGGGGGGGGAAGAGAGAATGATAGGGTTAGATGAAGTAGGGAGAGAGGAGGCTCGTGTGAAAGAAAGAAAAGACAGACTTGCATTTATATAGCGCCTTTCACGACCACCGGACGTCTCAAAGCACTTTACAGCCAATGAAGTACTTTTGAAGTGGAGTCACTGTTGTAATGTGGGAAACACAGCAGCCAATTTGCGCACAGCAAGCTCCCACAAACAGCAATGTGATAATGAGTACTGAGGCTGTCGCAGCGATGCCGTCATCGTGGGGGATACTGGTGTAGAGTGCCGATACGTCCACGATGACGGCATCGCTGCGACAGCCTCAGTACTCAACACCAACAACAGCCAATCTTCAGACGCCATCCTACAACTCATCCGCTTCATCCTTGACCACAATGTCTTCACCTTCGACAACCATTTTTTTACCCAAACACACGGAACAGCCATGGGGACCAAATTCGCACCCCAATACGCCAACATCTTCATGCACAAGTTCGAGCAAGACTTCTTCGCTGCACAGGACCTCCAGCCAACGCTGTACACCAGATACATCGACGACATTTTCTTCCTTTGGACCCATGGTGAAGGATCACTGAAAAGACTACACGATAACATAAACAAGTTCCATCCCACCATCAAACTCACCATGGACTACTCCTCAGAATCGGTCTCATTCCTGGACACACGAATCTCCATCAAAGACGGACACCTCAGCACTTCACTCTACCGCAAGCCCACGGACAACCTCACGATGCTCCACTTCTCCAGCTTCCACCCTAATCACGTTAAAGAAGCCATCCCCTATGGACAAGCCCTGCGAATACACAGGATCTGCTCAGACGAGGAGGAACGCGATGGACACCTACGGACGCTGAAAAACGCCCTCGTAAGAACGGGATATGACGCTCGACTCATCGATCGACAGTTCCGACGGGCCACAGCGAAAAATCGCATAGACCTCCTCAGAAGGCAAACACGGGACACAACCAACAGGGTACCCTACGTCGTCCAGTACTTCCCCGGAGCGGAGAAACTACGCCATGTTCTTCGCAGCCTCCAACATGTCATCGATGACGACGAACACCTCGCTAAGGCCATCCCCACTCCTCCACTACTTGCCTTCAAACAGCCGCCTAACCTCAGAAGTACCATCGTTCGCAGCAAATTACCCAGCTTTCAGGATAACAGCGACCACGACACCACACAACCCTGCCACGGCAACCTCTGCAAGACATGCCAGATCATCAACACAGATACCATCATCACACGTGAGGACACTACCCACCAGGTACATGGTACATACTCATGTGACTCGGCCAACGTTGTCTACCTCATACGTTGCAGGAAAGAATGCACCGCGGCATGGTACATCGGCGAGACCATGCAGACACTGAGACAACGTATGAACGGACACCGCGCAACAATCACCAGGCAGGAGTGTTCCCTCCCAGTCGGGGAACACTTCAGCAGTCAAGGACATACAGCCTCGGATCTGCTGGTAAGCGTTCTCCAAGGCGACCTTAGAAACACACGACAACGCAAAATCAGCGAGCAGAAACTGATAGCCAAGTTCCGCACTCATGAGGACGGCCTCAACCGGGATCTTGGGTTTATGTCACGATACATGACGTGATCCAGACTCGAGTCGTCGTTGGCTTGTTCACAGATGTGATTCCCAGTAAAAAAGTAAAAATTTTAAAGTTTATCGTTTCCCATACCGACTGCGGGTTTTGACACATTGGACCCCCTGTGGCTCCACCTCATTGTCTCAGTTGTATCTTGCTATGTCTTTGATGTGGTACCTTCCTGGCTGACCTGATTGCCTTTTGTCACACCTCGGCAGATAAACAGTCAGGATGATTTAAATGTAGTCGTCTGCCATTGTAAGTTACACATGCATTGTTCTCTATCTATATATACTTTGTCGACTCTATTTCTTTACTTCACCTGAGGAAGGGGTGTAAGCTCCGAAAGCTTGTGATTTCAAATAAAACTGTTGGACTATAACCTGGTGTTGTGCGACTTCTCATTTTTGTCCACCCCAGTCCAACACCAGCATCTCCGCGTAATGTAGGAAAGGCAGCGGCCAATTTGCGCACAGCAAAGTCACACAAACAGCAATGAGATAATGACCAGATAATCTGTTTTTAGTTGTTGATTCAGTGATAAATGTTGGGCAGGACACAGATAGAACTCCCTGCTCTTCTAAAAGCGCCATGGAATCTTTTACATCCCTGAAAAGGCGAGCGGTTTAACGTCTCGTCTGAAAGAAGGCACCTCCGACAGTGCAGCACTCCCTCAGTACTGCACTGAAGTGTCAATCTAGATTATATGCTCAAGTCTTGAGTGGGGCTCAAACCCACGACTTTTCGACTCTGAGGCGACTGTGCTGCCACTGAGTCATGGCTGACACCATTAAAAAAGAGAGCAGGGAAGTTCTGTGTCCTAGCCAACTTTTAAATGAGTCACCTGTCCGATTCCAGACAGGAAGGGAAAAAAAGTGAGCAGCAATTAAGAGAAGGAGATACCGGAAAAATATAATTGCTACTAAGCTAACTGGTTTCATAAAACATCATTTCCTCATTCAACTACAAAACCACTCTACGCCATCACCCATTAAGACCCAAGTCATTTGCGGATACAGATTCAGTATGATACTCATGTTTGGGGGGAAAAGCATCACTGCAGTTTACAGATAACCTGTAGAACTCCAAATTGAGTCAGAACATTTCTTTGACAACCAATAATAATCAAAGTAGGTTTGTTCCAACTGCTTCAAAACCTGCGTAAATCTGTCGGGGGAAATTCTTAGTATTGAATACCTGTGAATTGCAGGCATCGATGACAGTTTCCGTTTGCAATAGCACCAATGCAGATTCTTGAACAAGGCACTGTGTCTGCTAGGCTCAGTTGGTTGCAATCTTGCCTGTATGTGGTCGTGGGTTCAAGCCCTGCTCCAGAGACTTGAGCAGATCGTCTCGGCTGACACTTCAGTGCAGTAGTGAGGGAGTTGTCGGAGGTGCCGTCTTTCAGATACAATGTTAAAATGAGGCCCCGTCTGCCTGTTAAAGTGGATATACAAGATCCCACAATGCTATGTGAAGAGGAGCAGGAGAATTCTCCCATTGTCTCGACCAATAAGCCTCCCTCAGCCAACTCCATGCAAAATAGATCAGCAACTTGTATTTACATAACGCCTTTAACGGAGTAAAATGCCCCAAGGCACTTCACAGGAGTGTTACCAAACAAATTTGACACCGAGCCACATGAGATATTAGGACAGGTGGGAGGTAGGTTTTAAGGAGCGTTTAACAGGAGGAGAGAGAGGCGGAGGTTTAGGGAGGGAATTCCCACGCTCAAGGCCTAGGTAGCTGAAGGCACGGCTGCGGTTGGTGCAGCACTTGCTCTTTGTGGGACTTGGCTATGTGCTTATTGACTGCCGCCTTTGCCTGCGACCAACATTCACAAGCAACTCATTGGTTGTGTTGTGAAGCACTTTGGAACATCCGGAGGATGTGATCAGATGTTACATCATATCCTCAATTCTTTCTTAAAATCAAGTGTGGTTTCTAAAGTGCCAGTGCTTTCAAAAATGCTTCTACTGTATCTGTAAATCACAACTGTGACAGACAAATCCTGCAAATCAAGCTGCACGGGGTTGAGGAAAGGATCCGTTTCCAATATCTGCATCGTCACACTTATCCGAACTGGGCAGCCAGTCACACAGAACTAGGTCATTGTACATTTGAACGACGCCTAATAAACTAGAGGGAGGAAGGAACAAAAGACAAAGTGTATGACTGATAGAGATCAGCCTATAGTATTTCATGAACTAACCTGGCTTACTAACATTTGGAACAACTCCAGCCATTTATGTTGTGTTCAGCAAAGGCTCACCTAGAGAAAGGGAGTTTTCTAGACCCCCCCCCCCTTCTGGTCAGGCCACTGGTACAGTCAGCAGTTAAGCCCACCTGCACAAACCAGTGAGGCGGCTTTCCAGTCATAGTCTCCAACCATTGGGGGAGGGGAAGGTACAACAACCAGAAACAGAATCACAGAGCACAACGTCAGAGCAACAACCCAGACAGACCAGATTTTCTGTTGTTCCAGTCTTGAGGAATTCAAGCCACCATTTTAAGTGGGGTATCTTCCAGAGTGAGCTTGGAGGAGCTCTGCAATACAACTATTAGATCATTCATCCAACCCCTGACTTTATGTCTACATAACCCAAACATGGTCAACAGAAATAGACAGTTTCCTAGAAGTAAAGGGAATTAAGGGTTACGGGGAGCGGGCAGGAATTTGGACACGAGTCTAGGTTCGGATCGGTCATGGCCCTGTGGGTAGCGTAGCGGGCCCAGGGGCCGTGTAGCCTGATCCTGCTCCTATTTCGTGTGTCCAATTCTGTTAGGTTCAGGAGATGGTTCTGTGATAGTAGATGGTTCTGTGATAGTAGATTGGCGGTTAGGATCAGATCAGCCATGATCTTATTGAATGGCGGAGCAGGCTCGAGGGGCCAATTGGCCTACTCCTGCTCCTATTTCTTATGTTCTTATGCTTAACACCCAAAACTTTGAGACATTTGCTCAGGCGCCTGTTTTCCACAATAAAGCTTTTGCAATCCTACTCACATTTTCTATCAAAACTCCAACCCAGACAAGTTACTCGCTGCCTCCTCATAACCTCAACCCCCTTGGTTTTACACTGCATTGAGAACTGTAACTTTGAGAGAGAACATACATTCATACAGCACCTTTCGTGACCTCGCCATCCCAAAATGCTTCACAGCCAATGAAGTACTTTTTGAAGTGTAGTCACTGTTGTAATGGAGGCAAACCCCAGCAGTCAATTTGCACACAGCAAGGTCCCACAAACAGCAATGTGATAATGACCAGATAATTTGCTTTTAGTGATGTCGGTTGAGGGATAAATATTTGCCAGGACACTGGGGAGAACGCCCCTGCTCTGCTTTCATTCAGATTTTTTACACACACTTGAGGGGGCAGACAGAGCCTTGGTCTAACATCTCATCGAAAAGACAACACCTCGGACAGTGCTGCACTCCCTCAGTACCGCACTGGACTGAGACACTAGATAATTGTGCTCAAGTCTCTGGAGTGCGACTTGACCCCACAACCGCTGACCCAGAGTCAAATAAACCCAAGTATGCCTCTGATTATGATCAATAAGATTGGTGTGTAATTATCCTTGTTTTGCATATAATTTAAACCTTAATTTTTAACCTCTATTTGTCTATACAAATTATAAAGGACTGCTTGACCTCTGGACGTGATACCTTATCTAATCAATGGGCTGCAGAACGAACTATTCGGTAATTAACTAGGTGCTTGTACCTGCCTGTTCCAACTACACTCCACTTTGTTCTGAGAAAAAAACTTGCATTTATATAGCGCCTTTCACGACCACTGGACGTCCCAAAGCGCTTTACAGCCAATTTTGAAGTGTAGTCACTGTTGTAATGTGGGAAACGCGTCAGCCAATTTGCACACAGCAAGCTCTCACAAACAGCAATGTGATAATGACCGGATAATCTGTTTTAGTGATGTTGATTGAGGGATAAATATTGGCTAGAACAAACCCGGTGCTTCGATACCAATAGTACGATGGTAAATAATGGGAAGCAAGGATTAGTTACACGTCAGCAAGGACAGAACCAACTGTAGAGGATAAGCAGCAGGAATAAGAAAGGCTCTCTCCTTACCCAGCTTGTATTCTGTCTCTGGGCACGGCGCCTTCACCTTTAACCCGAGCATCAGGTTACCTACAAGTGACTAAGTTGTGGGTTGGAAGGTGGGTCGCCACGTCGCTGTCATTCAAGAAGTATGGAGCGAGCCTTAGAAACCAGACAAAAGCACGGAGTTAGTAACACACCGACATCCAGGAATAGCGGAGGAATTACGGTCTAAGTCACTAAAAATAAACTCAAACGTGGAAAATAAATACACTGCCAGCACTGAATGGGGAGCAGCCAAACTACAGTCACTAGTGGGAGCAAACTCTGCAGGAGCCAGGAGACTCACTCGCCCTCTACATTTACCAGAGAACTTCATTTAAAGTGGGATATAAACCTCTCCCCCCTCCCCTCCCCTCGAAAATAAACAAGCGTTTTAACTCGAGAACTTCGGTACCCTTTGGTTTAAAAGTGAGAGCTTTACACACGAGCCGACTGCAGCCACACAGCTCTGGGCTAACAGGAGACTTTCCCCTCCCACTTCATATCTTATATTTAATTCAGCACTGATTCATGACACAGCTGTACAATACGGGGGCAGCGAGCCCTTTAAACAGTCCCCTTAAATCTGAACCTCTTTAAACCGTCCCCTTAAATCTGAAGCCCTTTAAAACAGGTCCCACTAAATTTGCTGCGAAGGCGTGGGGACCCCATGCCCTTTTAACAGGACAGTCCCCTCGCTGGAGAACCTCCTCAGGTGCCGCTGGCACTTTCACAAACTCCTGAAGTGCAGAGAAGAACAGGCAAAAGTAGAGTGAGGAACTGTGCCCAGCCTCTTACCGCAGCTCGGACCGCTCCTGCCCTCTCCTCTCAGCCCCTCCTGGAGTCTGCTGGACTGGGAGAAGCTGCTGCCGTGTCCCAGCCAGGAATCGTACGGCTCCGAGTGATACCCCAGTCTCCACCCTCCGCCCGCTCTGCGCATGAACCTGCCCTCAACTTACACACATCCCACATGCCTCTCCTTACTATTTAAAAACTCGACATCACTTCTATTTCGCTTTCCCTTTCAGCCTCACAAACTCCATGCTTTTTTTTTTAACAAAGCACTAACTTATAAATGTAAAAAAAAACTTTTTTCCCCCCAGAACTTGAAGCGGATGCGAGATTCAGGCTAAAATATCTGACGACCAGCTTTCTGCAGCCACTGTCATCTGTGGAATGGTCTGTTTTAGGTCATTGCGAGGTAAGATCGATGACCAGACCGCACGCCGAGGTCAGATCATGTGATCAGACCGCACGGCAAGGTCAGATCATGTGATCAGACCGCGAGGTCAGCTCGATGATCAGACCGCACCGCCAGGTCAGCTCGATGGCCAGACCGCACCGCCAGGTCAGCTCGATGACCAGACTGCACCGCGAGGTCAGCTCGATGGCCAGACCGCACCGCCAGGTCAGCTCGATGACCAGACCGCACCGCGAGGTCAACTCGATGACCAGACTGCACCGCGAGGTCAACTCGATGATCAGACCGCACCGCGAGGTCAGCTCGATGATCAGACCGCACCGCGAGGTCAGCTCGATGACCAGACTGCACCGCGAGGTCAACTCGATGATCAGACCGCACCGCGAGGTCAGCTCGATGATCAGACCGCACCGCGAGGTCAGCTCGATGACCATACTGCACCGTGAGGTCAACTCGATGATCAGACCGCACCGCCAGGTCAGCTCGATGACCATACTGCACCGTGAGGTCAACTCGATGATCAGACCGCACCGCCAGGTCAGCTCGATGACCAGACCGCACCGCGAGGTCAACTCGATGGCCAGACCGCACCGCCAGGTCAGCTCGATGACCAGACCGCACCGCGAGGTCAGCTCGATGGCCAGACCGCACCGCCAGGTCAGCTCGATGACCAGACCGCACCGCGAGGTCAACTCGATGGCCAGACCGCACCGCCAGGTCAGCTCGATGACCAGACCGCACCGCGAGGTCAACTCGATGGCCAGACCGCACCGCCAGGTCAGCTCGATGACCAGACTGCACCGCGAGGTCAGCTCGATGGCCAGACCGCACCGCGAGGTCAGATTGATGACCGCACCGCGAGGTCAGCTCGATGATCAGAACGCACCGCGAAGTCAGATTGATGACCAGACCGCACCGCGAGGTCAGCTCGATGATCAGACCGCACCGCGAGGTCAGATCATGTGACCAGACCGCATGCCGAGGTCAGATCGATGACCAGACCGCGCGCCGAGGTCAGCTCGGTGACCAGACCGCATGGCGAGGTCAGATCGATGACCAGACCGCGCGCCGAGGTCAGCTCGGTGACCAGACCGCATGGCGAGGTCAGATCATGTGACCAGACCGCATGCCGAGGTCAGATCATGTGACCATACCGCACCGTGAGGTCAGTTCGATGACCAGACCGCACTGCGAGGTCAGCTCGATCACTGTACCATGATGTGAGGAGCTGTAACTCATTCTTTTACCTGAAATATAAAATTTAGGTTTAAAGATTTTTCTCCCTTCCCATCATGAAGGCGGAACTAGATGGGGTCAATATATCGATGTTAAAGTTAACACAAGATAGTCACAGATGAGGAAGGCCATTCAGACCATTTTAATTCATCCACCTACAATGCACCCAAGTCCATCCCCCCCATTTCAGCATGTAATTAACTAATTAACTAATTCCAGGGCTTTTGTTTCCATTAAAGAAAAGAAAGAACTTGCATTTATGTAGTGCCTTCTACGACCTCAGGACACCTCAAAGCACTTTACGGCCAATGAAGTACTTTATAAATTTAGTCACTGTTGTAGGACTATTCTATCTCTACGTCTATTCCACACATTGAACACACTTTATGTGAAGAAGAATTTCCTGATAGGAATCTTCAAATTAACTTTTGAATCCGTCCCCTTTTTCTACCCACGCAATCTGATTTAAAAGTAATATTCTGGAGTTACCTTTTCCATTCCTTTAACTATCATATACACCTCTATAAGAACACCTCCCAGATGCCTTCCTTCCAGGGTGAAAAGAATGAGTCTCACCAGGAAACAAAACAAAAACCTCACAACTGACTTCACATTTTGACCAGATGTCAATAAGCTTGCTAAAGGATAATTTTATTAACTTTCAAATATTTCCTCATCTCCCAAAGGCACTAACATATGCTACTGTATGGCTACCTCACCAAAATGCCCACACTTCACATCTGGGAGCCTGGCCAGTGAGTGTCAGCAGACATTGACAATAGGAAGCATCACAGCCAAGTCCCATCATGTCCTCAGCCCACTGACAGCAGTCAGGAGCTGGTTTGAACCCTCCCCAATCCCATGGCTGCTAGGACCAATTACTTCTACTGCAGCTAAACTCAGATAATTCAGCGCAGATGAGGAATTTAACCTGGGGCCTTCTCTTCCTGAACGGCTCAGTTCAATACTGGACAGTGCATTCAACAACTGAGAACTCTTGGTGTACTCGATAGGCATCAGCTGTGGCTCGGTGGCAGCACCCTCGCCTGTGAGTCATGAGGCTCGTGGGTTCATAGTCCCACTCCAGAGATTTGAGCACATAATTCAGGATGACACTCCAGTGCAGTAACGAGGGGTTGCTGAACTGTTGGAGGTGCCGTCTACCAGATGAAGATGTTAAACCGAGGACCCGTCTGTCCTCTCAGGTGGGCATAAAAGATCCCATGATGCTATTCGACGAAGAGCAGGGGAATTCTCCCCGGTATCCTGGCCGATGTTTATCCCTCAACCGACATCACTAAAAAAAGAGGTTAGCTGGTTGTTTATTTTATTGCTGTTTGTGGGATCTTGCTGTGCGCAAATTGGCCACCGCCTTTTCTACATTACAACATTACCCTCGCTTCAAAAGTACTTCATCGGTTGTAAAGTGCTTTGGGATGACCTGAGGTTGTGAAAGGCGCTATATAAATGCAAGTTCTTTCTTTCTTGATAATCCCAACAAGACTCTGTGCACGATTGTTTATGGATGTTTTTTTTTCCAGATTTCATTAAAATCGAAAGAGATGGAAAACCTATTAGGAATTGCCTTCTGCTATGGTCACAGGGATAGCAATGTATGATCACCCCATGGTCCCTGATGAGTAGCTATGAATGCAGCATATGGGAAGGCCTTTGAACAATACCGGATGTGTAGGCAGAGTTTGTGAATGGCAAGTTTCTGGTGAAGAGAAGCAACAAGTCCATCTACCAAGTTCGTCTTGGTCAAACTGCTGAATGGATGTGAAGTTAGAAAAACGAATAGAAACGAGCAAATATCAGCCAGATTTTTGCATCACATGGTTCTAGTGATTGAAGACACGAAGGGGGAAAAATTTGGTATCGACCATTTTGGGACGCTAACATCGCCTGGGCACTAACTTTAGCGCCCGGCAACCGCGAAATTCAGTTTTAGCGCCCCGAGAGGGAAGTGGAGCGCTAAATCAAGTGCTACACACTCCTCTTAGGGCGCTAACTTCGGGGAGCGGGACGCTACCGCAGAGCGCTACTCAAGTTCCGGCGCTGCCAATTACAAGTACTCATAGACTGGCGCCTTCCAGTTCTTAAAGGGGAGGTTCAATCATGCTGCACAGCCTCACTCTGATCATTGTTGCTTGTGACCTGGGCCTGCAAGGAGGTGCAAACCATCAATCACAAATCTCATGGCTGATCAGAGGCCCAGGGAGCGAGCTCACCGGTTCAGCGACCAGGCATTGGAGGCTCTGGTTGCCGGCCGTGGAACGCCGACGGGCAGTGCTCTTCCCAGACACTGGCAGGAGGCCATTGCCCCGGGAGTTCAGAAGGATGTGGAGGGAGGTGGCCCAGTGCGTCTCGGCCAGAAGTTCAACGACCTCACTCGGGTGGTCAGGGTGAGTACATGCTTCAAAATCCTGTACATGCCACCATCTCAACCTCACTCTGTGCACAGACGGTGTAAACCGCCAAATCCCCAACACTCACCCACCAACTATGCTCTCCTACTAAAAGTGACATCCACATCTCACGCCTTGCATACATTAACAGCTATTCAACTGTGGTAGGCACATCTGCCAAACACATGGCTGCACACTCACCCACACGCTGTCCTTTTTCTTGCAGGCCAAGCTTGCTCATAACAGGAGGGAGCAGCAACGCACGGGAGGAGGATGGGCTCGATGGTTTCTGCAGGGATGAGTGCAATGCTGGAAGAGGACTCCTCCACGCTCCTAGCCAGTGCATCCATGCTCTCGGGCACCCTTGCCATTGCACCCATGAGCTCAGTGTGCATGCTCATTGCCTGTGTGGTGAACGTCTTCACATTGAGGTACTCATCCGAGTCCTGTGTAGCAGAACTCGCACACGCGCGCACTCACCCTCCCTCTTCTCTCATACCACTTCCCCCTCACAACACAAGCCCTTCCCACTTTCCATCTAAGTATACTGTCTCCATTCCTGGCTCCCTTCCTGCCCCCCTCCCCTCACATTAAACCCACTCTTGTGCCTTTATGCTTTCAGATAATCAGCCACCATCTGACCAGCCTGTCCCTCAGCCCCCCAGTGGCAGCGATGCGGGAGAGGAGGCGGAACAACAAGCCAGAGCATCACTGCCTGTGTCTCCTGAGGGCGAGAGGCCCGATAATGGGGCGATGCGGTCGCTGGAGGGGTCCTTGTACATGGCTCTGATGTGGGTGAAGCTCCGGGAGCCAGCGGGCTGCAGCAACGCCACGGGGAAAGGGAAGCTCGGGGGCCATCTCCCCGGAGGGTGAGTGCGCGCGCGAGTTCTGCTGCACAGGACTCAGATGAGGACCTCGATGTGAAGGCGTTCACCACACAGGCGATGAGCATGCACACTGAGCTCATGGATGCAATGGCAAGGGTGCCCGAGAGCATGGATGCACTGGCTAGGAGCATGGAGGAGTCCGTCGCCAGCATTGCTCTCATCTCTGCGCAAACCATCGAGCACATCCTTGGCAGTTTGTAGAGGATGGTTGACTCGCAGAGTGACCGTGGGGACCCAGACCTCATGCTGCGTGTCATGGGTGAGGTGGCAGCAGCTGTTGCAGCACAGGCCGAAGCAACGCAACGGCAACAGCTGTAATGGAGTCAGTGGTTGGTGGCATCGAGTCTCAGGCTGCTCTCATGCTGTCTCAGATTGATGCCACGCAAGCGCTGACTGCTGCCATCGTTGCTGGGTCACCCCCAGTCCACCGGGGATCTCACAGTGCCGCAGCAGGCCAGCAATCTGTGCTCGAGCAGATTGCTCCGGATGCTGAGGTTCTGTCCCGGGGGAGTGACAGCGTGTCGGTCGAGCAGGAAGGTGCTGTCCTCTCTCAGGATGACAGCATTCCTGCTCCCACCACTGCCACTCCGCCATTGCACTTGCCGCAGCCTGTAACCCAGCCATCCCAGACTGTTGCCGCACATGCTGAGGTGTTGCAGTCTGCAGCCGGGCCTTCCAGGCCCAGTGATGGCCGAGGGCGTCCTGCAAGGCCATCTGCAGTCTCTGGCTCCCAGACTCAGCAGCCTTCCACCAGCCTTGTTGCAGCCACTGGGGCCACATTACGGAGGAGCAGTAGGGTTGGGAGGTGGAATTGCAAAGGGGTGGGAAATCATTGAGGAAGGGTGAGTAAATAATACCTTATTAGCAAATGGGGGAGTGTGTGTAAATAATTTGATGTTTGTAAATATATTGTTGAGTTTGGTAACAAATAGTTCAGCTTGCTAAGAACCAGTTGTGTTTCTTGATAAATTGTTGTGTTTGTTTATTATTGGTTGTGTTTCATAAGAGATAGTTGTGCACAATAATAAATTTTTAATTCGACGTAGCACATTTTGTGATGTTTCTCATTTGAGCTTTGCCTGGTGATAGGGGCTGCGAGCTGGCTGTAATGATGTGGTTGTTCTGCACAAAGGCTGTGTGCTATCTCAGTTATTGGAAGCGTTGTGTAATGAGGCGATCACGAACGGCCCTTGCAGAAGCAAGATTGAGTGGCTCCCTCATCCGTTGCTGCTGCTTATCCTCCTCTTCATCCTCCTCCTCTGCCTCCTCCTCCTCCTGTCCCTCTTCCTCCTCCTGAGGTGGACCTGCAATCCCTGGTGGCAATGGCTGGGCCCTCAGAATGGCCTATTTGTGCAGCATGCAGCACACGACAATGAAAAGGGAGACTCGATCAGGGGAGTACTGCCGGGCTCCTCCAGAGCGGTCAAGGCAACGGAACCGTTGCTTTAGTACGCTGATAGTCTGTTCGATCAGGTTCCTGGTGGCGCTATGGCTCTCATTGTATGCGTGTTGAGCAGGAGTGTTGGGGTTGCGAAGGGGTGTCATCAGCCAGGTGGCGAGTGGATAACCCTTGTCTCCGAGCAGCCAGCCGTGAGCTTCATGCGGTGGGTGAAACAATGCTGGGACTCCGGTCTCACGCAGGATGAATGCATCGTGGCTGCTGCCAGGATATCGGGCATTGACGGCGAGGATGAGCTGTCTGTGATCGCACACCAACTGAACGTTCAGAGATTGGTAGCCTGTGCGGTTACGGAACACCTCTGCATTGTGATGAGGTGCCCGCAATGCCACGTGGGTGCAGTCAATGACGCCCTGAACCATGGGGAAGCCCATTAATCTTGCAAAGCCACATGAGCGTTCACCCTGTTTCTCCCTGGTCATGGGGAAGGAGATGTACTCCCTTCTGCTTCTGTACAGAGCATCTGTCACCTCCCGGATGCAGCAATGGACGGCGAACTGCGAAATGTTTGCAATATTCCCTGTTGAAGCCTGGAAGGAGCCGCTGGCGTAGAAATTGAGAGCGACTGTGACCTTCCCTGCCACTGAGAGAGACGTCCTGGTCCTGAGCTGAGGCTGGAGGTCTGGCTGCAGGAGGTGGCAAAGCTCTGTGAGCACCTCCTTGCTAAAGTGGAGCCTTCTAAGGCACTGCTCCTCTGAGAGATGAATGTAGGAGAACTGCTCCCGGAATACCCTGGGAGGGTAAGATCTCCAGTGGAAAGCCCTGTTGGCCCTCCTCCCTCTGGCCACGTTTTCCAATCTTTCTCTCTGCCTCCGCTGCCTCCGACGGTGATGCTGGAGGGCGAGGTCCAGTGCCCCCATTAAGTGTTGGAAATGTTGCAGTATCAAATGTAACACAAATGAAACTGATAAATTTTTCTCAGAGGCAAAATTCCTTCAAGTAGGAACAGCTCAAATGGGTCAAAACGCCTGCCTGCTTCTGTCAAACTGACAAGGCAGCATTGTTTGCCGACTAAAAAAAACCGGAAGTTCACGCCTTTAAATAGCGCTCCTGCAGCCCTCAGCCGACTGCAAACCGCCTCCTCTACCTGTCGTTCCTAACGGCAGGCGCTGAGGCAGGGGATGACGTCACGATCTCCGGCCGCAGGCGGGCGTGGTGATAGTGGTTAGCGCGCCACAAACCGCCAGATGAATTTCGCCGGCGGCGCTAACATCGTTATGCCCGGGCGGTAAGTCATTAGCGCCCCATTAGCACCCCCGGAGGCGTTAAGGTACCCAATTTCTAGCCCTAAGGCCCTGAAATTTCTAGGGGCCCCCTCTGCCCTTGCAAATGCAGGGAAAGTGGAACCCCTGTCTACTTGTTGCTACATCTAAGACCCCCCTGATTGCAGGAATGAGGCCATTAAAATGACTGAGGGGGGCGTATTGCGCCAGCAGCGACATTTTAAAAGCGTCCCCTCCGATCCGATAGCTGATGTCAGAGTGACTCCCAGCCTCATCCGACAGGAGACCTTGAGGCCCTACCTGGGCTCAAGAAACCTTGCTGGTGAAGGTATTTTGACGATAATTGATCCTCTCTGGGATCGATTACCTTTCTCTCGGGGTGCTTCTGAGACTTCTCCCGGTGCCTCAGCTGCTGTGAGTTCCACTGAGAACTCTTAAGGCAGAATTTCCCAGGATAGGACCCCCTTGATGTGAGGGGAGCAGGGGAACGGGAGGCAGAGCTGCCCATGGGATTCAAAGGCCACTGTAAGCACGGAAGAATCTAGGCGTAATCTGGTTCCACCCCAAATTCCTGGGCGGAGATCTTGTTTTTCCGCCCTCCCAGAGGCCAGGAATTTCAAGTGTCTGCTTGGGCTAGCTGATAGAACTTGCCTTTCTGCACTGTACTTCAGGGCTGAATCTCGATTAAAATAAACAGATTAAAATCCAGGGAGAAATTTGGTATTTATGTTATGTTACAGTGTGGAACTTATATTAGTCATATAAAGCTCTGGTCAGACCCCATCTGGAGCACTGCGTTCAGTTCTGGGCCCCGCACCTCAGGAAGGATATATTGGCCTTGGAGGGGCTGCAGCACAGATTCACCAGAATGATACTGGGGCTAAAAGGGTTAAATTACGAGGACAGGTTGCACAGACGAGGCTTGTATTCCCTTGACTATAAAAGATTAAGAGGTGACCCAATTGAGTGTTTATGATGATTAAAGCAGTTGATGGGGTAAATAAGGAGAAACTATTTCCTCTGGTGGGGGGAGAGTCCAGACCAAGGGGGCATAATCTTAAAATTAGAGCTAGGCCGTTCAGGGGTGATGTCAGGAAGCACTTCCTCACACAAAGAGTAGTGGAAATCTGCAACTCTCTCCCCTCCCCAAAAACTGTGGAGGCTTGGGGGGTCAATTGAAAATTTTAAAACTGAGATTGATAAATGTTTGTTCGGCAAGGGTATTAGGGGGTTACAGAACCAAGGCGGGCAGATGGAGTTAAGATAAAGATCAGCATTGATATCTTTGAATGGCGGAACAGGCTTGAGGGGCTGAATGGCCTACTCCTGGTCCTGTGATATGACTATTTAAAGCATTTGCGCGATAACATTGCCAATGGTAATTTTTACCCATCACTCTATTCAAAGTGACAGAAAGGTGAGACACAGCGACAAACTAAATTAAACACCAAACGTCCCCTCATTTCTTGGACACCAAAATGATGATGTTGCCATGACTGACTTGTTTGTAGCCGAGAAATTTAAAGGAAAGATTGCTTCAGGCAATGTGAAACAAGCGACTGTTAGAACAAACAGCAGCTTTTCATTCTACTCTCAATAAGTAGAACTTCAAAAAAAAATACAGTTTAAGCTAC
This sequence comes from Squalus acanthias, assembly GCA_030390025.1. Taxonomy (NCBI): domain Eukaryota; kingdom Metazoa; phylum Chordata; class Chondrichthyes; order Squaliformes; family Squalidae; genus Squalus; species Squalus acanthias. The sequence continues at coordinate 202,843,190 of CM059426.1, forward strand.
AGTGAGCTGGGACTCCCATGATAGCTTGGTGTTTAGGTTTATCGTGCCGTGTGATATTGAGCCCACAAAGGCGAAGTGTTTTCAAATCCCTCCATGGTCTCGCCCCTCCCTAGCTCTGTAACCTCCTCCAGCCCTACAACCCTCCGAGATCTCTGCGCTTAACCATTACTGGCCTCTTAAGCACCCCCGATTTTCTTTGTTCCACCATTGGCGGCCGTTCCTTCAGCTGCCTGGGCCCTAAGCACTGAAATTCCCTCCCTAAACCTCTCGGCCTCTCTGCCTCTTCTCCTTTAAAGACTCTTTGACCAAGCTTTTGGTCATCTGTCCTAATATCTCCTTATGTGGCTCGGTGTCAAATTTTGTTTGATTACTCTCCTGCGAAGCGCTTTGGGATGTTTTACTATGTTAAAGGTGCTATATAAATGCAAGTTGTTGTTGAAGGAGGTGCCACTTCCAACCTCTGATCTGTGCTGAGTGAGCTGTTCCCAGCTGGGTAAGAATACAAATGCTGCAATTAACATCAACATTCCTAGAATAGAAAACAGAAAATAAAATCACTTGAGGATCCTGTAACTTCCTGATGGAAATTTGCATGAATTGAATGTGAGGATGGGATAGAAACAGGTTTGACTGTAATGCCGCAGAACTGACTAACCTGATAGCACAGTCTAGGCAAGGGTTGACAAATGTGAGAAGTCGCACAACACCAGGTTATAGTCCAACAGTTTTATTTGAAATCACAAGCTTTCGGAGCGCTGCTCCTTCGTCAGGTGATTTCAAATAAAACTGTTGGACTATAACCTGGTGTTGTGCGACATCTCACATTTGTCCACCCCAGTCCAACACCGGCATCTCCACATCATAGGCAAGGGTTGCCAACCCTCCCGGATTGTCCCGGAGTCTCCAGGAATTAAAGATTAATCTCCCGGACACTGCTGCGAGCAATACCCGGGAGAAAAATATTGGAGATGGGCGAAGAAAAGGCTTCTTAGACTGACATCCAATAGATAACAAAAACTCTGTTCGCTTTCTAATTGGCGCGGGCAGTCGGTGCACAGCAAAACTGGACGAGTCGGGCGACAAATGACGGGTGCGGGGGCGGGCCACTTGACAATGGGAGGTCATGTGATGAAACCTCCCTGGAATACATCCAACCAGAATCGCCAACCCTAGTCAAGGCTTAGGCGTGTAGTCTGGCAACTTAGCAATGGCACTGGAGGGTAGTCATCAGCAGTGGAACCATATAAGAACATAAGAATTAGGAGCAGGAGTCGGCCATACGGCCCCTTGAGTCTGCTCCACCATTCAATAAGATCATGGCTGATCTTCGACCTCAACTCCACTTTCTCGCCTGATCTCCATATCCCTTGATTGTCCTAGAGTCCAAAAATCTATCTATCTCAGTCTGGAATATACTCAACGAATCAGCATCCCTTTGGGGTAGAGAATTCCAAAGATATCCCAGCATAAATCACAGCCATCACAGCACGGGCAGAAATTTGGAAGGGGGAGTTTCAGTAAAATAAATAGCTCAGGCAGCTGAAGAAAATTTGCCTCAACATCATTCAAACTTCCCTTTAAAACATCCCCAAATTGCTGACTGAAAGTTCTAGACAGAGATCATTTTCCAACCGCTGGCTGGTTTACTGAGCCGTGGAGTGGGAACACGTGGCGTTCATCGGTTCACTCAAAGCCCTCTGCGAGCGGGTGGGCAACACAAGACATTGTCTGTCTCATTAGTGATGAAAACGGGATTACTATTTAACGCTTGCACCCATTTTTTAGTTGACTGAATCACTTGCTTTGTTCTAGTGGTGGCCTCCTCCTGGAGGAGTCACTCGTAGCGACATTTCTTCTGGTGCCATTGGGCAAAAATAGAGCCAGCAGTTGTTTAATATGGCCACTGAAAGCCAACAGTGCTTTCCCAAGGCTGAGACTGAATTAAGGGTGGAAGATCTCATTTAAATGATCTTATTAAAGAAGGCGCCTTTCACGACCTCAGGACGTCCCAAAGCACTTTACAACCAATGAAGTATTTTTTGAAGTGTAGTCACTGTCGTAATGTAGGAAATGTGGCAGAAAATTTGCGCACAGCAAGCTCCCACAAACAGCAATGCGATAATGACCAGATAATCTGTTTTAGTGATGTTGTTTGAGGGATAAATACTGGCCAGGACACCGGGGCTAACTCCCCTGCTCTTCTTCAAAATAGTGCCACGGGATCTTTAACATCCACCTGAGAGGGCGGACGGGACCTCGGTTTAACATCTCATCCGAAAGACGGCACCTCCGACAGTGCAGCACTGCCTAGATTTTCGTGCTCAGGTCTCGTGGAGTGGGATTTGAATCTACAACCTTCTGACTCAGAGGCGATGGTGCTACCCACTGAGCCACGGCTGACACTTATTATACCCAGTAAGGAAGTTTCCTTCCATTACTCAGTGACTACCCTTAAATGAAAGTACTTTATTGGCTGTGAATCCGCCCCATAGATTTGTTGGGTTGTATAGTCTCCGGTTTGGTTAAATCACTTGCCACTTGATCGATGTGGAACATTTGCGGCAAACTTGCTGCTGCCCCAACTGAGATCAGCTCACTCAGTTGAGGACAGGTCCATCAAAACACTTCATATTGAGCAAGGCTTCCCCACTGGGATCATGGGATGGTTGAATTTGCCCTTTTGTGTCATTGTAGTATGATGCGGTTTGAGGGATTGAGTTAAACGTGCTGGGAGCCAGGCTAAGGATGGAAAACTGCGGCAAACCAATGTAGGATCAGTACAGTCGCCTGCGGGGGATATTGATGGCATTGTGTAGGGGTAAGGACTTTACCAACCTGGCCCAGGTCAGAGGTCCAGTCTGTCCATGGGACCGGCAACCCAATTTGATAACTCTGAGCTGAGCAGTGAGAAAGTGAGTCGCTCAGTATACCTCTGTCCAAGGAAGCCTGACCTGAGTGCGACTGAGACAGGTTCAAAGCACTGACACTACATGAGAGGCAGGTCGTGTTCCAGTTGCTCTGCTTGGCAGATATCCCACAGACCTTTGTCCATGGGTTTGCCTTGGGAGGGGTTGGGTTATACCAGAGCTGAAGAACGCACACGTGTACCACTTGGAGCGAAAGCTGGATGAGCCAGTGAGAGGCAGGGTTTCAACTGCCTCATTGCTTTTAAACTAAGGCATGGAGTTGGGTCCAACAAGGTGGTAAGGCAATCTATGACTTTGGTGACCTCCAGGATGCCACGCGGAAGGGTTGGAGGCCGGGGCAGCGATAGAGACTGTGTGCAGAAGTCCTCCCTTATGGCCAGAGTTGTGCCAGCACTTGACTAACTGGTTCGGGTGTAATTTACAGAGCTTATACAAGGTGCGGTATGTGCTTTATGTGTGTGCCTTCCCTCAACCTGCTGCAGGCAGAGACCATATGTGTCAATGTCACTGCTCCCCTCGGAGTGGGTGACTCAGATCGAGTTGAGCCTCAGATCAGAGAGGGGGTGGGTGGGGTGGGTGTGGGTAGGAAGTGTTTAGTTACCCCATTCACCCTTGATGTGGGGCAGGCTTAATGGGCCATTTGGTCTTTTCCTACCCGTCAGTTTCATATGTTTGTACAACCTTCTAGTTAAAATTTAAATACAGCTCTGATTAAATATTTTTCGTTCTTGCATTTAATATGTAAATGTATAGGAAATGTTGGCTCTAATAGCGGTGATGGAAAACATGTTTGCACAGTGGTGACTCTAGAATACTGGGAGTCTTTGTAAATGGGCTCCTGTGTTGCTGGGCAGAACTAATTGATAGCCAAGTTCCGCACCCATGAGGACGGCCTCAACCGGGATCTTGGGTTCATGTCACGCTACATGTAACCCCACCTGACGTAGAGTCATCCAGACTCGAGTCGTCGTTGGCTTGTTCTCTCTACACAGATGCGGCCGGACCTGCTGTGATTTCCAGCAAAACAAGTTTTTTGTTTTCCATACAGACCCCAGCATCTGCCACATTTGATCCCTTGTGACCCCACCTCATTGTCTTTGATGTAATGTTTTCCTGACTGACCTGTTTGGACACCATCCACACCTTTGATTGCCGTGATTATCTCTCTGCCGAGGTGTGATAAAGGGCAGTTAGAAAGATTAACTGTAATCATCTGGCAGTGTTCTCTGACTATATATGCTGTGCCTAGATGCATCTCTTCACTTCACCTGATGAAGAAGCTTGTGATTTCAAATAAAGCTGTTGGACTATAACCTGGTGTTGTGCAACTTCTCACATTTGTCCACCCCAGTCCAACACCGGCATCTCCACATCAGAAGTAATAAAGAAAAGGTTGTCCAAACTCCGACTGATCATACCGATAGTGCTGAGGATTGTAGAAAGTAACACGTCATTCTGATTCAGGGCCAAGCCTAAGGTGTGTGGGACAATAAAAAGAAACACGTGATTTATCAAAAAGGGAGGCAAAACAGAGCACGTGACCATGCTTCACCTGTGGATCCGGGAATTGGAGGCACTTTGTACTTTGATCCACAGGCTCTGCTATTTGTAATGTTGAAATTCAGTGACAGATCAATTGAGACTTTAGTGTGCAAGTTCTAATAAAATTATCCCCGATTTTCATGTTATGTTTCAGCTATTTCAGAAGAAAAAACAAATACTTAATTGGCTGTAAAGCACTTTGGGACGTCCTGAGGTTGTGAAAGGTTCTATAGAAACGCAAGTTCTTATAAGAACATAAGAAATAGGAGCAGGAGTCGGCCATTCGGCCCCTCGAGCCTGCTCCGCCTATTCAATAAGATCATGGCCGATCTTCCACCTCAACTCCACCTTCCCGCACTATCCCCATATCCCTTGATTCCCTCAGTATCCAATGAATAGCGAATGTAAACATCATCATAGCGAAACTGTTCTTTTGTAATTGATCAATCACTATATGACAGGATAGATTTTCGCACAAAGGGTAGTAGAAATCTCGAACTCTCTCCTCCAAAAAGCTGTTGGGGCTAGGTCAATTGAAAATTTAAAGACTGAGACTGCTAGGTTTTTGTTAGGCAAGGGTATTAATGGTTACATAACCAAGACGGGTAGATGGAGTTAAGTTACAGATCAGCCATGATCTCATTGAATGGCGGAACAGGCTCAAGGGGCTGAATGGACTACTCCTGGTCCTATGTTCCTGTATAATTTCCCAATAGTGACACTGTTCTTTTGTGCTTGATTAATCTCCATATGACAGGAGACTTCTCTATAATTTCCCAATTAAAAAGATTGCAGTAGTTTGTTCAAGAATTTTAAAAAAAATTGAAATTGGCTTTGATTTTTTTTTACCATTCTTCCTCCTTGTAGGATTACTTACTTTCAAATACCATCCTCTGGTTGGGTGATGACAGAAACATCTTACATTTATGTAGCGCAGTTAACGTTAAAAAAAATTCACAAAACGCTTCATAGAGACTTAATCAGACAAAAATGAATGCTGAGCCAGAGAAGAAGATAATTGGAGGGATGACTATCAGGGTTTTCAGGAGGGTCTTAAAGGAGGAGAGGCAGGTGGCGAGGCGGAGGGGTTTAGAAAGGGAATTCCAAAGCGTGGGGCGTAGACGGCTGAAGGCATGGCCGCCGATGGTGGGCGAAGGAAGAGAGAGATGCACAACAAGCCTGAGTCGGAGGGGGCGTTGGGCATAATTTCCACACACTCCACTTCGAGGCGGGGTGTCCGGGGTAGTTCCCGAGCTCTGCTGGGTAGGCCTTTGGTAGGCAGTCCCGATGGGGATTGATTACCTTGACCAGAAGCACCGCTGGCTCCATTGGATGTCGAGGAGGAAACAAATGACCTCCATTGTAGGGCCCTTTCCTGGGTTTGTATCCGCCCTTGGAGCAGCATGACACTACTCTGATTCACCCTTACAGACAGCTACGGCCCATCCCAAGTATGTAGCTGACCCACTTCCCCAGGATCTGCGACAGGATCTGTGACCTAGCGTCTGGCCGGTCGGAGGTTCTGCTCTATTGCACTTTTGCAGGACTTGTGGAGTTTTGGGCCCTTTGTCTTTAAGCGATGGTTGAGGTCGAATCACATAACGTTCCCTTCCTGCGCCATTTAAAGGCACCTACAGGAAGTCGCTTTCAGTTATCAGCATTTAGATTGCATCGGGTGGCAGATATATTTTACCATCCAAACATTTCTTTACCCCCAATTGTAACTCTGCTCGCCTAGAGACACTGACTCACATTGGAGTAGGGAATGGGAGGTCTCCATTATCTTGCCCAAGTGGCCATTCGACATGTGTGAGCCTGAACAGCGAGTGTCCAGCTGGTTCTTCCAGTCAGAAACTGTCCTCCCCAGGTGAACGGACTTTCTAGCAGGGGTCAGCTGAATAGTAATGAAGTCATGGGAACTTTGGCTGACTTCCTTCTCCATAACCCTGGAGTCCTGCAGGCCAACTACTGTGCTCCAAATCCAAATGATATCAGATAGCTCAGCACAGACCAGGAAATCAAAGCTGGCCAGGGATTTTCTGGATTTGTAGGGCTCAGAACCACATCACATTATACGTTTACACCCCTGAGCCAGTGACTTTAGCCTAACCTAGCTTTATGCTGTGTTTTAAATTCTGTTCATTTCTCCATCACAACAGCCGCCGTTGCCGTTCTTTGCTACTTTAGTTCAGTGCACAAGTTTACCTAATGTGAGTTCTGGTTCCTCTTCCAAATAAAGGTGAAATGTAAGGGGCTAACATCATCCATCGGCTGTTCTTCAGGCTGCAGCGGTGACTCTACAAACAGCAAAGAGTCTGATGTTGACCCAAGACACATTTGGTCTTCCTCCTCCTTGCATGGCACCTTTTCTGGGAAGGAGGAACAGCGATAAGCCGAGAACACCTTTCGGTCCTTCTTTACAGATCTCCTCAAGGAAAACTGTTCCAATTCATCAACCAAATCGAATTTCCAAATCAGCATCGTTGGCAACAGTCTATGGTCTGAAAGTTGATGTAATTGTTCAAATGGAGCCCTCCATGTTAGATGCCTTTCTAGTTTTCACTCCAACAATCCCTGAGACTACAAGCAAGACACGAAGCCTCACGTCCTCCATACATGTAGCTCAAGCTACGGAACCAGAGCTGATTCCTGATGCTTTTGGCTTCAGTTACCTATTAAATCAGAACCATATATCTGGGTCCCATGTCTGACTGGAGAGGGGCGGAAATAAAGGCTAATGTAACACTTTGGATAGCAGCTCATAGGTTCAGGGCACAGTCACTGCAGCCATTGTGATGCGATGGTTTTGAGACCACCTTTAACATCAAAAGACAGAGTGAGTCAGAGAGGTGTACCTTATCAAGCCAATAGAGTGGACATCCCAATGGCTTATGGTAAAGTCACTGTCTTTGAAGCGTACAGACTAGGAGGTTTGCAGGCATGATTTAAATGTAACCATGTGTCATCTTTGAACATCCTTACCCGTGAGTTATTTTGACCCTATCCTTACCCGTCATCCACACAGCCACAATTCCAGTAGAGATTGCACGGTAGCAATCAGGAATGGGTACCCAGGCTAATTTTCCCATTCCTTGCCCCATAACATTAACAGCTGTCAACTTCTTGTTCCATGGAATCTGTTCACAGCATATGGGCAACAATACAAAACAACAAACAAAAGTAAAATATTTGAAATCTGAAATAAATACAGAAAATGTTGGCAATACTCAGCAGGTCAGGCAGCATCTCTGGAGAGAGAAACAGAGTTAACGTTTCAGGTCGATGACCTTTCGGCAGAACTGGAAGAAGTTGGAGATCTAACAGAATAAAGGTGAACGAGGAAAAAGGGACAAACGGAAATCCCGTCGGAGAGAAGAGCCGAAATTCTTCAAGTTGGGCATTCCTGGAAGAGAAGTGACAGTGAATTAAACACAAAACAGAAGCAAAATGCTGCAGATGCTGGAAATCTGAAATAAAAACAGAAAATGCTGGAAATACTCAGCAAGTCAGGCAGCATCTGTGGAGAGAGAAAACAGATGTGGATGCCCAGGGGTTGATATTAAAGAAAGAAAGACTTGTATTTCTGTAGTGCCTTTCATGCAGTCACTGTTGTATGCAGGAAATATGGCAGCCAATTTGCACACAGCAAGGTCTCAAAATTGGCAATGTGAAAAAGACACGATAATCGGTTTTAGCGATGTTGATTGAGTGGTAAGTATTGGCTAGGACACCAGGGAGAACTCCCATGCTCTTCTTTGAAATAGTGCTGTGGGATCTTTTACACCCACCTGAGACAGAGCAGACAGGACTTCGGCATGAAGTCTCATCTGAAAGACGGCACCTCTGACAGTGCAGCACTCCCTCAGCACTGCACTGGAGTGTCAGCCTGGATTATGTGCTGCAATGGGAGTTAAATCCTCAATCTTGTGGCTCAGAGGTGAGAGGGCAACCCACTGAGCCACGACTAAAACCAACATGCCGCCCAGACATAAATATGCTATTGCATACCAGCCATCTGCTGTAGAAACCACAACCACAACTTGCATCTATTTCGTACCTTTAACATAGAAAAAATGTCCCATGGCGCTTCACAGAGGCAAAAGCAGACAAAAATTGACACTGCGCCAAAGAAGGAGATATTAGAATGGATGACTAAAAGCATAGTCACCAAAGTAGGTTTTAATTAAGGTCTTAAAATATGAGAGGGAGGTGGAGAGGCAGAGCGATTTAGGGAGCGAATTCCAGAGATTGGAGTCTAGATTGCTGAAAGCATGGCCAATGGTGGGGAGAAGGGAGTAGGTGTACTCAAGAGGTCAAGTCGAACATAGAGTTCTTGGGGGGCTGTAAGGCTGGAGCAGATCACAGAGATGGGGGTGGGGGGCAAGGCCACGAAGGGATTTGAACACAAAAATGAGAATTTTAAATTGGAGGTGTTGGGGGATCGGGAGCCAATGTAGGTCAGCAAGGATAAGGAGACATTGGCTGGAATTTTCTCAAGGGTTGGGGGCGGGGGGTCTCCGAGGCGGGCGGGAAACCCGGGAGGCCGGGTTTCCCGCAGCCCCTGCCGACTTTAACGGCAGGGCCTGATTTGATTGCAAGGCCTCGGATTCCCGCTCGCAGCCAATCAGATTGAGAGGCTGGCTGGTTGCGGGCGGGTAGGCCTCAGATGCAAGGGCTCGGTCGGGGGTGGCGGGGGGGATCGCGGGGTCGGCATGGTCGGGGATCGTGGGAGGGGTGGTCGGGGATCGGCATGGCAGTATCGGGGATTGGGGGGGTCGCCAGGGGTGGGGGTTGGCCGGGGATCAGGAGGGGGTTGTAAGATCGTCAAGGAGTCGGGGATCGGCAAGGGGTTGGGGATCGGGAGGGGGCGGTTCGGGAATCGCGGGGGGGATGTCGACGGGGGGAGAGGTCGGTGGGGGGGAGAGAGGATCAGGGCCAGCCACCGCAGGATTGTGGTCGGCCTCAGCATCATTGGTGGGGTGGGGGAGTGGTGGCATTATGGTGGGGATCGGAGGCCTCCGGAGCGATCGGAGGCCCGTGGGAGGGTCTTCGATCACGGGGGGTGGGTTAGGTAGGGACCCTGCATCCAGGAGGTCGGTATAAAGCGATTTACCTCCTGGATACAGCAGTCCTGCCTCGGTTTAACTGCTGGGTTTCACGAATTGTGTGAAACCCGTTCACATGCAGTTAAAAACAAAATGGAGGTGAAAAAAGAGGCTTCCAGCTTCCAGCCTCATTACAATATTTAAATTGACACACCGCCCCCTGGGAGCGGGTTGGTCGCCCGCCCCCATCCCACCTCCGTCAAAACCGGAAGTGGGCGGGTTGGGGGCGGGATCAGGTCGGGAATCCCATTTTTAACAATTTAACTGCCCCCCCCACACTCAAAACCTACCCGTTTTTTATGGGGAAGATTCCGGCAGTTTTGAATGAGCTGATGCTTACAGACAGTGGAGGATGGAAGGCCGGCCAGGAGAACATTGGAATAGTCCAAATAGACAAAAGTACGGATGAGGGTTTCAGCTGCAGATGGGCGGAGGCAGGGGCGGAAATAGGCGATGTCATGTGTTGGCGAATATATACATTTGCTTTTGTAGTTTTGCTTACTGAAACCAAAGCAGAACGGCTAATGCAAGAATTATGGACAGGATAAAATGCAGCACTATAGGTAAATGAAGGCAGCCTTTCTGAAATCCTCAACTCAGGATAAAAGCATATTGAGCAAACCATACAGGAAGAACGTTGTAGCTTACTTTACCAACTCCCAGGAAGGTATTCCGGCAGAGACATGTGCAATGAGAGATAGTTGACCATTGTTTAAACGGATGATAACGTGAGACAATGGAACAGGATCTTGATAAGGATAAGGCCCCCATGGTTGTGCCTGTTCATCAATATGTTCGATGACCTAAGATGCCCAACAATGTCTTAAGGGTCACAAGCTAAAACTTGATGACTTAAATGAATTGTAAAAGTCACAGATGTAACCATATATGGGCAATGAAATGACTATAAAGAGGGGATAAAACTCTTGAAATCTGTCACTTTGGGAGCACAAGAGACAGCATCTGAACCCAGCCAAGTGTCCCAAGTGTGAGTTTGCAGTCAACTACTTAATTACGGCTTATGTTAGAATAGGTCTGATAGACTCTTGTTAACTGTCCATTAATGTAGTGTCTAATTAAGTTCGCATGGACTTTTGACTAATAAAGTAATATGTTGAACTGACATCTCATGACTTCATTAGAACCTAGAAAATTGTATGTAAGGGGTTGTGTTTTATTCTATCATTGACATGATTTAATAAAAAGTATTAACCAGACATTTTCTGTGTTTCCTAATCCTCAATCTTGTATCAGAGGTAAAGGATGTATGACAATATCCGGAAATACCTCCACTTAAGGACAATAGGGATATATGGCAATATCCTATATAAACCCAACATTATTGGCGGCCTGCGGCAGAGATAGGAAATAATTGAATGTTTGAGTCTTTGGTTTGGGGACCGGCCATCTCTAAGTTAGATAGACCGATTACAGAACAGATTGAGGGAATATGGAGTCTCTGGGTGAATATATAGATGCCTACACAGCATGGCATGGCAGGGCATCTTTAAGATCCTCTGGAAAAGACAGATACTTTGAATGAATTCGCCCAGATCCTCAAAAAGACTTTCTGCGGTCCCCAAGGTTGTGGTATTACAAGGAGTGTTTTTCACAGCTAAGATTCTATCCAAATCGACAATGCTTTTTAAAAGATCCAGGACCCTTTACCCGGGCAAAAGGAGTTAATGAACTGATAGAATCGTTGGAAAAACTTAGATGGTCTCCGAACACCAAATGATCCTAGAAAAGGCAATGGGCAAGTGTGCATTATATGAGGTGCGCTCCATCAGTTAGGCAAGGTGAAAGCTTTTTTGATCTTAGTAAGGAGGTCTTAGAGGTAGGAACCAGCGATCAGGTAGCGACTTTTGGGGGAGATGTGAGTGCAATATGTGAGTGAGACTCTGCACTCTTATCATGAAAGATTATGATTCATTTGTGCCAAGTGACAAGTAGCAGCTGATCCAATCTCTGCTGAGTAAACCAGCTTGATACTGAGAGGGATGGAAACGGATCTAAGGGGCCAGGTTAAGTTAGTTTGGCAAGTGGGAGGCGCTTTGACTGACATTACTATCCAAAGCAAACATGGTAGATGATAATCTCCTATGAGATTAGCGGGTGCACCCACTGATGAGGCTAGAGCCTTTCATGTCGAGGGAGTAGCATCAGAACAGGCGGATCAGGGCTGTTCTGATGGATTAAATCGTCCGGGTCACTCGTATAGAGGCCGGGGTCATGGCGGAAACCGTAGATTGCTCGGTCGAGACAGGCGTGGCCCCAGCTATACGGAGGTCTGCAGCCAGTTACAACACCTTCGCGAGGAGAATAACTGTCTTTGCACCGTCATTTGTGGGCCACAGTCACCTACAGCGGCGCCACCTGTGCCCGCTGTACACTGAAGGTTATGACCCCTTGCCGTCCGATCCACCTTTGTTGCTCAATATACCTTGGATGTGTGGGCAACATTCCCTGTAAAAAAAATTCGGGGGGCCTCGCAGCCCATTCAAAATTCCACGCACGCACATTTTTTTCAATTTAATAGCCGGCTCACCAGCTGCGCGGGACCCTTGGAACGTTGCGCAGCCGCGCAGCTTAAAGAGAACATTGTGCGTAGGGACGACCCACAGTAACATCAGTTATAGGGGATAGTCGATGAGGAACACTCATCGAGCAAGTTTAACAACTTGGGCAATGTCAGAATAGATCACTTCACAACCAATGATTGTTGAGGAACTGACAGAGACTCCTTATTATTCCTCAGTCCCCATAGCATTCCAGGTGGTGAACAGGCTTTCCTTCAATCAGACACCAGGGAGGTATTAGGAAGTGACTGGTCCCGACAGAACGGTATGATCAATGATTATGCTAACTGTTGTATTTGGTCTGCGGGACGACAATTGGAGATGATATAAACAGGAGCTCATCAATCTGCATCATTAAATCCACGTAGTCTGTAGACTGGCCTGATTACATCACTGACCCCGACGTCATTGCGCTCTGTGAGCGGCTTTCAGCTGGGTTTGCTACTCACAAACATGATTGCGGTCGAATGAACACCTCTATCACGGTTGTAGGATCTAACCCTCTGTTAAGAGGCTGCTTAAAACCTACCTGTTTGATCAAGCGTTTGGCCACCTGTCCCAATGTTTGCTTCTTTGGCTCGGTGTCGATTGTGGTGTGATTACACTCCTGTCAAGCGCCTTGGGATGTTTTACTATGCTATATAAATGCATGTTGTAGCTGTTGTTGTTGCTGCTTCTCTAGCTAGGACCAGCATACCCATTAGGGCATTGGCTTGCAGGGTTATTTGGAGCTGTGTAGGAAGAACCCCATTCCCCAATGACAAGTCTACCCCTCTAGTTCCCCTAAATGATCCAGGCTGCTTGGTAAATCATTGACAGTGTCCTAGAGTACTGCTGACCTGGTGCAGTTATTAAGTTATGGAGTCAGCCACAAAGGGTCAACTGGGTTTTAATCTTTCAATGCCAGGCATGTTATCTTCGGGCCATCTCGGGCCACAGAGACGCCGCTTACCTCCACCGCAAGGGGGCTAGTAATTAATTAGTCACGGGATAACTGGCAATGGAGTGAGCCTTGGCTCAATGGTAGCATTCCCGCATCTGAGTCAGAAGGTTGTGGGTTCGAACCCCACTCTTGATAGCCCCAGCGAGCAGAGATGAGAGCTCTGGTCGCGTCTGATGGGAGTGGACTGGCCCCTTCCCCCCCATCGCATCTAGCCGGTTCTTCTGGTAAGGGGTTGTGAGTCAGGCTAATGACCTGCCCACATAAAAAGGGTCTTTGTTCCAGAAACAACCCAGAGTGCCATCTGCTGGATGTAAAAACAATGGAAGAAATGGGTTGGGAGAAGATAACTGGCAAGCATGGGGTTGAGCCTTTGATAAGTAAATATTGGGTACCAGGAACTCCTCATGGTCGAGCAACACAATGCACCATACAATTTCCACCATGATCACCAGAGCACACACTATACCCATTGGAAGGATGGAGCTTCACCAGCACCTGCTTGCCTCTCTGCAATGCAATCATAGCAGGCACTAAGTCCTGGATATTTGAGCACACCCGGCTTCCAGGTATTGCCTTCCAACACTTTATGTGCCAAGTCTCATTGTTTTCTCATCAACTACGCAATATGGCGAAAGGAACAACACAGGACTGCATTCAATATGCCAGCCACTTTTGTGTTCTGGACATCTAAGGACACGTAAGGTTTACTCATCACTAATAGTCATCGAGAATACGAGATACAGACCAAGATACAGCTCCAAGGTACACCAAGATACAGTACCAAGCTATGCCAAGATACAGCACCAAGGTATGCCAAGATACAGCACCAAGGTATGCCAAGATACAGTGCCACCGTACGCCAAGATACAGCACCAAGGTACAGCTCCAAGCTATGCCAAGATACAGTACCAAGCTATGCCAAGATACAGCACCAAGGTATGCCAAGATACAGCACCAAGGTATGCCAAGATACAGTGCCACCGTACGCCAAGACACAGCACCAAGGTACAGCTCCAAGCTATGCCAAGATACAGTACCAAGCTATGCCAAGATACAGCACCAAGGTATGCCAAGATACAGCACCAAGGTATGCCAAGATACAGCACCAAGGTATGCCAAGATACAGTACCAAGCTATGCCAAGATACAGCACCAAGGTATGCCAAGATACAGCACCAAGGTATGCCAAGATACAGCACCAAGGTATGCCAAGATACAGCACCAAGGTATGCCAAGATACAGCACCAAGGTATGCCAAGATACAGCACCAAGGTATGCCAAGATACAGCACCAAGGTATGCCAAGATACAGCACCAAGGTATGCCAAGATACAGCACCAAGGTATGCCAAGATACAGCACCAAGGTATGCCAAGATACAGCACCAAGGTACACCAAGATACAGCTCCAAGGTATGCCAAGATACAGCACCAAGGTACACCAAGATACAGCTCCAAGGTATGCCAAGATACAGTGCCACCGTATGCCAAGATACAGCACCAAAGTACGCCAAGGTACAACGCCAAGGTACAGCACCAAGGTTCACCGAGGTATACACCAAGATACAACACTAAGGTGCACTGAGTTACAGACCAAGGTACACCAAGGTATAGACCAAGATACACTGAGATATACTACAGGATACAGCACCAAGTTATACGGAGGTACAGCACCATTTGTTTCCAGCAACCAGTCTGACTGGGGCTTTATACAGGGTTGGGGATTGGCAAATCACTTGAATTCTCTGGCTTGGGAGACTCGTGAGCTGTTTAATGTTGGGATGTGCCAATTGAAACGGGACAGTTGAGATCAATGGCTGAGTGTTGAGGTCTATACTAGGCACCAGCCTCATTGGATACTGTTTACATGCTCTCCAACAATGCAGTCTCCAGAGCACTGTGAGGAAACCACCCGTGAAATGGTGCTAAGCGCCTTTCAATTGTGGCAGTACCTCATTTACATTAACGGCACTGCTGATGAAGTTGGGCTTCCGCAAACAGTCCTGTGAGGTAAATACAGCATCAGTTAATACATCGAGGTTGCAACACAGAATCCCGTCATTTGACCCAACCAGTCCGTGTTGGTGTTTACCTTCCACGCGAGCAAACAGTTCTAATCAGATTTACCCATCCTGTTCCCATTATCCCTTCATCCCCTTTCCCTTCATTCACCTATCCAATCTAATCTTGAATGTTAACATAGTTTCTAGTGAGTCATAGTGACCCAGACGATTTAATCCATCAGACAGGGATAGCAGTGGAGGGTCCTCGTTGGAGTGCACAGGACACTCCAGCTCTGCTCAGCTGGACAAAGACGCTGGACTTTGGAGGCCGTTGACAAAGAGCCACTAACCCTGGAAGTCAATTCCACAGCCTCACAACTCTCTGTGTGAAGAAGTTTCTCCTGCCCTCTCTTCTAAATCCCTTACATTTAATCCTGTATCTCTGGCCCCCTCCTTCTTGACCTCTCAACTACTGGAAACAGTCCGCAGGTTAGTGCAGGAAGGTGATAATTAAATGCTAGCGTAACAGGATATTCTCTCCCTCGCCCCACCCCCACCAAATGAGGTCTCTGTCACACTCTTCTGTGCGAAACACAATCCTTCCCCTCCTCACTAGATTGGGATGGACTGCAGCTCACATTAATATCATAAACACGAGCAGTGTATGTTTAGAAGTTTCAGTGGCTTGGCTTCAACACGGGCCGCATGCCATGCGGCGATCAACTCAAATACATCATGGTACGTATAGCATAAACACACACATTCCCAAGTCTGTCTTATCATGCCTCTCCATGGTAAATGTTTGCACATGGCAGTTTTGTTGAGAATATTCTTCCGTTCCCATAAACAACAGGTCGCAGTCTCCCAGCAGCCATGTCACTTAGCTATACAACCCACAGTTTGCCTACAGCATGCCCCCACTCAAGCTCGGTAACATCACATTCAGCTAACACCACCAACAGAAAGAAAAGATACCATAGAATCATACAGCACAGAAGGAGGCCAATTGGCCCATCGTGCCTGTGCTGGCTCTTTGAAAGAGCGATCCAGTTAGTCCCACTTCCACCTTTCTCTTTCTCCATAACCCTGCAAAATTTTCCTTTTCAAGCCTCTATCCAATTTCCTTTTGAAAGTCACGATTGAATCTGCTTCCACCACCCTTTCAGGCAGTGCATTCCCGATCGTTTGAATTCAGGGGTGAACTGACTCCCCAGAAATGGCATGGGATTCATCACGATTCTCATGGATAAAGGGATTGCCGATATTACTATGCTATGGAACCATTCACCTGGATACTCGGGAATTCTCTCGATTACTCATATGAACAGTCCGCCCCCATTTGTATTTATTTAGCACCTTTCATGTCCTCAGGACATCCCAAAGTGCTGCACAGCCAAGTAATTACCTTGAAGTGTAGTCACTGTTGTTTTTGTAGGCCAACACAGCAGCCAATTTGCACACAGCAAGGTTCCACAAACAGCAATGAGATAAATGGCCAGTTACTCTATTTTTGTGGTGTTGTGGTTGAGGGACAAATATTGGCCAGGACAACTCACCTGCTGTTCTCCTAATAGTGTCATGGGATCTTTTACACCCAAACTGAATAGATAGATCCCATCCGAAACATGACTCCCTCGACGGTGCAGCACTCCCTCAGTGCAGCACTGAAGTATCAGCCTGGATTATGTGCTCAAGTCTCCGGAGTGGGGCTTGAACCCAGGATCTTCTGACTCAGAGGCAAGAGTGCTACCACTGAGGTACAGCTTTTTAAAAATTCATTCTGGGGATGTGTCACTGGCAAGGCTGGCATTTATTCCCCATCCTTATTTGTCCTTGAGAAGGTGGTGGTGAGCCGCTGCTTGAACCGCTGCAGTCCGTGTGGTGAAGGTACTCCCACAGTGCTGTTAGGGAGGGAGTTCCAGGATTTTGATCCAGCGACGATGAAGGAACGGCCGATACATGTCCAAGTCAGGATGGTGTGTGAGTTGGAGGAGAACTTGGAGGTGATGGTGTTCCCATGCGCCTGCTGCCCTTGTCCTTCCAGGTGGTAGAGGTTGCAGGTTTGGGGGTTGCTGACACTAAGGATAGAGAGTATAGCAGCAAGGAGGGAGTAAGAAAATTGCAAAGAGGTCTTTAGTTGAGTGTTGGGGAGAAGTGCTTGAGGTGCATTATTATTCAGCATTGCCATTAATAGCGCATTGATATCGGTCACTGTAAGGTACATGACGCAGCACTGCTGCCTCCTGAGTTGCTGAGGCCCATCTGAAGAAGGGCTTTTCCCCCAGGTGCCTCCAGTGGCAGCAGTGACAGGAAAACAATTTGTTTTTTCTCTGGTTGCAAGCATGCTGAGCATTTCCATCACAGGCCCATATCGACACACCCCAGCTCACGGCACAGGAGAGGGCCATTCGGCCCATCGTGCCCGTGCTGATTTTTTGCTAGATCAATCCCACCATCCCGCTGTACAACCGTAAAAGGTCTGGAGGCCAGAAAATGAAGTCACCAATGACAACTTTCAAACGACTGGAATTCTCGTGTACTAGAAACATAACGATGCTGGATTCCCCCTCACTATATAACATAACATTCTATAAATTATATGCAGTACATCAGCCACACCTCATTTTCCCAAATTGAACTGGTGCCTGCAGTTTTCTTGCTGGTGTACTCTTTTGATGCACGCTAAAGCAAATAACTGTAACTAATGAAACATTAAAGGAAACTTAACAACTTAAATTAAAATTTAATTGGCCGGCGTGATGATGCACTCCAGTCCCCGCGGTGCCCACCGGTCGCAGAAGGCCTCGAGCGTGCCGGCGGACACTGCGTGCTCCATCTCCAGGGCCACCCGGGCACGAACGTGACCGCGGAAGAGAGGCAGGCAGTCGGGCCGAAAGACCCCCTCGACCGCCCACTGCCTGGACCAGTTAATGGCCACTTTGGCCAGGGTCTTGCTGCTGTAAGGCGGAATCTAATCTATTTAACCTCTCCGTACTGACTCATTTTTGTTTTTCAATGACTCCATTGATTCACAATGCAGTGCCATTCAGCCGATCTCTGACTAAAAATTTCTTCTGAGCTCAGGTTAAAAATGACGGCATTTTAAGTGCCTTTCAACCCCACCTAATTACATTTAGAAAGTAATTTCTATGTCATTGCATCAGGGGTATTACAAAACCAATTGTTACTTTTCCCAAGAACTTTAAGTATTGTGCAGACGATAGTCTGAGAGAAAAGGAAGCAATCTTTGAGAATGTTTCACTTTGAATGGGGTGGGGGGAACAGTGGCTTCTGACCTTACCTTGCACCAACTCTTTTTTCTCCTTCCCCTCCCCAATTCCCTCCCCTCATCTCCTGAAGGTGTTTAACTTGTGTTGAGATAATGTCCACAGATACCAGCAGCCCTCTGGTTTCTTGCTCACGAGACCACTGTGGACCCAGACAGAGAGGAGCAGAAATCTCCTCGCTCTTCTCCCAATCTCCCGACGTAATCTCAGTGGAAGATCGTCGGAAACCCCGGAGAAACGTAATAACAACAAGCTTTCTTCTGCCTACTTTTGTTAATTACTGTCTTGGGTTTGAGAGACTGTCGATCCTTAAACTCGCGTGTGGGTACTGATGAGAATGTCGAGGACATGTAATGGGTAAATGTGAAGCAAACAAAATTACACAGAGTTGGGAGTTGAGTAATGTGCTGTAATTTGCTCTAGGGGTTTGCATGACATCATAGGGTTGAGTGGTTTATGTGTCTCATCTGATTAAATTGGAGCCTTACATTTCTTTGGCTGTATAATGAATTTCAGAAGCCAG
>CM059426.1:202877094-202973909 GCA_030390025.1 Squalus acanthias
CTTGCTGACGAACAAGCGAAACGTTCAGTCTGCATGACACCCCCTCGAGAGGGGCCTGTCAATGTTACTGTAATCACTAGGGCAGAACGGGCAGCTAATCAGGATGAGGAACTGATTCAGCTATTAGACCCAATAACAGAGAATCCACCAGGATATCCACCAAAGTACTTTTACTCGGAAACCCCTACGGGTATTGTACTAGTTAAGTTGCCCAAGGTAAACCGAGAAGTACCCCCGAGTCACGAGAACAGCTTGTAAAAGAAGCTCACGAGGGCATAAGTCAAGCACATTGTGATGCCAGAACAACATTCTGCAAATTGACTCCCTTATATTGGTGGCCAGGCATGCTTAGAGCCTGTAAAACATACGTGGCAAATTGTGAGCCATGCTATTTGACCAATAAGTCATCACTAATTAAGCCACCACCATTGGCTCCTGTGAAAGCTGATGAGCCAATGGGAAAATTCTTTATTGACTTTATTGGACCACTTCCCCCGTCTTTGGGATACAGACATGTTCTCGTTTGTGTAGATGGATGCACTTCCTTCTGCTGGCTGGTCCCCACAAAAACTGTTTCGGAAAACGCACTTGCCACTGCTATTTCTGATATAATTACTGTAGCTGGTGCACCCAAAATCTTACACTCCAATTAAGGCGGAGCCTTTGTATCCAAGGTCTTCAAAGACTACAGCTAACAAAGGGGGATTGGCTTAGAGCACAGCACGCCACGTCATCCGCAATCAGCGGGGCTGGTGGAATGTAAAAACCAGGAAAGTAAAAAAGCTATTGGTCAAACTGTTGAGAATCAGGGGGAATAAGTGGACCACCATCATTCCGGAGGTACAGCTATCACTGAATAATGTGCCCACATCTGCATCAGGGACAGTGTCCGCTAAAACTCCATATTATCTGATGTATGGGGTTGAGATGCATACACCGCTTACCCATAGTTCTTTTATTGCCTCTACACACTGAGTCCTTGACCTGACAGCGACAGTTAGATTTAAAAAAAGAAGTAACAGAGGAGATTCATCGAATTGATCAGAGGATAAGGGAGGCAAATAGGCAGAAAAAATTGACAAATAAAGCATGTCAGCCCATAGTAGGAGAATGGGTACAGGAAAAGAAGTTCGAGCAAAAACCTGGTTTAAGACTGAAGTGGAAAAAAACCTGTTCAAATACATTCTGTTATTAACGAAAGAACAGTTCAAATACATATTAACCAGCCGAATGGCAAGCATAATCTTAAAACTATCTCCATAGACAATCTCAAAAGATGTCCTGTGGGATACCGAAATGCAGGAACAATACAAGGTGCAGTCGTACACTGTCTTTCAAGACCCAGCTTGGAGCACGACACAGGAAATGGATGCGATCGATTTACTGACGACGGTCAGTCAGACGGTGTCGTCGGCTCCTCTACACGTTGCTTGGCAAAGCATCAGGATTTGGATTCGCGAGAAGCAACAACTGAAACAAGGAAAGATCAACGAGTTACTTCAACGAAGGAGGAAGACACCGCGGATGAAGAAGGAATCAACTGAGTGCCTGGCAAGGCCTTTACAAAAACATGCATCTGTACACACGCCGGATCGAAGGAACAACTAGTTTCAAATGACGTCTCCTTGACTCGTATGAATAACTCACCTCTACGGAACGTACATCTGCTGATTGGACATTCTAAGTACATGATCTCGCTCTGTTCCCGCGGGGGTAAGGCTTTCCCGCGATCTCTCACCTCGCTTGTGCTTTTTCAGATCCAGCTCGCACGAACTTCATGTTCTAGAGATCAGCTGGGCAGTGCTTGCGTATCCCAGCGGCGTAGTGAATTCGTGCGAGCTGTGGGATCACGTGACTCAGTTAGAGCCAATGGCAGCACACCATCTTCCATTCATAAGTTTCACAGCACGGCTGTGAAATCTATGAATCTTACACCCCCCAAAATAACAGCTAAACCTCAATTAAATTTAAAAAAAAAACCATCACATTAATAAAATAAGTATAGTTAATTAAATTAACCATTTTAAATAAAAAATTAAATTTTTGAAAAAATGTAAAATCTTTTAAAAAGTTATAAAAATAAACTTACCTGTCTTTAAAGTCTCTAAAAAAGATATACCTGTTAAAAAAAATTCAAAAAAATACTTAATTCACTACT
Source organism: Squalus acanthias (assembly GCA_030390025.1). Taxonomy (NCBI): domain Eukaryota; kingdom Metazoa; phylum Chordata; class Chondrichthyes; order Squaliformes; family Squalidae; genus Squalus; species Squalus acanthias. Next base: position 202,879,253 of record CM059426.1, read on the forward strand.
TACCTTCTTAAAAGTGGGTCTTACTCCTCCTTTTTACATTTCCAAAATCTTCCGTACTTACCTGCGCGTCCAAAGCATGAAGTGCACAGCGTGCGCGCAGCCTGTAGCGCGCACGCGATGCACCGAGGACCCGCCCCCTTTTCAGAAGAGCAATTGCCGGTTTTCAGCGCATGCGCAGGGCATGCAGAAAACCGGCAATTGGAGTGGGAATACGCGAGAGTACGCAGTGCGTACTCTCGCGTTCCGGGATCAATTTTCGGCCCCTTGTTTCGCTAATTGCATGACTATATACTTATCATCCTTTTAAATTGTGTTCAATTTAAAATAAGGCAAAACATTGTCCTAGGATGACTTAAAAGGAATTTTCATGTAGCACATGATTGTGAATCTCGTGAAATTAATATGCTATTGTAATCTGATTAGTATCATTGACCAAACTCTGCCCTGATGTTTTAAGCTCATCTTTTGGTCAAGAGAGGGGTGTAAAGGAATGAGCCATACCTATTCAGAAAAATACACCATCCTATGAACAGAATTCTGACTTTATTAAAATATGACAAACTGGGTTTAAAAATCTAAAAGCCTCAACGACACAAAGCTGTAAACACCATACAAGCTTTTGAAATGGGAATTGGTTGTAAATACTAAAACAATGGCCCTATTGAAGAAGCAAAGAGTTTCTTCCAAGAAGTCTGCAGTTTGGAACCAACACAATAGCTATACCCAGTTTAAAGTGTTAAAAACTAACATTTCGAACAGAAACACAGAACATTAAAAAACCATGGGGTAAAAATTCAGTTGGTTGCACCTCCCGTTAGCGCCTTAAGAGGGCGCTAATGGGGCGCAAAGCCGCTAACGCCCGGGCGCAGCGATGTTTGCGCCGCTCGGGAACTTAACTAGACATTGTGCGGCGGCGCTAAACTTTACCGCTGCGACCACCTGCGCGCGCAGATTGTGACGTCATTCCATGGTGCAACGCCCTTGTGGCGCCCCGGAGCGGAAATTGAGTGGCGCCCCCTGCCTTACCGCCTGGCGCATCCAACGACCGGAAGACTGGAACGCTATCAATCGCTGTGGGGCTGGGGGGGGCGCTATTTAAAGGGGGCCTCTTCCTGTCTTTTTCTGTGGTTGACATTTTTGCACCACTCGTTCTGAGAGAGAGAGAGAGATTCGGAGAGAGAGAAAGAGAGACTTCTGCATTGAGTCAACGCTTTGTGAGGTAGTTTTGCCTACTGATCCTAACAGTTGGCCCCCCCCGCTTTAAGAAGTGGCCGGCGCCAGTGTGTCTGTGTTCCCTCGCTAACTGGCAGCACCTGCGCTGCGCTCGCGCACTGAGTTAGCGCCTCACTGCTCGGCCTTTGCGCCTTAAGACAGGTGTGCAGCACCTGATTTAGCGCTCCACTCACCTCCCGGGGCGGTAAAAGTGAAGTTTCCAGTCAGTGGCGATAATTAGCGCCAGGCGCTAATATTTGCGTCCAGACGATATTTGCGCCCCAAATGGGGCGTGACCTAATTTTTCCCCCCTAGTGTCTTTGTAAAAGTAACATCAAATGAAAGACAGGAAACATAAGTTTGTAATATAACCAACTAAGATGGCTAGGGAAACAATCATGTAATCGGTTGAAGTGTTTTAGATTTACATATTGTAAAAGGTACAAACAGAAGACTTTGTAACTATTACATCAATAGATGCACCAAGCAATCACATTGTGTTTGTGTTGAAAATGGAACAACTAGGAGACACGACGTCTGCTTTCAACCAGTTAAAGTGATTTACGAATTCAATAGAAGGCCTTCGTAAGAATGGCATCAAATAGATAAATCAGTTATAACCATTTTTTATGATAAGTTTCGAACACCTAAAGGTAGCGACACAAGTCTGCAAGTTAACAGCTGAATTGACAGTAAGAATAGAAAGAAGTCAACAGAAATATGACTAGAGATAATTAGCTTACATCAGCAGAAAACTTCAAAGGATATGCCACTGCAAAAAGAGTATAAGATATGAACTTTCAGATAGGAAATCAGAAGTCGCTGGAAGGGGCAAGCGATTCTCAACTTCAGAGGCAGGCTCTGTAAGTTTTTAACTCTTTGAGTCTCGGGGATCAAAAGGTACTTTTATTTGATTTTGGTGGATATCCTGGATTATGAATAAGTACGAAGTGTGGAAATGTAACGAAGTTAAGATTTGAGAATAAGGATCTCTGATAAGAAATGTAAGCTATTTGTATTTTGAACTTTTAAAGTTGTGATTGAATCACCAGTTGTTCAGCTGCATGTCGGTTCTTCAATAAATCTATATATTTTTAGAATTGTCTCACATAGTATTTCTGTATCAAACTCGCAAACTCAATTTCTGTACACTCTTTTGTGAGGAGTTGCAGAATTCTGGGGGAGTTTTCTGGACCCTCATAATATCCAGAAGGTTACAGTCTAGTTAAACTTATCAAAAGTGCTATCTGGAGGACGGTAACATCTTCAAGTCGTTCCTTTCCTTTAGGGAGAGATAGTCTGACCTTTAGACCCAATCAAGCGTCTCTAGGATTCGGCTATCTCTAACTTTAGTTGAAGGTGAACGTCTGGGGAATACGCCTGATCTGGGGTAGCCCGAAAAGGGCTAGGACTAGTAATTATCCCTTCAAGATAACTAGAGAGATAGATAGAGAGATAGATAGATAGATGGCTAGATAGATAAATAGGTAGATAGAGAGATAGATAGACAGACAGACAGACAGACAGATAGACAGACAGATAGATAGATAGATAGATAGATAGATAGACAGATAGATAGATAGATAGATAGATAGCTAGATAGATAGCTAGATAGATAGCTAGAGAGATAGAGATAGCTAGATAGCTAGATAGATAGATAGATAGATAGACAGATAGATAGATAGATAGATAGATAGATAGATAGATTGATTGATTGATTGATTGATTGATTTTCACCCAGCTGCCAGTTCCATGCCCTTCCATTAATGTGTATGGGCGGAGGGCAACACTCTCACTTGGGCGAACAATGTTCATCACCCAGTCATAGATGAGCAGCTCCTACTGCACCAGTGTGATATTTCCCTTTTCCACAACAACTACCCTTGCAGCCTCTGTCACTAAGACAGGCATATTTGATGCCAATTAGCGACAAGTCATTGGCAGTTTTGAGCTATTGGGAAATCCAAGCACAATTAACCGTAACAGACAGCAAACAGAGAGACTTTGATTGAACTGTTAGATTTCAGTGCATATCCCAGAGTTTATAGAACAGTATTTGAATGCTATTTTCAATGCTGGAATGATGCAATATGAAAGATAAATGAACTTGCATTTATTTAGCACCTTTCCCAACTACAGGACAGCCTAAAGCATTTCACAACCAATTATGTACTTTTTGAAGTGTCATCACTGTTGTAATGGAGGAAAATGCGGCAGCCAATTTGCACACAGCAAGCTCCCACAAACAGCAATGAGATAAATGAGCAGTTTGGCTGAGGGATAAATGTTGGCCAGGACAACTTCCCTCTTCAAATAGTTCGATGGGATTTTTTTATATTGTTGCAGAGGCCAGCAGCTTGGGAGCTGAGGTCCCCATGAAGGGAACAAGCTCCTGTGACTAGTGCAATTGACCCAATAACAATGAACTATGGACTGTGTTGCGTTTGGTGAGGTAGATGTGTATCTCTCTCTCTCTATCTATCTACCACCGCCGCTCAGTGCAGACCAGTGACACAACCCAGGATCTTTAGGTCAATTAAAAGGGAGCGATTAACTGATGAAAGAAGTTATTTAAGCTGTAGCAGTTTTAATTTGTTCATACTTTTATGTGTATGTGTATGTTCATACTTTTATGTCTAGTGTCAGCTGTGGCTCAGTTGGTAGCACACTCACCTCTGAGTCAGAAGGTTGTGGGTTCACAGTCCCACTCCAGGGACTTGAATACATAAAGCTAGGCTGAGTACTGAGGGAGTGCTGCACTGTCGGAGGTGCCGTCTTTCGGATGAGACGTTAAACCGAGGCCCCGTCTGCTCTCTCAGGTGGATGTAAAAGATCCCATGGCACTATTTCGAAGAAGAGTAGGGGAGTTATCCCTGGTGTCCTGGCCAATATTTATTCCTGAACCAACATCACTGAAACAGATTATCTGGTCATTATCACATTGCTGTTTGTGGGATATTGCTGTGCGCTAATTGGCTGCCGCGCTTCCCACATTACAACATTGACTCTACTTCAAAAGTACTGCAACACGGTGGCATAGTGGTTAGCACTGTTACCTCACAGCGCCAGGGACCCGGGTTCGAATCCGGCCTCGGGTGACTGTCTGTGTGGAGTTTGCACATTCTCCCCGTGTCTGCGTGGGTTTCCTCCGGGTGCTCCGGTTTCCTCCCACAGTCCAAAGATGTGCGGGTTAGGTTGATTTGGCTATGATAAATTGACCCTTAGTATTCGGGGGATTAAATACATGGGGTTGCGGGGATAGGGTGGGATGGGCGAAATGGCCTCTCTCTGCACTGTTGTGATTCTGTACTTCATTGGCTGTAAAGTGCTTTGAGGCGTCCGGTGGTCGTGAAAGGCACTCTATAAATGCAAGTCTTTCTTTTTGAGTGTTCATTTCTCCTCCCTCTGTCCTACCATCAGCCCAGCCCTGCAATCAGGGACTCTCAGACTTGCCTGCAGTCACCTACGCTAATCTCTTATCAGTGTCCGCAACCCAGTCCCACGTCTGCCTCGTGCCTCAGCATATTTACTTTGTCAGAACTACTATATAAATGCAGGTTATTTATTTTATTGTCATTTAAGTGTGTGTTTTAAATGTTACTAGTACAGGCTTTGCAGGTTTTTTTTTATGGGATGTGGGTGTTGCTGGCAAAGCCAGCATTTATTGCCTTTCCCTAGTTGCCCTGAGGTAATGATGGTGGTCATGATGCGGAGATGCCGGTGTTGGACTGGGGTGGACAAAATTGAGAGGTCGCACAACACCAGGTTATAGTCCAACAGTTTTATTTTAAATCACAAGCTTTCGGAGTTACAACTCCTTCGTCGGGTGAAGTGAGGAGATACAGAATCGTCAAAGCATATATAGGTGGAGTCGCATGGGGTCCAACGTGTCAAAAGCAATTGACACGTTGGACCCCATGCGACTCCACCTCATTGTCTCAGTTGTGTCTTGCTATGTCTTTGATGTGGTACCTTCCTGGCTGACCTGATTAACTTTATCACACCTCGGCAGATAAACAGTCAGGATGATTGAATTTAGTTGTCTGCAATTGTAAGTTACACATGCATTGTTCTCTATCTATATATGCTTTGACGATTCTGTATCTCCTCACTTCACCCGACGAAGGAGTTGTAACTCCGAAAGCTTGTGATTTAAAATAAAACTGTTGGACTATAACCTGGTGTTGTGCGACCTCTCAGTAATGATGGTAGCCTGCCCTCTTGAACCGCTGCAGTCCGGGTGGTTAACAATGCTGTTAGGTGGGGAGCTCCAGGATTTTGTTCCAGCGACGATTAATTTGGTACAACTGAGTGGCTTGCTAGGCCAGTTCAGCAGGCAGTTAAGAGCCCACCTTGTTGGTGTGGGATTGGAGTCACATATAGGTCAGACCAGGTAAGGAGGACAAATTTTCTCCCTTAAAGGGCATTGGTGTTTACAACAGTCTGACAACTACATGATCACTTTTACTGATACCAGCTTTTAGTTTCCAGATTTATTAAACTGAATTCAAATTCTCAAACTGCAATGGTGGGATTTGAACTCATGTTCAGCTGGATTATCAGTCTAGCCCTCCTGGATTACCAGTCCAGTAATATAACCGCTATGCTACCATTGCCATCCAAATAGGTGGGATTGAGCAGAGGGGAGTAGAGATGGACTAAATGATGAGTACAAGATAGTGTACAAAGGCTTTGTGCTGAGCCTGGGAAAACCCTGTTAATAATTAGTCGGAAATTGCACTGTGAAAAATGTTATCACACAGCATCTTACAGAACCACTAATTAAATGCTGCTGATTGACAGGGAGCAACCAGTCATACCAGTTCACCTTATTGCTGTAAGGAAAGGCTGTTCTGAGACTCACTCAGTTCAGATTACATAGAAACATAGAAACATAGAATCTAGGAGCAGGAGTAGGCCATTCGGCCCGTCGAGCCTGCTCCGCCATTCAATACGATCATGGCTGATCATCCAAATCCAGTACCCTGTCCCTGCTTTAATCCCCACAGTACACATATCCCACCCTACCCCCGTAACCCCACGTATTTAATTCCCCCTAACATATCCCATCCTATCCCCATAACACTAAGGGTCAATTTATCATAGCCAAATCAACCTAACCCACACATTTTTAAGAAGTCAATTGGTAACAGGTCTATTGTAGTCTACCATTGTAAATATATGAGGGCAGTATAATTCTCGGTTTCTGCTTTGTGTAAATGTTTATACTGGCTCCGATAGCCCTTGAGTTGAATTGGGAAACATTAAAATCGCTGACTGGGCTGTGTTTTCAGCACATAAGAAAATGCTTATAATAAATGTACTATTATTGAACAATTCGTCTGCACGTTGGTGTTAAAATCTAGGCTATGGAGAGACCAAGAGAGTGTGCATTCTGTGTGCAGCAATAAGCAACTTTGGTATTACATGTGAATGAACTGCATGTTCACCCCCGAGCCCTCAGAATAGTATTTCCTGCACTCCTTTGCTCTGTTGCTTTCAATTCCTACACTTCCAAAGGCCTCCAGTTTTGTTCAATTCAGCTTGTCCACGTATTTTCCGATTGCGGGTCATATGCTCAATCATAAAGCCAGCGTTACTGTCTTATCGAGGCCCACCCTCCGAACGTCCCACACTCACCTTGCTGTGTTACTGGTAAGTCTCTAACAGAGACTGCAATTAGTCATTTGGTAGAATTAACGGTTCGCTCGAGATTAGTTTTAAGTTGTTTCTTTACAGTATAGTTGAAGCCGGAGGGTAGGGTTAAGCGGATTGAAAATCTATTTAGCAGCCCCAGTGTCCCTGCAATCCATTAAACTCAGAAACTCCTTCTCCTATCAGGGATTAACCTTTGTAATGGATTGTAAGAATTTAACTGCATCTGTGAAATTAAGACGTTTCAAACTGGGTGGGTGGAGCGGATAGCCAGTTCATTGTGTCAGTTCTACTGAAAAAGGACAGTGATAACATCTCTCTGAGGGGGATTGACAGGGTAGATGCTGAGAGGTTGTTTCCCCTGGCTGGAGAGTCTAGAACTAGGGGCCATAGTCTCAGGATAAGGGGTCGGCCATTTAAGATTGAGATGAGGAGGAATATCTTAACTCCGAGGGTTGTGAATCTTTGGAATTCTCTACCCCGAAGGGCTGTGGAGGCTCAGTTGTTGAGTATATTCAAGACTGAGATCGATAGATTTTTGGACTCTAGGGGAATCAAGGGATGTGGGGATCAGACGGGAAAGTGAAGTTGAGGTCGAAGATCAGCCATGATCTTATTGAATGGCGGAGCAGATTCGAGGGGCCGTATGACCTACTCCTGCTCCTAATTCTTATGTTCTTATGTCCTCTCATTTTAGTCCAAACTTTACACTTGACAAGGGCCCAAAGTTGTGTTCAACGGGACGACAGGCACAAGTCCCACCCCAGAGGGAAGATCCAGCAAGGGGGGATCCACTGGAGAGCAATCAGGAGTGACTTGAACACCCGGAGATCAGGAGGGACCCTGCCTGACCTTTGCTCTCCTCAGCCCTAGATTCAGATCAGCTAACCCCGCGTAGGCTGGGGATCGAACTTGGGGACATTCCAGGCCTACCCCAAATGAGCCACCAGGGAGCTTGTGTGGGATATTTATCACTAAGGTGCCCACAAGACATGCTCCATATCCTACACATACTGCTGTCTTTGTAGTGTCAAACCTCTAGTAGTAATATAGCCAGAGGCAGCTGGTGCTGTGGAATCCAACTCATTTATACTGCGGTTATGGATTCCAAACAATTTGGAACAACATAAAGGCAACTGCACATGCAAACAGTGTTTACTGCAGCCTTGTTTATGTCACGCTGCTGCTGCTGCTCACATTGGGGCTTTAAATAAATGGAGCATTCGACTCCTCCTGTTGAGAGTTTTCAAGGTCAGTGCTCAAGATCCTGAATTTTGTTGGATTAAGATCCCTCTCATTTATCTTAGCGATTCTACGTACATTCTCCTTTCCATGAAGGATTTAGCACAACCATTCTCCAAAAAATAATATTTCTACACTACATTTCCTACATTACGACAGTGACTACACTTCAAAAAAGTACTTCCATTGGCTGTCAAGCGCTTTGGGACATCTGGTGGTGGCGAAAGGCGCTATATAAATTTATTTTCCTTTACACAGTGCAGCCTCGGCACACAGAGGTCATGAAGGGATTTAAACACAAGGCTGAGAATTTTAAACTTGAGGTGCTGGGAGCCAATATCGGGCAGCGAGGAGCGAATGCGATTGGGACTTGGTGTGAGTTAGGATGTGGGCCGCAGAGGAAAGGATCTGTGGCAACTTGGCACTAACTGTGACTTCAGACCAGCTGCACGTGCAGAGTTCGCCACTGTTGCCGCTTCCACCCTGCAGTATCAATAGGGCAAACCCAACACATCAGGTGCAGGATCACTGCGAGCAGCTCAGCAATAGAGAAGGGACATGACCGTATCTGTGACCTGAGTTCCTGTATTTCTAAAGATCTCAAGGTTAAAAGTCCACACCAGCTCATGCCAGTCACTGAGGCTCAGCTAATCGGAGAGAACTAGTTTCGTGCAAACGCAGAACAACATGCAGTCTAGGAACAATTTATCCAGGCCACTTGTAATGGTGAGTCCACAACAGCTGCTCTTCGCCCTTTCGTCAGTAAGTTATCTCCATCTTCAGTAGTCTCTCTACCACCCCCCTCCTCCTGTCCATGGGTTTTCTCTTCTACTTCATCCTCAATAGGACCTTTCCTTGAGATTCCCTCTCAGGCTCCCTCAGCCTCTTCCACCCTAAGGGATCCACTTTGCTCTGTTGGGTAGCAAGAGCTTCGAAGATAGTTAGTTTCTCTCGCACATGCACAACCTAGAAAACCAACAAAAGCTGATAACGCAAGTACAGCCCTGAATCTAGGCCAATGACATGTAGTTGTACAGAAAGTGGGGCTTGACATGTCGTAACTTAAGCTGCGGGTATGTTCAACATCCCATCACTGGGACAGTGGAAGCAAACAAGCAGACACTGGCCTCAAAACTGCTTGCGTGAAATGCGGACTATTGACATGATCTCCCCACCAACAACAACTTGTAGCACCTTTAACATCGTAAAACCTCCCAAGGCGCTTCACAGGAGCGTTATCAAACAAAAGTTGACACCAGCCACATAAGGAGATATTAGGGCAGATGGAGGTAGGTTTTAAGGAGCGTCTTAAAGGAGGAAGGCGAGGTAGAGAGGCGGAGAGGTTTACAGAGGGAATTCCAGAGCTTAGGACCTCGGCAGCTTAGAGCCCACCATTAGCTCCATCCAATGGTGGGCTTACCCAGCCGTAGCTCCATCCAGCCTTGCCTTCTCCCAACTTTAGCTCCCCCCCCAGCTTTAGATCTACATCCAGCCAGAGCTCCACCCGGCATTAGATCTCCTCACAGCAGTAGATCTCCACCTGGCCTTAGCGCCATCTGGCTTTAGCTCCCTCCCAGCTTCAGCTCCGCCCACCATTAGCTCCGCCCAGATTCAGCTCCTCCCACCATTAGCTCCGCCCAGATTCAGCTCCACCCACCATTAGCTCCGCCCAGATTCAGCTCCACCCGCCATTAGCTCCGCCCAGATTCAGCTCCTCCCACCATTAGCTCCACCCAGCAATAGCTCCGCCCAGCATTAGCTCCTCCCACCATTAAAGCTCCACCCATCAACTGCCAGCTCCTCTGCTGATCCTGCTCCAAGACAAAGTGGGATTTCTGTCAGTCCTTGCTCAGTGGGTAGCTCCCTCACCTCTGAATCAGAAGGTCGTGGGTTCAAGTCCCACTCCAGAGACTTGAGCATGTAATCTAGGCTGACTCTCAGTGCAGTGCTGAGGGAGTGCTGCACTGTTGGAGGTGCCGTCTTTCGGATGCGACGTTAAACCGAGGCCCCGTCTGCTCTCTCAGGTGGACTTAAAAGATCCCGTGGCGCTATTCAGAGAAGAAGCAGGGAGAGCTATCCTGGTGTCCTAGCCAATATTTATCATTCAACCAACATCACCATAAATAGATTTATCTGGTTATTTGTCTCATTGTTATTCGTGGGACCTGGCTGCATTTCCCTACAAAGTAACACTGACTGCACTTTAGCGACAACAACTTGCATTTATATAGTGCCTTTAACATCCCAAGGCGCTTCAAAAGAGCTTAACCAGGCAAAAGAATTGACACCGAGCTAACGATGAAGACATTAGGACAGGTGACGAAAAGCTTGGTCAGAGAGGTCGGCTTTAAGGAGCGTCTTAAAGGAGGAGAGAGGTAAAAGAGGCAGAGAGGTTTAGGGAGGGAGTTCCAGAACTTAGGGCCGAGGCAGCTGAAGGCACGGCCAACAACTGTGGAGCGAAGGAAGTCGGAGATGCAGAAGAGGCCAGAATTGGAGGAGCGCAGAGATTTCGGAGGGATAAAGGCCTGGAGGAGGTTATAGCGATAGGGAGAGGCGAGGCCACGGAGGGATTTGAACACGTAGGTGAGAATTTTAAAATCGAAGCTGGGATCCAATGTAGGCCAGCGAGCACAGGGAAGGTGGCAGTAATAACCCATTGGTGGTGAAACGCTTTGGGACGGCCTGAGGTTGTGAAAGGCACTATATAAATACAAGTCTTTTCTTTCAGGGTGATCGATTCATTCCTTACTGCTGCAATTTAGAATTTTCTGGGCCAAACACCCTTCTGCTTACACGAGACAGAACCTCAACATACGTGGGAGTAAAATAAATGAATCCCAGGGGAAATTCAGTGGAGTCAGCGCTAGGTCAGTCAAGTGAGTGGGAAGCCACAGATCTGGCAGTGAGACTGCCAGTGAGGAAAAGCAGGGCTCCTGTTCCAGGCTCCCTCCCCAGCGGGAAAGTGTCGCCCTATTGCCCTCTGCTGGCTGAGTTCTCTCACTACAGCTACCAGTGATTAGTTGATACGATAGCAAAATACTGCGGATGCTGGAAATCCGAAATAACAACAGAAAACGCTGGAAAAACTCAGCAGGCCAGGCAGCATCCGTGGAGAGAGAAACAGAGTTAACGTTTCAGGTCGAAGACCCTTCGTCAGAACTGGAACAAGGTTGCAGAGACAAACGGAAGTCCTGTCGAAGAGAAGAGCAGAACTTCTTCAAGATAAAAATGAGAAGTCGCACAACACCAGGTTATAGTCCAACAGATTTATTTAATTTTACAAGCTTGTAAAATTAAATAAATCTGTTGGACTATAACCTGGTGTTGTGCGACTTCTCATTTTTATCTTGAAGAAGTTCTGCTCTTCTCTTCGACAGGACTTCCGTTTGTCTCTTCAACCTTGTTCCAGTTCTGACGAAGGGTCTTCGACCTGAAACGTTAACTCTGTTTCTCTCTCCACGGATGCTGCCTGGCCTGCTGAGTTGTTCCAGCGTTTTCTGTGATTAGTTGATGCCCGGCAGCTCCACTTGTGCAGCTGGGTACGGTCGTGTAGTGGTTTGTGTTACTGGACTAATAATCCAGAGAATGTGAGCTCAAATCCCACCGTGGCAGATTGAAAATTCGGGTTCAGTTTTTAAAAATTTGGGAATTGAAAAGCTGGCGTCAGTGAAAGTGACCGTGAAGCTGTCGAGATTGTCCAACGTGGTTGACTCTGAATTGGCCGAGCGAGCTGATCAGTTGTATCAAACCGCTACTCAGTAGTTCAACATGAAGGCCCACCAACACCTGCCGAAGGCAACTAACGATTGGCCATAAATGCCGGCCTTGCCAGAGACAACCACATCCTTAGAATTATTTTTTTTTTAAAAAGGAGGATAAACCATAATATAATAATGCAAGCAACAAAAATAAATACAGGTAAGAACAATTTTTATACATTTTGAAGAGGGCGAAGAGAGGAGGAACAGAGAGTGACAGCCTGTTGAGTGGGATTGGAGAGAGGGAAAGAGACCTTGCCACGTGGGAGGCCAGGAGTGATCATAATGAGAGAGGGGAGGTAAGGAACAAACTTCCATAACCTTCCAGACCATAACCTCTGCCCCATCTCTTTTTTTTCTCTCTCTCACATGGCAGCTGTCGATCATTCTGCCATTGCCATTTACACTTCATCTAGAGTCATCTTTTGTTTCTTAACTTGTCCATTACCATCTCCTTTTGCCTCGCACCATCATCCCTTTTGTCTCTTAATCTCTCCTGCCTTCCATCCTATCACAGACCTTCCCTTTTGTTCTTTCCTCCCCTCCCCCCTCTCCCTGCCCCTACACTTGCTTAAAAACCTGTTCCATCTCCAACTTTTTCCAGTTCTGACGAAGGGTCATCGACCTGAAACGTTAACTCTTGTTTCTCTCTCCACAGATGCTGCCCGGCCTGCTGAGTATTTCCAGCATTTTCTGTTTTTATTTCAGATTTCTAGCATCTGCAGTATTTTGCTATTGTAAGGAACAAACTCTGTTGGGGGATGGAGAGGGGGGAAGAGAGAAAAAAAAACAACCTTCTTGGGAGTGGGGAGAAAGAGACATGCCTTCTGCTGTTGGGAGAAGGGGACCCGGTTGATGGGGGAGGAGGATCATGTGCAGGGAGAGGGAGACAGGAGGTTGTGGAGTAGGAAGAGACAAGGAGAGCGAGAGATCAAGAGATGCTGCTGAGTAGGGAAAGAGGGAGGGAAAGATTATGTTGAAAGGGGTGAGGGGTGAACACACACAAAAAGATGGCTTTGATGGGGGTTTGGAGAGGAGACTGTTGTGGAGAGATAGAGAGCGCGGGAGAAAAAGATACAGAGATAGAGAGAGGTAATATGGAACATGCTGTTGAAGTTTTACTTCCCGAGTGTCAAACTTTTTCATGAATAATATAACCTATGCCTCTGATTTTAAACACAAATAACGCTAAACATTTTCAATAAAGGAAATTTTTAAATGACAGGCTGGGAAAGTCATCAATTTACGATATGCTATGGAACGAGCAAAAGACTTGCATTTATATAGCGCCTTTCACAACCACTGGACGCCCCAAAGTGCTTTACAGCCAATGAAGTACTTTTTGAAGTGTAGTCACTGTTGTAATGTGGGAAACGCAGCAGCCAAATTGTGCACAGCAAGCTCCCACAAACAGCAATGTGAAAATGACCAGATAATCTGTTTTAGTGATGTTGGTTGTGGGATAACTATTGGCCAGGTCACCGGGGATAACTCCCCTGCTCTTCTTCAAAATAGTGCCAAGGGATCTTTTACGTCCACCTGAGAGAGCAGATGGGGCCTCGGTTTAACGTCTCATCCGAAAGACGGCACCTCCGACAGTACAGCACTCCCTCAGCACTGCACTGGAGGGAGTCAGAGACCAGGCTGAGAAAAAAATACAACAAAATGAGTCGTGTGGCATTAGGAATGTTAACTTTAATCACCCAGGAATGGTGGTATTTAAACAGCGAAGAATCACGAGAAGGTGCTCTCTCCAGTCCAGTTGCTGAAAGGAGGGCAGACATTGTCCCCACCCTATGGGAGCAACTGAATCCCCCGTGACTGGCAATTGATTTTCACAGCAACTGTTTGATCAGAATTAGAACTTTTGAATCAGTGAACATTTTAGATTTTTGGTTAGTACCCAAGCAGATCCTTACACTTCTTATGCAGAATGCATTATTTCATGCTTAAAATCTAGGGGAGTTGGCATCATTTGCCAAACTTGTGTTTTTTTTAAAGTCATTCCTGTGTTTGATTTCAGATCCACAGTCTGCTTAATTTTGTTACCTTTCTTTCACTTGTTTTACTGAGCCCTCTTCTACTGCTGACCTGCTGCTTTTGTTATCGGTGGATCAAATCTCAGCCTTCTCACCCATCTTTACTGTGTTTCGTGTTCCCATCTCCTTCTGCAGAGCCCAGGATACAATCAGCAGAACAATTCTGGCTTTCTCTGGCTGGAGGTCACCCGTTCTAACCTCTTTTACCTCTTCTTCTGGAGATCGATCACAGCAAGAAGAAGCAATTGAGGAGGAGGAGGCTGAAGAGGAGGAGGATGATGATGAGGAGGAAGATGATAAGGACAAGGAGGATAATGGGGATGTGGAGGAGGAGGATGAGGATGATAATGATGAGGAGGAGGATGAGGAAGATGAGGAGGATGAGGATGATGAGGAGGATGAGGCTGAGGAAGATGAGGAGGATGACGATGATGAGGAGGATGAGGCGGATGAGGAAGATGAGGAGGATAATGATGAGGAGGAGGAGGAGGATGATGATAATGAGGAGGGTGATGAGACGGATCCCTTTGCTTCAGGGCACAAATCTTCTGTGCCACTCACACTGTCACTTGACCTCTTACTCCCACTCAGAGACATTCACCTGTGGAGCTGAGAACTTGGCACTGGGTGAGTCACAGAGTATGAGAGAGCCAGAGGTGTGAGGAGTGAAAGAGTAGACGGTTCTCCTCGGCTAAAGAGCCGGCAGATTCAGATCTCATGGGTCCTGGTCTGAGAAGGATCCTCAATGAGCATCGTTGCTCTGTGAAGGCACTGCGGCCCGTCCTCCAGGATGTGCAGCAGACGGCAGGAGTTATGGTAGAGTCCATTGCCCTCTTATGGGCCAACATCAGGGGTGTGCGCGCCAGCTTCAATCACATCTGCAACCATTCCCCCTCTCTCCCGGCATGACTCCATGCCTCCTCAATAGATGCACGGACTGCTGCCCTTGAGGCACCGAGGGAAACTGACTGGAGAGAGGACTATCTTCCAGGTTCCAAACACTTGGGGCCGGGATACAAGTCACCTTCTCTCAGGGCTTCCTGTGTATAGTGGGCACGGCGGAAAGCTCTAATTAGGACTGGGCACAGAGGGGAACAATTTAAGCAATAAAGCCTTCTGAAATGCTGGTTCCTCGAAGCTTATTATAGCTGAGGGCCAGACCAATACCACCTGTTTTTCACCCCGCCGACATTGAATTTCACCCCCATAAAGTCCACATCTCACACGCTGAAAATACGATTGAGCCTAATTTTAAAATATCTATGTGGAAACCAGCTTACTTTGGACATTTTGATGACTTCTTTAAACAATACAGTTAGGCACACAGAAGTTTGTCAATTGAATATTTAATACTGGGAAATACTAAAGATTCACATTCATACTTTCTAGACTCCTTGAACAATAATCACTGAAGTTTTCAGTTAACTTGAACTGTGTGACAAATGGACAAGTAAAGAAACAGAAGATGGGTCGCGAGGAGCTGTCAATGGCAAGAGCAGAACCATTACCGACAGCTGCCGTCTGAAAAAAATGGGAGCAGTTGGTTATGATCTGAAATTGTTGAACTCAATGTTGAGTCGAGGAACAGCACCTCATCTTTCGCACATCAAACCTGTTACATCTCTAACTTTTTCCAGTTCTGATGAACGGTCATCGACCCGAAACATCGATGACCGTTTCGTCAGAACTGGAAAAGGTTCTCTCTCCACAGATGCTGCCTGACCTGCCGAGTATTTCCAGCGTTTTCTGTTTTTATTACAAGTAAATAGCACCTCATAAAGGTGCACAGATAGGAATGAACCAGCCTTACTGCGGCAGACTTCACTTCCCTTAGGCTTCCATTTCTTCTGAAATAGTTTGGATACGAGCCCGTTATTAACAAGGCGCTATATAAATGCGGGGTCTCTCCATTCTTTAGATGTACTTCAGCAAAAAGAAACTGGGTTTAAATGAGAGCGGCATCATTTTACTGCATGATTATTTTCATGCCCTGAAGCTGGGAATGTGCTGCATTGGTTCAGCTGTTGCAATTTCCTCTTTAAACATGAAGCTTTCTGATGAACGCGCCCACAATAAGCAGTGGGGAACTGTAAGTGTGTGGTGACACAATTTGACAAAAATAGTAACAGCAGTAATTAGACTCTGAATGGAAGTAGGCTCGGTGCTGTGGAAGTGCAGAGGGATTTGGGGGCACAGGTTCACAGGACATTAAAGGCAACACCTCAGGTTGAGAAGGCCATAAAAAGAAAGCTAATAGAATTCTAGGGGTATAGAATATAAAAGCCAAGAGGAAATGATGAGCCTTAATAACAACTTGCATTTATATAGCACCTTTAACGTAGTAAAATGTCCCAAGGTGCTTCACAGGAGCGTTATCAAACAAAATTTGACACCGAGCCACATAAGGAGATATTAGGACAGAGAGGTAGGTTTTAAGATGCGTCTTAAAGGAGGAGAGAGAGAGGCGGAGAGGTTTAGGCAGGGCTTTCCAGAGTTTAGGGCCTAGGCAGCTGAAGGCACAGCCACCAATGGTGGAGCGATTAAAATAGGGGATGTGCGAAAGGCCAGAATTGGAGGAGTGCAGAGATCTCAGAGGGTTATCGAGCTGGAGGAGGTTACAGAGATAGGGAGGGGCGCGGGCATGGAGGGATTTGAAAATGAGGATAAGAATTTTTAAATTGAGGCGTTGCCAGACCGAGAGCCAATGTGGCTCAGCGAGTTACGAGTACTGTGTGCAGTATTGGGCTTGGAAGGATCTATAAGAACATAAGAAACAGGAGAAGGAGTAGGCCAATCGGCCCCTCGAGCCTGCTCCGCCATACAATAAGATCATGGCTGATCCAATCTTGTCCTCAACGCCACTTTCCCGCTCTCTCCCCATACCCCTTGACTCCCTTGTAGTTCAAATGTCTGTCAATCTCCGCCTTGAATATATTCAGTGACTCCGCCTCCACAGCTCTCCGGGGTAGAGAATTCCAAAGATTCACGACCCTCTGAGAGAAGAAATTCCTTCTCATCTCCATCTTAAATGAGCGACCCCTTATTCTGAAACTATGCCCCCTAGTTTGAGATACCCCCACTAGGGGAAATACCCTCTCAGCATCCACCCTGTCAATCCCCCTCAGAATCTTATATGTTTCAATAAGATCACCTCTCATTTTTCTAAACTCCAATGAGTATAGGCCCAACCTGCTCAACCTTTCGTCATACGTCAACCCCTTCGTCCCAAGAATCAACCTAGTGAACCTTCTCTGAACTGCCTCCAATGCAAGTATATCCTTCCTTAAATATGGAGACCACAACTGTACGCAGTACTCCAGGTGCGGTCTCACCAGAGCCCTGTAAAGTTGCATCAAAACTTCTCTACTTTTATACTCCATACCCCTTGCAATAAAGACCAACATTCCATTAGCCTTCCTAATTACTTGCTGTACCTGCATGCTAAGTTTTTGTGTTTCATGTACTAGGACCACCAGATCCCTTTGTAGTCTCACTCCATTTAAATAATAATTTGCTTTTTCATCCTTCCTTCCAAAGTGGATAACCTCACATTTTCCCACATTGTACTCCATCTGCCAAATTTTTGCGCACTCACTTAACCTATCTATATCCCATTGCAGACTCGCTGGATTTTCAATGACCCGTGGAGTCGGGTTTGGAGGCGTGTGGGGGGGTAAAGTTGCAGATTCGGGGGTCCCGACCCCATCCCGACTCCATTCCGCCTCTACGCAATTTTGACAAAATCGGTCGCGGGGTTCCTGACTCTGTCTCGCCTCCAAGAGGCGGGAGACGCCATTAAAGCCCTTAACAAGCCCTAAATTGGCTCTGTAATGCCATTTTGAAATGTTTTAGCTAGTTTAACCCTTTTCTGACGTGAAGTACGCCTGATGTGAAACACTCCAGTGAAACCTGGCGGGAGCACAAGTGGATAGCTGACTATCAGCTGCAGGTCCACTATTACAACGGAGATGTGATGAAGGTAGTACAGGAAACTCTTTATTAACCGGCACCGACGGGACCGGCGTGGTGCCGGTTTATCGAAAGTACCGGATAACGGAGAGTTATATCTACCGAGGCTATTTTTAACAAAGAAAAATAAATAAATCAAGAAATGTGCAGTATACTTCTGACAGCACCAGGAGGCCGAGTAGTGGCACTTTTGAAAACTACCCCTACTGACTAAATCGGCGTTCGTGGACTCGGACTTGGACTCGGGATCGGCAACATTGCCGGTTATTTGAGAGGAGTTTTCGGAGTACTCGGCGTTCGCGGAGACTCGACTGCGACTCGGCAACATTGCCGATTATTTGAGAGGAGTTTTCGGAGGATGATTTTTGCCGGTTAAGCGAGAATTCCGGATATTTGGGTGCCGGATAAACAAAAGTTTCCTGTAGTAGTATTGTGATGAAGGTAGTAGTAGTATTAGGTCTGAAAGTCGCCTCTGATGCTCCTGCATTGAATGTCTTCAGAGACTGCCTGGAGGACTTGGTTGCAAAAAGAATTCTCTCTCTCTCTCTCTCTCTCTCTGAGATGCTGTTCATTTTGCAACCAGGTCCTCTGACAGCAAAGGCCAGGCAATCTCTGAGACCAGACAGTCTCTGACCTGCAATGATGACATCATCAGATGTGACTTTCAGACTGAAACCACTAATTGGTTCATGGGTTCCCACATGCTGCAACTCAATTGCCCAATTAAGTGAAAATTGCATCAATCTCCCACATCCAATTGCAGGTGGGTGGATAACACGAAATGCGGATGACACGACCCCAACCCGCCCCAGTATCAAAATCCAGCCCTTTGTGTCCTCCTCACAACTTGCTAACCCACCTATCTTTGTATCATCAGCAAATTTGGCTACAGTACACTCGGTCCCTTCATCCAAGTCATTAATATAGATTGTAAATAGTTGAGGCCCCAGCACTGATCCCTGTGGCACCCCACTAGTTACTGGTTGCCAACCGGAAAATGACCCATTTATCCCAACTCTCTGTTTTCTGTTAGTTAGCCAATCCGCTATCCATGCCAAAATATTCCCCCCAACCCCATGCGCTCTTATCTTGTGCAGTAACCTTTTATGTGGCACCTTATCGAATGCCTTGTGGAAATCCAAATACACCACATCCACTGGTTCCCCTTTATCCACCCTGTTTGTTACATCCTCAAAGAACTCTAGCAAATTTGTCAAACACGATTTCCCTTTCATAAAACCATTTTGACATTGCTTGATTGTCTTATGATTTTCTAAATGTCCTGCTATTACCTCCTTTATAATGGATTCCAGCATTTTCCCAATGACAGATGTTAGGCTAACTGGCCTATAGTTTCCTGCTTTCTGTCTCCCTCCTTTCTTGAATAGTGGCGTTACATTTGCGGTTTTCCAATCCGCTGGGACCACTCCAGAATCCAGGGAATTTTGGCAGATTACAACCAATGCTTCCACTATCTCTGCAGCCACTTCTTTTAAGACCCTAGGATGCAGGCCATCTGATCCAGGGGACTTGTTGGCCTTTAGCCCCATTAGTTTGCCTAGTACTTTTTCTCTAGTGATAGAGATTGTTTTAAGTTCCTCCCTCCCTATAGCCCCTTGATTATCTATTATTATTGGGATGTTTTTAGTGTCTTCTACCGTGAAGACTGATCCAAAATAATTGTTTAGAGTCTCTGCCATTTCTCTATTTCCCATTATTAATTCCCCAGTCTCATCCTCTAAGTACCAACGTTTACTTTAGCTACTCTCTTCCTTTTTATATACCTGAAGAAGCTCTTACTGTCTATTTTTATATTATTTGCTAGTTTACTCTCATACTTTATCTTCTCCCTCTTTATAATTTTTTTAGTCATCCTTTGCTGGTTTCTAAAAATTTCCCAATCCTCTGGCCTACCACTAATCTTCGCAACATTGTATGCCTTTTCATTCAATTTGATACCATCTTAACTTCCTTAGTTAGCCATGGATGGTGCATCCTTCTCGTAGAGCCTTTCTTTCTCACTGCTGAGATTTATGAAATATCTCCTTAAATGTCTGCCACTGCTGATCTACCGTCCTACCCTTTAATCCATTTTCCCAGTCCACTTTAGCTAACTCTGTCCTCATACCCTTGCAATTGCCTTTATTTAAGTTTAGGACACTTGTTTCAGACCCAAGTTTCTCACCCTCAAACTGAATTTGAAATTCTACCATGCTATGATCACTCTTTCCTAGAGGATCCTTTACTATGAGATCATTAATTAATCCTGTCTCATTACACATTATCAGATCTAAAATAGCCTGCTCCCTGGTTGGTTCCTCAACGTATTGCTCTAAGAAACCATCCCGAATACACTCTATGAACTCTTCCTCAAGGCTACCCTTGCCAATTTGATTTGTCCAATCTATATGATGATTAAAATCACCCATGATTATTGCAGTACCTTTCTTACAAGCCCCCATTATTTCTTGATTTATACTCTGTCCTACAGTATAGCTACTGTTAGGGGGCCTATATACTACTCCCACCAGTGACTTCTTACCCTTACTATTTCTTATCTCCACCCAAACTGATTCTACATCTTGAGCTTCTGAGCCAATATCATTCCTCACCACTGCTGTGATCTCATCCTTTATTAACAGAGCTACCCCACCTCCTTTTCCTTTCTGCCTATCCTTCTGAAATGTCAAATACCCCTGAATATTCAGTTCCCAGCTTTGGTCACCTTGCAACCATGTCTCCCGCATTTCTGCCCTCACCCCTGCCCCTCCTTCCCGGAACCACGATAGAGTTCCCCTTGTCCTCACCTTTCACCCCACCAGCCTCCACATTCAACGGATCATCCTCCGCCATTTCTGCCACCTCCAGCGTGATCCCACCACCAAACGCATCTTCCCCTTTCAGCATTCCGCAGGGACCGCTCCCTCCGCGACACCCTAGTCCACTCCTCTATCACCCCCAACACCCCTTCCCTTCGCCTGGCACCTTCCCGTGCAAGCGCAGGAGATGCAACACATGCCCTTATACCTCCCCCCTTCCCACTGCCCAGGGCCCCAAATACCCCTTCCAGGTGAAACAGCGATTTACTTGTACTTCTTGCAATTTAGTATACTGTATTCCCTGCTCACGGTGTGGTCTCCTCTACATTGGGGAGACCAAACGCAGATTGGGTGACCGCTTTGCGGAACACCTCCGTTCAGTCCATAAGGGTGACCCCGAGCTTCCGGTCGCCTGTCACTTTAATTCACCGCTCCAGTCCCACTCAGACCTCACCATCCTCGGCCTCTTGCATTGTTCCACGGAAGCTCAGCGTAAGCTCGAGGAACAGCACCTCATCTTTCGATTAGGCAATTTACAGCCTTCTGGACTCAACATAGAGTTAAACAATTTCAGATCATAACCTGCCCCTATCATATATATATTTTTTATCCACACTTTTTGTTTGTGCCTTCTGTTCTTCTCTCCCACATGGCAGCTGTCTTTCATTCTGCCAGCGCAATTTACACTTCATCTAGAGCCATCCTTTGTTTCTTAACCTGTCCCATTACCATCTCCTTTTGCCTTGAATATCTCTTAATGTCTCTTAACTCTTCCTGCCTTCTATCCTATCACAGACCTTCCCTTTTGTTCTTTCATTCCCTCCCCCATTTCCCAGCCCCTACCCTTGCTTAAAAATCTGTTCCATTTCCTGCTTTTTTCCAGTTCTGACGAAAGGTCATCGACCTGAAACATTAACCCTGTTTCTCTCTTCACAGATGCTGCCTGACCTGCTGAGTATCTCCAGCATTTTCTGTTTTTATTAACCACGTCTCTGTAATGGTTATCAGATCATACCCATTTATTTCTATTTATGCCGTCAACTCATCTATCTTGTTACGAATGCTGCGTGCATTCAGATAAAGAGCCTTTAATTTTACCTTATCATTTTTCCTTACACTGACTCTACTTTCTGGTGCACTCTTATGCTTGTATGCTCTGCCCCTTCCTGATACATTCTGGTTATCGTTACCCCTGTCGTTTCCCTGCACTATTGCCTTCTCCTTTCTCTTTGCTTTCCTAAATACCCCTTTACCTGAACCCCTATCATCTATTTCCACGGGCCACAGCGAAAAACCGCATAGACCTCCTCAGAAGGCGAACATGGGACACAACCAACAGAGTACCCTACATCGTCCAGTACTTCCCCGGAGCGGAGAAACTACGCCATGTTCTTCGCAGCCTTCAACATGTCATCGATGACGACGAACACCTTGCCAAGGCCA
Organism: Squalus acanthias; assembly: GCA_030390025.1. Lineage (NCBI taxonomy): Eukaryota > Metazoa > Chordata > Chondrichthyes > Squaliformes > Squalidae > Squalus > Squalus acanthias. Next base: position 202,901,390 of record CM059426.1, read on the forward strand.
TCCCCACGCCTCCACTACTCGCCTTCAAGCAGCCGCCTAACCTCAAAAGTACCATCGTTCGCAGCAAATTACCCAGCTGTCAGGAGAACAGCGACCACGACACCACACAACCCTGCCACGGCAACCTCTGCAAGACATGCCAGATCATCAACACAGATACCATCATCACACGTGAGGACACTACCCACCAGGTACATGGTACATACTCATGTGACTCGGCCAACGTTGTCTACCTCATACGTTGCAGGAAAGGATGCCCCGGAGCATGGTACATCGGTGAGACCATGCAGACACTGAGACAACGTATGAACGGACACCGCGCAACAATCGCCAGGCAGGATTGTTACCTCCCAGTCGGGGAACACTTCAGCAGTCAAGGACATTCAGCCTCGGATCTGCGGGTTAGCGTTCTCCTTGGCGGCCTTCGAGACACACGACAACGCAAAATTATCGAGCAGAAACTGATAGCCAAGTTCCGCACCCATGAGGACGGCCTCAACCGGGATCTCGGGTTCATGTCACGCTACAGAACGTGACTCGACATCGTTGTCTGTCTTTCCAGTTTTTAAAAGAAAACACAAAAAAAAAAGTTAAAAGCTTAACTGCAGACGGCAGCATTTGACACGTTGGACCCCCTGTGACCCACCTCATTGTTTTAGCTGTACTCTGATGTGTCTTTGATGTAATGCCTCCCTAACAGACTGTATCTCTGCAGGCAAATTGCTCTCTGTGTATATATACTGTGTAATAGATTCCCTCACTGTACCTTTACCTGACGAAGGGGCAGCAGCTCCGAAAGCTCGTAATTTTAAATAAAACTGTTGGACTATAACCTGGTGTTGTACGACTTCTCATTTTTGTCTACCCCAGTCCAACGGCATCTCCGCATCATGATCTATTTCCAGCTTAGCTTTTCTCCCTTCTGCTTCTACCCTCAGGTTCCCATCCCCCTGCCAAGCTAGTTTAAACCCTCCCCAACAGCACTAGCAAACCCTCCCGCGAGGATATTGGTCCCGTTCCCGTTGAGGTGCAACCCGTCTGGCATGTACAGGTCCCACCTCCCCCAGAAACAGTTCCAATTCCTCAGGAATCTAAAGCCCTCCCTCCTACACCATCTCTCCAGCCACACATTCACCTGCTCTATCTTCCTATTTCTGTACTCACTAGCACGTGGCACTGGTAGTAATCCGGAGATTACTACCTTTGAGGTTCTGCTTTTTAACCTCTTTCCTAGCTCCCTGCAGGACCTCATCCCTCTTTCTACCTATATCGTTGGTACCGATATGGACCACGACCTCTGGCTGTTCACCCTCCCCCCTCAGAATGCCCTGCTGCCGTTCAGTGACATCCTTGACCCTGGAACCAGGGAGGCAACATACCATCCGCAGAAACGCCTGTCTGCTCCCCTAACTATTGAATCCCCTATCACTATTGGTCTCCCTCTCCTCTTCCCCCCTGCCTGTGCAGCTGAGCCTTCCATGGTGCTGTGGACTTGGCTCTGGCTGCACTTCCCAGAGGAACCAGTACCCCGCACTGAATACTGGTTGGTGAGCAAGATGGGCTCAGGGGACTCCTGCACTACCTGCCTGGTCCTCCTCTTCTGTCTGACGGTCACCCATTCCCTCTCTGCCTGCACACTCTTAAGCTGCGGGGTGACCACCTCCCGAAACGTGCTATCCACGTAGCTCTCAGCCTCGCGGATGCACAGCAGTGACTGCAGCCGCCGCTCAAGCTCCGTAACCCGGTGCTCGAGCTACTGTTGCTGGCGACACTTCCCGCACATGTGGTCGTCCAGACCACGGGAGGTGTCCAGGACTTCCCACATGGCACAGGATGTGCATTCCACGGGTGTGAGCTGCCCTGCCATACCTCTAATTAACAGACTATTTACTAACCTAGCTGGAATAAACCAGTGCTGCAGAAGCTCGATGTTGTGGCAACCCAAATGGCAACAGGAATAGCTGTCCCAGTTCTTAACTTAGACAGCAAATCAGGTGTCAGGAGGTGGCATAGCTGTGTTACTGTGTCTGCAGTGCAGCAGAGGTGCAGAAGACAACACTCCTCCAACATGACAAAGTAGAAGTGGCTTAGTCTGTAGACCCTGGTGGAGTATTACATAGTATTTACAGCACAGAAACAGCTCCATGCTGGTGTTTATGCTCCACACGAGCCTCCTCCCTCTCTTCATCATCTAACCCCATTAACATATCCTTCTATTCCTTTCTCCCTCATGTGTTTATCTAGCTGCCCCTTAAATGCATCTATGCGAGTCACCTCAACTACTCCTTGTGGTACTGTAGTGAGTTCCACATTCTGGTGGGTTTGTACATAGCACTGAAGTTATCTTTATAACTGCAGGTGTTGTTCCATCATGAAATGGCCCTCCTCACCCAGATCATGCAAGAGAATAGGAGTGCCAGGTCCACCCTCCCAGTCTTCCTGGGTGGCACTTGGGATAGCAGCTGATTGGTTGTGCTTTAAGTAGATGTGCAGCACAGCCTAAATTAACTGCAAAAGTTCAGTACCGTAGAGCGCATAATAAAAAAAGTCTACAAACCCAGGCAGGAGAATCGTGATTTAATCCAGGATTAGATGATGTTGGGATCAGCAGGTGAGTGGAGGCTGGAGTGTGCGTGGCCAGGGTTAGTGTGCCGATACCACTGCCCCTACCCTTTTCCCAGGGACCCAAGGTGTTTTTTTAACTCTCTCTACATTTTAGGGTACCAAGAGATAAGAATCAGACATGCCAACCCCACCGTCTCATAAGTCAAGAGACAAACTCTTAAAAATCAAGAGATTTGGTATAAAAATCATGAGTTGCTATTTTTTTTCAAACATAAACCAATACATAGGAACAGGAGGAGGTCATTCAGCCCCTCGAGCCTGTTCCGCCATTCAATGAGATCATGGCTGATCTGTGACCTAACTCCATATACCCACCTCTGGCCCATCTCCCTTAATGCCTTTGGTTAACAAAAATCTATCAATCTCAGATTTAAAATTAACAATTGGTCTAGCATCAATTGCCATTTGCAGAAGAGAGTTCCAAACTTCTACCACTCTTTGTGTGTAGAAGTGTTTCCTAACTTCACTCCTGAAAGGTCTGGCTCTAATTTTTAGACTATGTCCCCTAGTCCTAGACTCCCCAACCAGTGGAAATAGTTTCTCTCTATCTACCCTATCAGTTCCCCTTAATATCTTGAAAACTTCGATCAAATTACCCCTTAACTGTCTAAATTCTAGGGAATACAACCCTAATTTGTGTAATCTCTCCTCATAACTTAACCCTTGAAGTCCGGGTATCATTCTGGTAAACCTACGCTGCACTCCCTCCAAGGCCAATATATCCTTCCTAAGGTGTGGTGCCCAGAACTGCTCACAGTACTCCAGGTGTGGTCTGACCAGGGCTTTGTATAGCTGCAGCATAACTTCTACCCCCCTTGTATTCTAGTCCTTTAGATATAAAGGCCAGCATCCCATTAGCCTTTTTGATTATTTTCTGCACCTGTTCATGACATTTTAATGACCTATGTACCTGAACCCCCAAGTCTCTTTGGACCTCCACTGTTTTTAGCTTTTCACCATTCAGAAAATACCCTGTTCTATCCTTTTTAGGTCCAAAGTGGATGACCTCACATTTGCCTACATTGAAATCCATTTACCACAGTTTTGCCCATTCACTTAATCTATTGATATCCCTTTGACAGTTGGTATATAAACCTCATTAGTGGCTTATATAATCTCCAACAGGTCACAGCTCTTTACAAAAACTATATTAGAGCATTTGAAAATGTTTTACAAAAAACTTTTCAAAATTCCTACATGTTATCACCACGTTGCGCCAGCAGTGGTGCCGCTTACTTTGATTTTCCTTTCTCGACATGACTAAAAGACGGATACAATTGTCAAAAAGGAAAACCTCCCTGTCATCTCCTGTCAAATATTAACGGCATAGGAACTAATGACCGAATGACCTCTGCCCTCTCGGGAAAAATACCTAGGGCCCCTGGGGGGCCGCTCAGTGTGACAGGTCGGAGTTTGGTGAACGGCAGGCCCAGGCCCAGGCCTGGCTACTTACAGTAAAACTAATCGGTCACTGCGCGGGCCCGAGTGCGGCTGTGGGACAGCGCTGGCGGCTTGCCGGTATTATTCTAATGAGGCCCGAACTTCGGGAAAAGCTTCCGCCTCTTTCCCGGGCCTCGCACGTGTGCGTAAGTTTAGAAAAAAAAAAAATCGCACGATTTCGATGTCCCATCGTGAGATCACGGGTGAGGCTTCATTTCACTCAGGAAATTCGTGTCTCTCGCGACAGATTCGCGAGAGTTGGCGTGTCTGAAGAATCAACCGAAGCTGGAAAACTTTCTTAAATAATTGGTTTTATTGACATTAAGGCGCCACAGTTTTACAGATAAAAATGCTTGCAACCTTATCCTGCAGTACAACACGAAACTGAGAATAATCAACTCTTCTGCTTCGGGAGACTGAGGGGTTAATTCATCGTTGACATCCTTCTTGATCTGTCTCCTCCTTTCAATTTAAAATGGCTGTTCTTATATTGTTCTTGCTGATGCAAAACAGTAGTTTCTCACGGTCAAGGCGACTGGGCAGGCGGCTGTCTTATCTTTAACCTCGACCTGATCTCCGCCAAAGTACATCAAGTCTCGAAAGCAGCAGTTAGTAAGCAACAAAACCGTTCGAACTTGGTAGTAATCAAAGATTTCTAGCCCATCCTTACAGTTTTCCTTAAAACTGATATTAAAGGTTCAGATTGAAAAGTCCAAAATCTTACAAATTTCATACTCCCTACCCGCCCTGATTACTACCCGCTCTTGTTCCCTATACCCTGCTTTGCTCCCACAGACCCGTGCTCCACCCCCCAATGAGGACTCTCCCATCTCAGGACACCTCCCACTCTCTATGAAGAACCGCCACCCCCGCCCCACCCGTACAAGCATCCCCTACCCCGTATAAGGACGCCCCCTTTGTACAGGGACCCCTTCCCCCACCCTGTACAAGGACCCCTCCCCCCGCTCTACTAGAACCCCTCCCCTCATCTGTATAAGGCCCGTTTCTTCCCCCCCCATACAAGGGCCCCTCCCCCCTCTGTACAGGGACCCCTCCCCCCCCCCTACAAGGACCCCCCTCTATACAGGGACCCCTGTCCCCTCTATACAGGGACCCCTGTCCCCTCTGTACAGGGACCCCTTCCCCCCTCTGTACAAGGACCCCATTTCTCCCTCCCACCACCACCACCCCCCCCCCCACCCCGTACAAGGGACCCCTCCTTCTCCACCCCATCCTGTACAAGGGACCAATGTTTCCTCTAATTTTTTTGTACTGAGCGGGCCACGAACTCCTTTGAGCGCAACTTTTTTGGGGCAAATTTTGCAACAACAACGACAGCAACCACTTAAAAGCATATATACAGTAATGCCATATTGCCACCCCACCGATGCAAATCATGAGACAATCAGACAAGGCTCTCGCCCTGAACTAGAAAAGTTAATTCACTTTACTGTATTAGTGTTTGGTTCACTGCCACCTCTCTTCTAGGAATGCCCACCTTGAAGAAGTTCTGCTCTTCTATCCGACGGGATTTCCGTTTGTCTCTTCAACCTTGTTCATCTTCATCGCTTTCAGTTTCCCTCTCGTGTTTGATCAGGTATCTACCAAAACTCGCTTTCACAGCCACATAACTTTCCTCAGCAACTGTCTCCGGCTCCGACTTACTCCATGTGGATTCTAACTGAAATTCCACCCTTCATGTTTCGGATCCACCCAGGATTACAAATATCTCCAAGATATTCAGCGTTCCTCGAACTACTGCTCTCGCCGCATCTTGAGATCCACACTCAACGCCATGCGGCGCCACATGAACACTCTCGACCTCTCTCTTCAGCAGCACCGATGCACTCTATCTCAAAGCTGTCCTGATCCGCAGTTCCATTTCATCCTTCGACTCATCCGACGCTTCAACAAAAAACTATTTTTCTTCCTTTCTGATGTTAAGGATCGCAAGCTGCATCAACTCTTGGACACCAACACCCCTCCGGAAACTTCTTCCCCTTCACTTTCCTCTGACCTCATCCCTTCTTCCAATCTCACCCCCTGCCGGTTTTCACTATCCACTCTGACCTTCCCCTCTCTGACCCCGAACAATCAGTCCCCAGCAAAGGCCTGAGCTTCATTCCCTTACGCCTCCATCTCAATGAATTTCGAGCTCGGCACGACGCTGAGCTCTTTTTCCATCGCCTTCGTCTCCATGCCCACTTCTTTGGCCAGGGGTCTTCCCCCCACACAGCTGACCCTTTCTCCCGTGTTCAGAGTTCTCATCCGACCTGGACCCCTCCCTCTGGCCTCTTAACCTCTCTAGATCTTTTCATTGCTAACTGCCAGCGTGATATTGGCCATCTTAATTTCTCTGCTCCCCTCACTCACTCCAACCTACCTCCCTCTGAACTTGCAGCATTCCGTTCTCCCCAATCAAACCCTAACATTATTATTAAACCTGCTGACAAGGGTGGTGCTGTTGTTGTTTGGCGAACCGACCTCTACCGTGTGGAAGCTGAACGCCAACTCTCCGACACCTCCTCCTACCTCCGCCTGGACCATGACCCCACTAGCAAACATCAAGCCATTGTTTCCCAGACTGTCACTGACCTCATCTCCTCTGGAGATCTTCCCTCCATGGTCGCCAAACTCATAGTCCTCCAACCCCGCACAGCCCGCTTCTACCTCCTTCCCAAGATCCACAAACAGGACTGCCCTGGTAGACCCATCGTTTCAGCCTGTTCTTGCCCCACGGAACTTATCTCTTCCTATCTCAACTCTATTTTTTCTCCCCTTGTCCAGTCTCTTCCCACCTACATTCAAGACTCTTCCTACGCCCTCCGCCACTTTAACAATTTCCAGTTTCCTGGCCCCAACCGTCTCCTTTTCACTATGGACATCCAATCCCTCTACACCTCCATCCCCCACCAGGACGGCCTGAGGGCGCTCCGCTTCTTCCTTGAACAGAGGCCCAACCAGTCCCCATCCACCACCACCTCCTCTGCCTGGCTGAACTTGTTCTCACATTGAACAACTTCTCCTCTGACTCCACTCACTTCCTCCAAATTAAAGGTCTTGCTATGGGAACCCACATGGGCCCTAGCCTTTCATAGGATATGTGGAACATTCTTTGTTCCAGTCCTATTCAGGTCCCCTCCCTCACCTCGTTTTCCGGTACATCGATGACTGTATCGGTGCCGTTTCCTGCTCTCGACCTGAACTAGAAAAGTTCATTCACTTTACTTCCAATTTCCACCCTTCCCTCCCCTTCACATGGTCCATCTCCGACTCTTCTTTTCCCTTCCTTGACTTCTCTGTCTCCATTTCTGGTGATCGGCTTTCGACAAACATCCACTACAAGCTCACTGACTCCCACAGCTACCTGGACTACACTTCCTCCCACCCCGCTTCCTGTAAGGACTCTATTCCATTCTCCCAGTTTCTCCGTCTCCGCCGCATCTGTTCTGACGATGCCACCTTCCATACCAGTGCTTCCGACATGTCTTCCTTTTTCCTCAACCGAGGATTCCCCTCTACCGTGGTCGACACGGCCCTTGACCGTGTCCGTTCTATCTCCCGCACTTCTGCTCTCACCCCTTCCGCTCCCTCCCAGAACCATGATAGGGTTCCCCTTGTCCTCACCTTTCACCCCACCAGCCTCCACATTCAACGGATCATCCTCCGCCATTTCCGCCACCTCCAGCGTGATCCCACCACCAAACACATCTTCCCCTCACCTCCCCTTTCAGCATTCCGAAGGGACCGCTCCCTCCGCGACACCCTGGTCCACTCCTCAATCACCCCTAACAGCCCTTCCCCTTCGCCCGGCACCTTCCCGTGCAAGCGTAGGAGATGCAACACCTGCCCTTTTACCTCCTCCCTTCCCACTGTCCAGGGCCCCAAACACCCCTTCCAGGTGAAACAGCGATTTACTTGTACTTCTTGCAATTTAGTATACTGTATTCGCTGCTCACGATGCGGTCTCTGCTACATTGGGGAGACCAAACGCAGATTGGGTGACCGCTTTGCGGAACACCTCCGTCCAGTCTGTAAGGGTGACCCTGAGCTTCCGGTTGCCTGTCACTTTAATTCTCCGCTTCACTCCCACTCTGATCTCTCTGTCCTCGGCCTCTTACATTGTTCCAATGAAGCTCAACGTAAGCTCGAGGAACAGCACCTCATCTTTCGATTAGGCACTTTACAGCCTTCTGGACTCAACATTGAGTTCAACAATTTCAAACTATAACCCCAGCCCCCATTTTTCATGCTGTATGATTTTGCCATTCCCATTTGCAACATCTTATCTTTCCTGCCTCTTACCTTAGCACAGTATATTCCTTCAATTCCTTCTTCACCTCCCACCGCCACCCCTGTCTCTGCACCTGCTTAATATCTGTTACATCTCCAGCTTTTTCCAGTTCTGATGAAGGGTCCCAGACCGGAAACGTTAACTCTGTTTCTCTCTCCACGGATGCTGCCTGGCCTGCTGAGTGTTTCCAGCATTTTCTGTTGTTATTTAAGGTTCTATACAAGTTTAACAAAACTTCTCTGTTTTTGAATTCTATTCCTCCAGAAATGAACCCCAGTGCTTTATTCGCACTTTTATGGCTTTTTTAACCTGCGTTGCTACTTTTAATGATATGTGAATCTATACCCCGAGATCCCTTTGGACCTCTACCCCATTTAGACTCTTAGGGGGGAAAACTTTGGTTGCTTTGCGCCTCCCGTTAGCACCCCGAGGGGGGTGTGCTAACAGGGCGCAAAGCAACTAGCGCCCAGGTGTGGGGCCGCTAACGCCTCCCACGAAATTCAGCCCGGCTGCAAACTTGGCTCCTCTTGAGTGCCGGGCTCTTTTGCCAGCACGCAGCAGGGCCCCGGTGCGCGCTGTGCTAGGCCCCTCCCCTTTAATCAGGGGAGGGAGGCCTGCAGTACCACGGCGTTACATGCCGGCACGCGTGGCACTGCAGCACGTAGCACCGCGATATTCAAAGGGAGCGCCCCAAGAGGGAGGGGGAGCACTTCCAGTAGCACCCCACCTCCTGCTTGGGGCGCTACCATTGAATTTCGGGCGCGGGGGGCGCTAACTTTTTCGGGGCGCTAAAAGTAGCACCCCAGCGAAGTTATCGCCCCAAAGGGGGCGCGAGCCAATTTCCCCCCCCCCCTTATTTTCCAAGGAGTAGGTCGCCTCCTTATTCCTCCTACCAAAATGCACCACTTACCTTTATTGAAATTCATTTGTCATTTACGTGCCCATTTTGCAAGTTTGTTTACGGTAGAATTAATGAAAAGCTTTTAGTTCACCGTGTACAAACTCTATTTTTTTTTTAAATCACTTGTCAGAAATGACTGGGATATAAAAGAACTGCATAATAATGCATTAACACTTCAGAAACGTCACTCAGTTACACGGTTATGCATCGACAAACAATCCAAAAGCCCAAGGTGAACTGAAAGAGGCATATCTATTTGTGCAATTTGTATTAATTTTAAAGTTTTCAACGTATTAGCCCATCCCTCATGTCACTATGGCGCTGATGTGCTGTACATCCACATAAGTGATTAGAAAATTTATCCCAATGCAACCAGACAACCAACAAATATAAAGTGCTGTAGTTCTTTAGTTCACAGTATTAAAAAGAACTGAACAAAAGCGGGTATCCGTATTTTCAACTTCACTCACTTCCATTAATAAGCATTGTCTTCTTGAACTAGCACACTCCCCATGTAACATGTCAGAAATGCAGCACTTATTTCACAAGTGCAGAAAAACACATACACAATTTGCATCACTGAATTAAAAACAAAATGCAGGAAAAGCTATGTTTTAACTTTTACTAAAATCGGCCGTGTGGTTGATAATGAAGAAGAAAGCTGCAGACTGCAGGAAGATATCAATGGACTGGTCAGGTGGGCAGAACAGTGGCAAATGGAATTCAATCCGGAGAGGTGTGAGGTAATGCATTTGGGGAGGGCTAACAAGGCAAGGGAATACACATTAAATGGTAGGACACTCAGTAGTGTAGAGGAACAAAGGGACCTTGGAGTGCATGTCCACAGATCCCTGAAGGTAGCAGACCAAGTAGATAAGGTGGTTAAGAAGGCATACGGGATACTTGCCTTTATTAGCCGTAGCATAGAATACAAGAGCAGGGAGGTTATGCTTGAACTGTATAAAACATTAGTTAGGCCACAGCTAGAGTACTGTGTGCAGTTCTGGTCACCACATTACAGGAATGATGTGATTGCACTAGAGAGGGTACAGAGGAGATTTACAAGGATGTTGCCTGGACTGGAGAATTTTAGCTACGAGGAAAGATTGGATAGGCTGGGGTTGTTTTCTTTGGAGTAGAGGAGGCTGAGGGGAGACCTAATTGAGATGTATAAAATTATGAGGGGCCTAGATAGAGTGGATAGGAAGGACCTATTTCCCTTAGCAGAGGGGTCAACAACCAGGGGGCACAGATTTAAAGTAATTGGTAGGAGGTTTAGAGGGGTTTTGAGGGGAAGTTTCTTCACCCAGAGGGTTGTGGGGGTCTGGAACTCTCTGCCTGAAAGGGTGGTAGAGGCAGGAACTCTCACCACATTTAAAAAGTGCTTGGATGTGCACTTGAAGTGCCGTAACCTACAGGGCTACGGACCAAGAGCTGAAAAGTGGGATTAGGCTGGATAGCTCTTTGTCGGCGGGCGCGGACACGATGGGCCGAATTACCTCCTTCCGTGCTGTAAATTTCTCTGATTCTATGAACAGAAATAAACATTCATCTTTCTTCCTGGACAGGAGAACCAATCAGACTGACTTGGAAATGTTTACTAATATGTTGACATAAAGATGTTCATTTACAAATTTCGCTTCTAATGTTTTTCTCTCAAACATTCTCCACAATATTAATCCCTGCTCTTATCACGAAAAGTGTTGCATTATTTTAGGTACTTCGCAATTAAATAGCGGGAATGTACTCTCAATTTTTAATCTCCTATTTCAAACATTTATACCAAATCAAAATTGTACATTATCAGTTTACTTGAAGTATTTTCTGTGTCTTTCTCAATAAACAAATAGTGGTTTCTTCTAAAGTAGCTTCCTGCAATTTTTATACATCATTACATAACTCTTGTTTCTATTAACACTCCACTAAATGTTTAAGAGGAAATCTATATTTACATTATTCCTGGGACTTGTTAGGACTATAGAGCAACAGACAAAATAAAATGGTTTGTGTTTTTCCCCTTCTTTGGTTCTCTTTATAAATGTCTTAATTATATATTTTTTTAAAGTCAATAAAAAGTAACATGTAACTCCTACAAATCCTCCCCGCCCTCCCCCTCCTCAACAGCATGGATGCATGTTTGTGTAAAGCTACTCACTTCAGTCGACCGTTCAAAATCAAATATTGAGAAACTTCAATTTTACAATGTTTTAAGCAATTCAGAGCCTCTTTAAAAGCGTTTGGACTTCAAGACCTGGTTGAAACTTGTTTAGTGGAAGGGAAAAATTTATTTTTGCTTGTTTCTTCCAAAATCATATTAGAAACTTAGGGGGGGGGGGGGGGGAAAGCTTTTAACACTCAGGGGGCTAAATTTGGTTGATTTGCGCCTCCCGTTAGCGCCCTCTTAAATGGGGCGCAAATCAACTAGCGCCTGGGCACGGCGCCGATAACGCCTCCCGTGAAATTCAGCAGGAGGTCAACGCTGGCGCTAACCATTAGCGCTGTGCAGCGCTGCGCCGCTGGCAATGATGTCATCGCCGTGCGCAGCTGTAGGATCGATTCCTCCCCCACCCAACGGTAAAAATATTGGACTATGAAATATAAAAACCCGGAAGTGCACAGCCCGCAAAAAGAGCTGGGCAATAAAGGGTTAATTCAGACATTGCAGCCGAATTGCCATCCGAAGGTTTTCTGTCTAGGGAAGATACAAGAACATCCGCATGTCCATGTACCTTAAGGGGTTACATTGTCCACCTTAGACCATGGCCCCCGAATAACCAGTTTCAGTGCAGGCCTAGACAATGGGCCGGGCCTCGAACCTTTTGAATACAAATTCTAACAGAAACCAACAACCTTGCATATGCAGTCACTTTGGGAGGTTGCATTGTCAGAAAGATATCTCAAATCAATGGACAATACCAGGAACAATTCACACATTTTGATATGGCCATCACATGCTCAGAGGGGGCCAGGAAATACTGAAGGTTGGTTTTGGTTTAAAGTAAGATCACTTCGAAGACAGTGTGTGGGGAGCCGACGGCAGAACAGCGAACAGAAAGATTCGGGCCGACAATCAACTCCAAGAGACAGCCGATCGGGAGTGGTGATTGTATGTTTCAGTCAAATCATAGAGGGGGCTTTTATGATTGAGTCTGAGTAAGTTTGTGAGTTTCAGTCAGGTCACAATAAGGGTTTTGTGATCGAGTCTGCGTAACTTTATATGTAACAGTCAAATCGCGGGCGGGTTTAACTGTGTCGTATTGTGTCGATGCAAATGACCCTTGCGTAGGGGTTTGTATTTTGGGGTTTATTAGCCTGATATAAATTGTAGGGATTTATACTGGGGAAGTAATTGTGTGTGTGTGTGTTCAATAAACGAATGAATCAAAGGCTGAGCCAAAACCCTGTGCCGTGTGTATTTTGTTCTTATAAATCCTAATGTCCAAGAACTGTGTGTAACGGGGGACCGGTATCGGAGAAAACCCCTTATACAGCGCCCCGCTCGCGCCCCGGCTGTAATATTGGGTGGCGCCCGCCTACTTACTGCTGGACGCTATGTCCGCCGGGGTCAGGGGGACCTACCTGCGGCCGGGGCGGCGCTAGTTAAAGGGGAGGTGGCGGGCGGCCATTTTTGTTGCTGGCCGCCTGCCAGCACCTGCCCCCGTTGCTGTCCCCGGCCCCCGTGAAGCCCCCCCGCGGGGTGCCGGCTGCTCTTGAGTGCCGAGCTCGTTTGCCGGCACTCCCGATCCCTGGTGGCCCAGCTGGGCGCCGGGACGCGCTGTGCCAGGCTCCTCCCCTTTAATAAGGGGAGGAAGGCCTGCAGTACCGCGGTGCGACGTGCCGCAGCGCCATAGTGCCGCGGTTTTGGCTCGCAGCGCCCCAAGAGGGACGCGGGGCGCTTCCAGTAGTGCCCCGCCTCCCTCTTGGGGCGCTACCTGGGAAAATTGGCTGCGGGGGCGCTAACTTTTTGGGGCGCCCCGGCGAAGGTAGCACCCCAGAGGCGCTACCCAATTTTTCCCCCTCAGTTTTTGTGAAAAAAGTTTTTAACACTCAGTTTTTGTGAAAAGTTCATTAAAAATCTTTAAATTCTTTCAAGTCTCATTGCAGCTTTGACAGAAGAAGTTACTCCAAGTTTTTCTTTCCCTCTTCAACGCTGTCGTTAAACATACAACAAAATAAAGAATAAAATAAACTCTAATTCCAAGCAGAGCTCAAATAAGAAAGTGAATAAGGTGGTTAAACTTGCTAAGAAGGTGGTGAGGTTATCTATCCCCAGCCTTGGCGATGAGTTGGGATCAGTTTTGGAGAAGTTGTTTCCTCTTTTTCTGCTGCCGTTCCCTCCGTCTCTCACAGACTCTGAGGTACAAACAGGGGTACAAACTTTTCCCCTCCCTCATAACATGATTTAAATAACCCTGATAGACTCTTTCATAAAGGGGACAACACCTGGCAGAATTTAACTGCAATTTACCACAGGACATTCAACAGCACTTCCCCGTAATTTTTTCCGGCTTTAAACAATTTTCCAAATTAAAAAAAAATTTCAACACGGGCCTAAAAATTGTTTGCTTTAGCCTTCTTCCAGCAGCCACTGTACATGTGCTGTGCCTCCACCTGTATTATTCCAAAGTGCTGCCGCTACTCAGTCCCCAGGAGCGGACTACATGTGCCTCGACCCTCACCCCTCTCTCTCTCTCCCTCTTTTGTTGTCTCTCTCACTATCCCTCTCTCTGCCCCTGTCTCTCTCTCTACCTCTCTCTTTCCTTGTCTCTCCCTCTCTATCTCCCTCTGTCTCTGGCTCTCTCCCTCTGTCCGTCTCTGTCCCTGTCTCTCTCCCTGTCCCTCTCTCTCTCTCTCTTTCTCCCTCTGTCCCTGTCTCTCTCTGTCTCTCTGTTTCACTGTCTTTCTCTGCAAAGAACGTCGGAGCAAAAGGAGAAGCAGAGAATCAGTGTCGGTTCAGGAGAGAGCTTTCCTCCCATTTTTTTAAATATCTGAAATCCAGTCAATGTTGAAAAATGAGCAGAACTCTTTCCCTCTTAGGGGAAACGCTTCTTGACAATGCTTTCCTTTTTGTGTTCTTGTGATAATGAGGGTGTCATATCACATACCAGCTCCACTAAATTGTTCGCAATTAATTGAATGCTCTTAGTGTCCCAGCTCAGTGTAATCCTGAGCGATAACTGCCTGCAGGTTTCAGAAGAGACGATTAAATGAGGCCCTGTCGGTGGATGTTAAAGATTTGTTTTTACTGCGATTGTAAGATGTGCAGGGAATCTCTCTCCCCAGTCTCTCTCTCTCTCTCTCTATCCCCAGTCTCTCTCTCTCTCCCCAGTCTCTCTCTCCCCAGTCTCTCTCTCTCCCCAATCACTCTCTCTCCCCCCCCAGTCTCTCTCTCCCCCCCAGTCTCTCTCTCCCCCCAGTCTCTCTCTCTCCCCGTCTCTCTCTCCTCAGTCTCTCTCTCTCCCCCCTAGTCTCTCTCTCTCCCCAATCACTCTCTCTCCCCCCCAGTCTCTCTCTCTCCCCCCAGTCTCTCTCTCTCTCCCCGTCTCTCTCTCCTCAGTCTCTCTCTCCCCCCCCAGTCTCTCTCACCCCCCGCCAGTCTCTCTCTCCCCCCCAGTCTCTCTCTCTCCCCCCCAGTCTCTCTCTCTCTCCCCGTCTCTCTCCTCAGTCTCTCTCTCTCCCCCCAGTCTCTCTCTCTCACCCAGTCTCTCTCTCTCCCCAATCTCTCTCTCCCCGTCTCTCTGTCACCCCAGTCTTTCTCTCTCTCTCTGCCCGTCTCTCCATCTCTCCCCCAGTCTCTCTCTCTCCCACATCTCTCTCTCCCATGTCTCTCACTCTCTTTCCCTGTCTCACTCTCTCTCTCCCCATCTTGCTCTTCCCAGTCCCTCTCTCTCTCCCCAGTCTCTCTCTCACTCCCCACTCTCTCTCTCACTCCCCAGTCTCTCTCTGTCTCTCCCCAGTCTCTGTCTCTCCCCAGTCTCTTTCTTTCCCCCAGTCTCTCTCTCCCCCAAATTCTCTCTCTCCCCGCAAGTCTCTCTATCTCTCTCTAACCTCAGTATTCTCTATCTCCCCCCAGTCTCTCTCTCACCCGCAGTCACTCTCTCTCTCTCTCCCCAGTCTCTTTCCCCCGTCCCTCCATCTCTCCCCTAGTCTCTCTCTCTCTCTCGCTCCCTGTCTCTCTCTCTCCCCAGTCTCTCTCTCCCCAGACTCTCTCTCTCTCCTCATCTCTCTCTCTCCCCAGTCGCTCTCTCTCCCCAGTCTCTCCCTCTCTCCTCAGTCGCTCTCTCTCTCCCCGTCTCTCTCTCTCTCCCCGTCTCTCTCTCTCTCCCTGTCTCTCTCTCACTCTCTCCTGTCTCTCTCTCTCTCCCCGTCTCTTTCTCTCCCCGGTCACTCTCTCTCTCTCACCCAGTCTCTCTCTCTCATGCTCCCCAATCTCTCTCTCTCTCCGTCTCTCTCTCTCTCTCCCTTCTCTCTTCCCTCAGTCTCTCTCTCCCCCCAGTCTCTCGCTACCCCAGTCTCTCTCTCCCCCCCGTCTCTCTCTCCCCGTCTCTCTCACCCCCCGCCAGTCTCTCTCCCCCCCGTCTCTCTCTCCCCCCCGTCTCTCTCTCCCCGTCTCTCTCACCCCCCGCCAGTCTCTCTCCCCCCAGTCTCTCTCTCCCCCCGCCAGTCTCTCTCTCCCCCCCAGTCTCTCTCTCCCCCCCAGTCTCTCTCTCTCCCCCCGTCTCTCTCTCCCCCCGCCAGTCTCTCTCTCCCCCTGCCAGTATCTCTCCCCCCCAGTCTCTCTCTCCCCCCCAGTCTCTCTCTTTCCTCCGTCTCTCTCTACCACCAGTCTCTCTGTCCCCCCCCCAGTCTCTCTCTCCCCCCCAGTCTCTCTCTCCCCCCAGTCTCTCTCTCCCCCGTCTCTCTCTCCCGCCCAGTCTCTCTCTCTCCCCCGTCTCTCTCTCCCCCCCAGTCTCTCTCTCCCCCCCGTCTCTCTCTCTCCCCCCAGTCTCTCTCTCCCGCCCAGTCTCTCTCTCTCCCCCGTCTCTCTCTCCCCCCCAGTCTATCTCTCCCCTCCAGTCTCTCTCTCCCCCCAGTTTCTCTCTCTCCCCACGCCAGTCTCTCTACCCCCGTCTCTCTCCCCCCAGTCTCTCTCTCCCCCCGTCTCTCTCTCCCCCTAGTCTCTCTCTCTCCCCCCAGTCTCTCCCCCCCATCTCTCTCTCCCCCCAGTCTCTCTCTCCCCCCGTCTCTCTCTCTCCCCCCAGTCTCTCTCTCCCCTCCAGTCTCTCTCTCTCCCCTCCAGTCTCTCTCTCCCCCAGTCTCTCACCCCAGTCTCTCTCTCCCCCCGCCAGTCTCTCTCCCCCCCCAGTCTCTCTCTCTCCCCGTCTCTCTCTGTCCCCCGTCTCTCCCCCCCAGTCTCTCTCTCTCCCCCCAGTCTCTCTCTCTCCCCCTAGTCTCTCTCTCCCCACCGTCTCTCTCTCCCCACCAGTCTCTCTCTCCCCCCCCAGTCTCTCTCTCCCCCCCAGTCTCTCTCTCCCCCGCCAGTCTCTCTCTCCGCCAGTCTCTCTCCCCCCCAGTCTCTCTCTCCCCCCAGTCTCTCTCTCCCCCCAGTCTCTCTCTCCCCCGCCAGTCTCTCTCTCCCGCCAGTCTCTCTCCCCCCAGTCTCTCTCTCCCCCCAGTCCCTCTCTACCCCAGTCTCTCTCTCCCCCCAGTCTCTCTCTCCCCCCAGTCCCTCTCTCCCCCCAGTCTCTCTCTCCCGCCAGTCTCTCTCCCCCCAGTCTCTCTCTCCCCCCAGTCTCTCTCTCCCCCCGTCTCTCTCTCCCCCCAGTCTCTCTCTCCCCCCCAGTCTCTCTCTCCCCCCAGTCTCTCTCTCCCCCCCAGTCTCTCTCTCCCCCGCCAGTCTCTCTCTCCCCCCAGTCTCTCTCCCCCGCCAGTCTCTCTCTCCCGCCAGTCTCTCTCCCCCCAGTCCCTCTCTACCCCCAGTCTCTCTCTCCCCCCCAGTCTCTCTCTCCCCCGCCAGTCTCTCTCTCCCGCCAGTCTCTCTCCCCCCAGTCCCTCTCTACCCCCAGTCTCTCTCTCCCCCCAGTCTCTCTCCCCATTCCCCCCAGTGTCTCTCCCCAATCTCTCTCTCCCCACAGTCTCTCTCGCCCCCAGTCTTTCTCTCCCCCCAGTCTCTCTCTCTCCCCAAGTCTCTCTTCCCAGTCTCTCTCTCCCCCAGTCTCTCTCTCTCCCCAGGTCTCTCTTCCCAGTCTCTCTCTCCCCCAGTCTCTCTCTCTCCCCCGTCTCTCTCTCTCTCCCCTGTCTTTTTCTCCCCCAGTCTCTCTCTCTATCCTCCCGTCTCTATCTCTCTCTCTCCCACTTCCCCAGTCTCTCTCACCCAGTCACTCTCTCTCTCTTCCCCAGTCTCTCTCTCTCTCTTGCCCCCAGTCTCTCTCTCTCTACCAGTCACATATTTAATCATTCATTAGAAAAAGGTGTAGTGCAAGAGGACTTGTGAATAGAACATAACATAAAAAACAGGAGCAGGAGTAAACCATTCGGCTCCTCGAGCCTGCTCCACCATTCAATAAGATCATGGCTAATCTTCTACCTCAACTCCACTTTAATGCACTATCCCCATATCCCTTGATTCCCTTAATATCCAAAAATCTATTGATCCCTGTCTTGAATATACTCAACGACTGAGCCTCCACAGCCCGCTGGGGTAGAAAATTCCAAAGATTCACCACCTTCTGAGTGAAGAAATTTCTCCTCATCTCAGCCCTAAATGGCCGACCCCTTATTCTGAAACTGTGACCCCTGGCTCTAGACTCCCCAGCCAGGGGAAACATCCTCCCTGCATCTACCCTGTCAAGCCCTGTAAGAATTTTGTATGTTTCAATGAGATCACCTCTCATTCTTCTAAACTCTAGAGAATATAGGTCTCAATCTGTCCTCATAGGACAATCACCCCATCCCAGGAAACAGTCTGGTGAACCTTCGTTGCACTCTCTCTATGGCAAGTATATCCTTCCTTAGGTAAGGAGACCAAAACTGTACACAATACTCCAGGTGTGGTCTCACCAGGGCCCTATATAATTGCAGTAAGACGTCTTTACTCTTATACTTAAATCCTCTTGATATAAAGGCCAACATATCATTTGCTTTCCTAATTGCTTACTGTACCTGCATGTTAAATTTCAGTGATTCGTGTATAAGGACACCCAGGTCCCTCTGAACACCAACATTTCCCAAACTCTCACCATTTAAAAAGTACTCTGCTTTTCTATTTGTCCTACCAAAGTGGATAACTTCACATTTCTCCACATTATATACCATTTGCCATGTTCTTGCCCACTCACTTAGCCTATCTATATCCCCTTGAAGCCTCTTTGCATCCTCCTCACAACTTACATTCCCACCTAGCTGTGTATCATCAGCAAACTTGGATATATTACATTTGGTCCCCTCATCCAAATCATTGATATAGATTGGGAATAGCTGAGGCCCAAGCACTGATCCTTGCGGCACCCCACTAGTTACAGCCTGCCAACCCAAAAATGACTCGTTTATTCCTACTCTCTGTTTTCTGTCCGTTAACCAATCCTCAATCCATGCTAGTATATTACCCCCAATCTCATGAGCCCTAATTTTGATTAATAACCTCTTCTGTGGCACCTTATCGAATGCTTTTTGAAAATCCAAATATACCACATCCACTGGTTCCCCCTTATCTATTCTGCTCGTTACATCTTTAAAACACTTTAACAGATTTGTCAAACATGATTTCCCTTTCATAAATAAAAACAGAAAATGCTGGAAATACTCAGCAGGTCAGGCAGCATTTTCTGTTTTTATTTCAGATTTCCAGCATCCGCAGTATTTTGCTTTCCCTTTCATAAAACCATGTTGACTAGGCCTAATCATATTATGATTTTCTAAGTGCCCTGTTACCACGTCCCTAATAATAGATTCTAGCATTTTGTCTACTACTGATGTCAGGTTAACTGGCCTCTGGTTTCCTGTTTTTTCTCTTCCTCCTTTCTTAAATAGCAGAGTTATGTTTGCTACCTTCCAATCCTTGGGGACAGTTCTAGAATCTAGGGAATTCTGGAAGATTATTACCAATGCATCCACTATCTCTGCAGCTACCTCTTTTAAAACACTAGGATGCAGGTTGTCAGGTCCAGGGGTTTTGTCGCCACTTAGTCCCATTAATTTCTCCAGTACTCTGTCTTTACTTATACTGATTTCTTGAAGTTCCTCATTCTCTCTAGACTCTTGGGGGTAGAAATTAGGTCGCGCCCCATTTGGGGCGCAAATATCATCCGGACGCAAATATTAGCGCCTGGCGCTAATTATCGGCACTGACAGGAAACTTCACTTTTACCGCCCCGGGAGGTGAGTGGAGCACTAAATTAGGCGCTGCACACCTCTCTTAAGGCGCAAAGGCCAAGGAGTGAGGCGCTAACTCAGCGCACGAGCGCAGCGCAGCTGCTGCCAGTTAGCGAGGGAACACAGACACAATGGCGCCGGACACTTCTTAAAGCGGGGGGGGCCACTTGCTCCCCAGCCACACCCTGCTCATTGCAGCCTTGAATCTCAGCCTGGAGAGACCTGTAATCCATTTTGCTGCCAAGCATGGAGAGGGTGAGAGAACGCGCTCATCGCTTCACCGAGTGGGCCTTGGATGCTCTGGTTGACGCAGTGGAGCGCAGACGATGCATGCTGTTCCCGGAGAGTGGCAGGAGGCCTTTGCCACGCGAGTTCAGAAGAGTGTGGAGGGAGGTGGCTCAGAGCGTCTCCTCCAGGAGCATGGTGCCCAGGACCCATGTTCAATGCCGCAAAAAGTTCAACGACCTCACTCGGGTCGTCAGGGTGAGTGGCTTTTTCTCAATACCTCTCCATCCCTCCATCTCAACCTCACTCTATGGCCAGAGGGTCTTAAAACCCCAATGCACAACACTCATCCAACACCTATGGCCCTTTCATCAAACACACACACACATTCCACACTTTGCATACAGTAAGGGCTATTCACCTATGGGAGGCACATCAGGCAAGACCATGGCTGCATACAGTAAGGGCTATTCACCTATGGGAGGCACATCAGGCAAGACCATGGCTGTATATTTACTCAGATGCTGTCCTTTTTCTTGCAGGCTAAGCTGGCTCATAATCGGAGACAGCAGCAACGGACGGGTGGAGGGCGGCTTCAGCTGCAACCCCTCAGCGATCTTGAGGAGCGCGTCCACAGGATTGTGGCAAGCCGGGTGATCGGTCCCGTCGCCACTGGAGACGCCGACCCCGTTGTGGACAGCAATGGTAAGGTCATCACCTTTTTGTCCTCTGTCCTTCCACTTGTCCCTCACAATACTGTGTGGAGTTTGCACATTCTCCCCGTGTCTGCGTGGGTTTCCTCCGGGTGCTCCGGTTTCCTCCCACAGTCCAAAAATGTGCGGGTTAGGTTGATTTGGCTATGATAAATTGACCCTTAGTGTTAGGGGGGGATTAAATATGTGGGGTTATGGGGATAGGATGGGATATGTTCGTGGGAATTAAATACGTGGGGTTACGGGGGTAGGGTGGGATATGTGTACTGTGGGGATTAAAGCAGGGGACAGGGTACTGGATTTGGATGATCAGCCATGATCGTATTGAATGGTGGAGCAGGCTCGACGGGCCGAATGGCCTACTCCTGCTCCTAGATTCTATGTTTCTATGTTATGTTTCTATGCCCTGGGAGTATTTGATGGGACAGTGTAGGGGGAGCTTTACTCTGTATCTAACCCGTGCTGTACCTACCCTGGGAGTGTTTGATGGGACAGTGTAGAGGGAACGTTACTCTGTATCTAACCTGTGCTGTACCTGCCCTGGGAATGTTTGATGGGACAGTGTAGAGGGAGCTTTACTCTGTATCTAACCCGTGCTGTACCTACCCTGGGAGTGTTTGATGGGACAGTGTAGAGGGAACTTTAATCTGTATCTAACCTGTGCTGTACCTGCCCTGGGAGTGTTTGATGGGACAGTATAGAGTGTGCTTTACTCTGTATCTAACCCGTGCTGTACCTGCCCTGGGAGTGTTTGACGGGACAGTGTAGAGGGAGCATTACTCCGTATTTAACCCGGGCTGTACCTGCCCTGGGAGTTTTTGATGGGACAGTGCAGAGGGAGATTTTGATGGGACAGTGGAGAGGGAGCTTTACTGTGTATCTAACCTGTGCTGTACCTGCCCTGGGAGTGCTTGATGGGACAGTGTAGAGGGAGCTTAACTCTGTATCTAACCCGTGCTGTCCCTGCCGTGGGAGTGTTTGATGGGACAATGTAGAGGGAGCTTTCCTCTGTATCGAACCCGTACTGGACCTGCCCAAGGAGTGTTTGATGGGATAATGTAGAGGGAGTTTTATTCTGTATCTAACCCGTGCTGTACCTGCCCTGTGAGTGTTTGATGGGACAGTATAGAGCGAGCTTTACTCTGTATCTAACCCGTACTGTACCTGCCCATGAGTGTTCGATGGGACAGTTTAGAGGGAACTGTACTCTGTATCTAACTTGTGCTGTACCAGCCCTGGGAGAGTTTAATGGGGCAGTGTTCAGGGAACTTAGCTCTGTATCTAACCCGTGCTGTACCTATCCGAGGAGTGTTTGATGGGACAGTGTTGAGGGAACATTACTCTGTATCTAACCCGTGCTGTACCTGCCCTGGGAGTGTTTGATGGGACAGTGTGGAGGGAGCTTTACTTGGTATCTAACCCGTGCTGTACCTACCCTGGGAGTGTTTGATGGGACAGTGTAGAGGGAGCTTTACTCTGTATCTAACCCGTGCTGTACCTGCCCTGAGAGTGTTTGATGGGACAGTGTAAAGGGAGCTTTACTCTGTATCTATCCCGTGCTGTACCTGCCCTGAGAGAGTTTGATGGGACAGTGTAGAGGGAGCTTTACTCTGTATCAAACCCTTGCTGTTCCTGCCCTGAGAGTGTTTGATGGGACAGTGTAGAGGGAGCTTTACTCTGTATCTAACCCTTGCTGTTCCTGCCCTGAGAGTGTTTGATGGGACAGTTTAGAGGGAACTGTACTCTGTACCTAACCTGTGCTGTACCTGCCCTGGGAGTGTTTGATGGGACAGTGTAGAGGGAGCTTTACTCTGCATCTAACCCGTGCTGGACCTGCCCTGGGAGTGCTTGATGGGACAGTTTAGAGGGAACTGTACTCTGTATCTAACCTGTGCTGTACCTGCCCTGGGAGTGTTTGATGGGACAGTGTAGAGGGAGCTTTACTCTGTATCTAACCCATGCTGTACCTGCCCTGGGAGTGTTTCATGGGACAGTGTAGAGGGAGCTTTACTCTGCATCTAACCCGTGCTGTACCTGCCCGAGGAGTGTTTGATGGGACACTGCAGAGGGAGCTTTACTCTGTATCTGACCCGTGCTGTACCTGCCCTGGGAGTGTTTTATGGGACAGTGTAGAGGGAGCTTTACTCTGTATCTAACCCATGCTGTACCTGCCCTGGGAGTGTTTGATGGGACATTGTTGAGGGAGCTTTACTTTGTATCTAACCCGTGCTGTGCCTGCCCTGGGAGTGTTTGATGTGACAGTGTAGAGGGAGCTTTACTCTGTATCGAACCCGTGCTGTACCTGCCCTGGAAGTGTTTGATGGGACAGTGTAGTGGGAGCTTTACTCTGTATCTAACCCGTGCTGTACCTGCCCTGGGAGTGTTTGATGGGACAGTGCAGAGGGAGCTTTACTCTGTATCTAACCCGTACTGTACTTGCCCTGGGAGTGTTTGATGGGACAGTGTAGAGGGAGCTTTACTCTGTATCTAACCCATGCTGGACTTGCCCTGGGAGTGTTTGATGGGACAGTGTGGAGGGAGCTTTACTCTGTATCTAAGCTGTGCTATACCTATCCGAGGAGTGTTTGATGGGGCAGTGTAGAGGGAGCTTTACTCTGTATCTAACCTTTGCTGTACCTATCCGAGGAGTGTTTGATGGGACAGTGTCGAGGGAGTTTTACTCTCTATGTAACCCGTGCTGTACCTGCCCTGGGAGTGTTTGATGGGACATTGTGGAGGGAGCTTTATTTTGTATCTAACCCGTGCTGTACCTGCCCTGGGATTGTTTGATGGGACAGTGTAGAGGGAGCTTTACTCTGTATCTATCCCGTGCTGTACCTGCCCTGAGAGAGTTTGATGGGACAGTGTAGAGGGAGCTTTACTCTGTATCAAACCCTTGCTGTTCCTGCCCTGGGACTGTTTGATGGGACAGTGTAGAGGGAGCTTTGCTCTGTATCTCACCCGTGCTGTACCTGCCCTGGGAGTGTTTGATGGGACAGTGTAGAGGGAGCTTTACTCTGTATCTAACCCGTGCTGTACCTGCCCTGAGAGTGTTTGATGGGACAGTGTAAAGGGAGCTTTACTCTGTATCTATCCCGTGCTGTACCTGCCCTGAGAGAGTTTGATGGGACAGTATAGAGGGAGCTTTACTCTGTATCAAACCCTTGCTGTTCCTGCCCTGAGAGTGTTTGATGGGACAGTGTAGAGGGAGCTTTACTCTGTATCTAACCCTTGCTGTTCCTGCCCTGAGAGTGTTTGATGGGACAGTTTAGAGGGAACTGTACTCTGTACCTAACCTGTGCTGTACCTGCCCTGGGAGTTTTTGATGGGACAGTGTAGAGGGAGCTTTACTCTGCATCTAACCCGTGCTGGACCTGCCCTGGGAGTGCTTGATGGGACAGCTTAGAGGGAACTGTACTCTGTATCTAACCTGTGCTGTACCTGCCCTGGGAGTGTTTGATGGGACAGTGTAGAGGGAGCTTTACTCTGTATCTAACCCATGCTGTACCTGCCCTGGGAGTGTTTGATGGGACAGTGTAGAGCGAGCTTTACTCTGCATCTAACCCGTGCTGTACCTGCCCGAGGAGTGTTTGATGGGACACTGCAGAGGGAGCTTTACTCTGTATCTGACCCGTGCTGTACCTGCCCTGGGAGTGTTTGATGGGACAGTGTAGAGGGAGCTTTACTCTGTATCTGACCCGTGCTGTACCTGCCCTGGGAGTGTTTGATGGGACAGTGTAGAGGGATCTTTACTCTGTATCTAACCCGTGCTGTACCTGCCCTGGGAGTGTTTTATGGGACAGTGTAGAGGGAGCTTTACTCTGTATCTAACCCATGCTGTACCTGCCCTGGGAGTGTTTGATGGGACATTGTTGAGGGAGCTTTACTTTGTATCTAACCCGTGCTGTGCCTGCCCTGGGAGTGTTTGATGTGACAGTGTAGAGGGAGCTTTACTCTGTATCGAACCCGTGCTGTACCTGCCCTGGAAGTGTTTGATGGGACAGTGTAGTGGGAGCTTGACTCTGTATCTAACCCGTGCTGCACCTGCCCTGGGAGTGTTTGATGGGACAGTGCAGAGGGAGCTTTACTCTGTATCTAACCCGTACTGTACTTGCCCTGGGAGTGTTTGATGGTGATGATGCGGAGATGCCGGTGTTGGACTGGGGTGGACAAAATTGAGAGGTCGCACAACACCAGGTTATAGTCCAACAGTTTTATTTGAAATCACAAGCTTTCGGAACTATCGCTCCTTCCTCAGGTGAAGTAAATTGGATACAGAATCGTCAGAGCATATATAGATGGAAAAAAAGCATGTGTACTTTACAATTGCAGACCAATAAATTAAATCATCCTGACTATCTGCCGAGGTGTGATAAAGTTAATTAAGTCAGCCAGGAAGGTACCACATCAAAAGACATAGCAAGATACAACTGAGACAATGAGTGTTTGATGGGACAGTGTAGAGGGAGCTTTACTCTGTATCTAACCCATGCTGGACTTGCCCTGGGAGTGTTTGATGGGACAGCGTGGAGGGAGCTTTACTCTGTATCTAAGCTGTGCTATACCTATCCGAGGAGTGTTTGATGGGGCAGTGTAGAGGGAGCTTTACTCTGTATCTAACCTGTGCTGTACCTATCCGAGGAGTGTTTGATGGGACAGTGTAGAGGGAGCTTTGCTCTGTATCTAACCCGTGCTGTACCTGCCCTGGGAGTGTTTGATGGGACAGTGTAGAGGGAGCTTTACTCTGGATCAAACCTGTGCTGTACCTTCCCTGGGAGTGTTTGATGGGACAGTGTAGAGGGAACTTTACTCTGTATCTAACCCGTGCTGTACCTGCCCTGGGAGTGTTTGATGGGACAGTGTAGAGGGAGCTTTACTCTGTATCTAACCTGTGCTGTACCTGCCCTGGGAATCTTTAAAATAAATATAAACTAAAAGGCTGCTGAAATGTTAATGCTTATGATGCGAGGTCTTGAATATAGAGGGGAGGAAGTTTTGCTCCAGCTGTACAAAGCCCTGGTTAGACCACATCCGGAGCCCTGTGCACCGTTCTGGGCCCCGCATCTTAGAAAGAATAGATTGGCCTTGGAAGCAGTGCAGTGCAGATTCACCAGTATGTTACCAGGGCTCCAAGGGTTAAACTATTGAGAGTTTATAGAAATTAAGCTTGTATTCCATGGATTATAGAAAGTTGAGGCTGATTTGATTGAGGTTTTGAGGATTTTGGACCAATTGCGAGGGTCGATAGAGAAACTCTTTCCACTGGTGGGGAGTCTGGGACGAGGGGACAGAACCTTAAAATCCGAGCCAGGCCCTTCAGGAGAGAAGCTGGAAACTCTTCTCCACACAAAGGATGGTGGAAGTGTGGAGCTCTCTCACAATAAGCAGGCGATGCTCGCTCACTGAATAACTTTGGGCCGGTTGTGGTTTCTCCCCATTGTCCCGGTGCTTGTTCCCTTGGATTGGATCTTCATTTGTTCCCTTTTGGTTTGGTTTCAGTTTCACTGCTGGACCCACCACTCAAAGCACTTTGTCTGATCTTCCCCCGGGAATGAGCAGACTCCTCCCTCACCCCCCACACTGCACCATCTCTCCCTGGGTTGTGTCCACACTCTAGGCCTTGGGCCTTGCCCGGGGATTCTCGGTATGAACAGGTGGGGTGTGTTTTGAGACAGGGTGTCCCCGCTCTCCTCCTCTATTCCCCCGGGGTGTGTCCACACTCTGGGCCTTGGGCCTTGCCCGGGGATTCTCAGTATGAACAGGTGGGGTGTGTTTTGAGACAGGGTGTCCCCGCTCTCCTCCTCTTTCCCCGGGGTGTGTCCACACTCTGGGCCTTGCCTGGGGATTCTCAGTATGAACAGGTGGGGTGTGTTTTGAGACAGGGTGTCCCCGCTCTCCTCCTCTTTTCCCCGGGGTGTGACCACACTCTGGGCCTTGGGCCTTGCCCGGGGATTCTCAGTATGAACAGGTGGGGTGTGTTTTGAGACAGGGTGTCCCCGCTCTCCTCCTCTTTCCCCGGGGTGTGTCCACACTCTGGGCCTTGCCTGGGGATTCTCAGTATGAACAGGTGGGGTGTGTTTTGAGACAGGGTGTCCCCGCTCTCCTCCTCTTTTCCCCGGGGTGTGACCACACTCTGGGCCTTGGGCCTTGCCCGGGGATTCTCAGTATGAACAGGTGGGGTGTGTTTTGAGACAGGGTGTCCCCGCTCTCCTCCTCTATTCCCCCGGGGTGTGTCCACACTCTGGGCCTTGGGCCTTGCCCGGGGATTCTCAGTATGAACAGGTGGGGTGTGTTTTGAGACAGGGTGTCCCCGCTCTCCTCCTCTTTTCCCCAGGGTGTGTCCACACTCTGGGCCTTGGGCCTTGCCCGGGGATTCTCAGTATGAACAGGTGGGGTGTGTTTTGAGACAGGGTGTCCTCGCTCTCCTCCTCTTTCCCCGGGGTGTGTCCACACTCTGGGCCTTGGGCCTTGCCTGGGGATTCTCGGTATGAACAGGTGGGGTGTGTTTTGAGACAGGGTGTCCCCGCTCTCCTCCTCTTTTCCCCGGGGTGTGTCCACACTCTGGGCCTTGGGCCTTGCCCGGGGATTCTCAGTATGAACAGGTGGGGTGTGTTTTGAGACAGGGTGTCCCAGCTCTCCTCCTCTTTTCCCCGGGGTGTGTCCACACTCTGGGCCTTGGGCCTTGCCCGGGGATTCTCAGTATGAACAGGTGGGGTGTGTTTTGAGACAGGGTGTCCCCGCTCTCCTCCTCTTTTCCCCCGGGGTGTGTTCCACACTCTGGGCCTTGGGCCTTGCCCGGGGATACTCAGTATGAACAGGTGGGATGTGTTTGGAGACAGGGTGTCTCCGCTCTCCACCTTTCAAGGGACAAGGAGACGACCAGCTTGGCTGAATGGCCCAGCTTTATGACATCACTGCAGTGCCCGGCAACCAACCTCCCTGAGCCCTGCTCATTATGGGCTGGGTTTAGCTCAGTGCTGTTCCAGGAAGGGAAACAGGAGCAGGATTCGCCCTGTGTGGAGCCCAGGATTAATGGGGAGAAGTACAGGATCAATTTATACCTTGTTGAGTGAGAAATGTCATTGTCCCGGACACTCCCTGTCCCTCGGTATCTGTGTTGGGGAGCAGCTGATGGGTTTACTCTGTATCTAACCCGTGCTGTACCCGACTGGAGAGTGTTTGATGCTGACACTAGGGGCTCAGCTCCACGAGCACAACATTTAACCCAAAGATGATCTGATAAACCCATCAGCTTCTCCCCTGGACACTGGTCCTGAGCGACAGGGAGTGTCTCTGATATTTTGGTCGGTGTCCTTGAACCAGTTTAAACACCTCGCTCACATCTCTTACCCTGCTTTGTTCTAGTGAGAAGTGCCCCAGTTTCTCTCGTCTCTCCTCCTGGGAAAGAGAAGTTCGCCTCAGTTCGAAACTCAAACAGGCGCTTCACTGCAGACAGGTCATCATGAGGAAACATTTCTTTACCCAGCGAGTTATGATGATCTGAAATGCACTGCCTGAAAGGGCGGTGGAAGCAGATTCAAGAGTAACTTTCAAAAGAGAATTGGATAAATATTTGAAGGGAAAACATTTACTGGGATATGAGGAAAGAGCAGGGGAGAGGGACTAATTGGATCGCTCTCCCAAAGAGCTGGCACAAGTATGATGAGCCGAATGGCCACCTTTTGTGCTGTTTCATTCTCTGATTCTCTGATAACTGAAGCCTCTCATCCGTGGTATAACCTCAGTGAATTGATTCTGCAGCCTCTCTGTGGCCCTGACATCCTTCCTAGTGGAAGATTCCAAAAACTTGTTCTAACTGCAGCCGAACCGATGGTTTTGTTTTCTACGCCCCATTTATAAAAAACCTCGGGTAACATTTTTAAACCACTTTATAAACTTGTCCTCCAACTTTTAAAGATTTGTGTATCTGATCTCCCTGTAGATTTTAGAGATATTAACATAACATGGCTAAAATACATTGACATTGAATGTCTGATATAATGGCCCAAATATTAGTGCCGCTACGCGAGAGTACGCACTGTGTACTCTCGCGTATTCTGTCTCCAATTGCCGGTTTTCTGCATGCACTGCGCATGCGCTGAAAACCGGCACTTGGTGAATGGAAAAGGGGGCGGTTCCCAGGTGAACCGCGTGCGCGCTACAGGCTGTGCGCACGCTGTGCACTTAGTGCTTTCAACGCGCAGGTAAGTATGGAAGATTTTACACATAAAAAAAGGAGGAGTAAGACCCACTTTTAACAAGGTAAGTAGTGAATTAAGTATTATTTTGATTTTTTTTTAACAGGTATATCTTTTTTTAGAGACTTTAAAGACAGGTAAGTTTATTTTTATAACTTTTTAAAAGATTTTAAATTTTTTCAAAAATTTCATTTTTTATTTAAAATGGTTAATTTATTTAACTATACTTATTTTATTAATGTGATGTTTTTTTTTAATTGAATTGAGGTTTAGCGGTTCTTTTGGGGGGCTATAGTATTCATAACTTTCACAGCACTTATGTGAAAGTTATGAATGGAAGATGGTGTGCTGCCATTGGCTCTAACTGAGTCACGTGATCCCACAGCTCGCACGAATTAACTACGCCTGTGGGATACGCAAGCCCAGCACAGCAGCTGTCCAGAACATCAAGTTCGTGCGAGCTGGAACTGAAAAAGCCAACGCGCAGTGAGAGATCACGGGGAAGCCTTACCCTCGCACGAAGGCTTCCTCACGAATTTTTGGGCCAATGTGTATTGTGGGAGAGAGAAGTTTAATCTGAGTTAGAAACTCAAACAGGTCTTTCACTGCAGACAGGTCGCCATGGCAATACTGATAAGACATTCCATTCTCTGAATTGACATGTTGGAGTCTGTAATCAGATCAGGGGAAAAACAGGTTCTGTCTGTTATTAACCACAATATAAGCTTAAACCAGAGTGAGCAATAGAATAGATTAGATTATAATGTGTGATGTTTATACGTGTAATTGTGAAAGTATAAGAGATGACATCATTAACAGCAGGCAGGGTAGTTTAGTGATAGAGAAATAAAAACAGAAAATGCTGGAGATACTCAGCAGGTCAGGCAGCATCTGTGAAGAGAGAAACAGAGTTAACGTTTCAGGTCGATGACCTTTCGTCAGAACATCGTGATCGAGAACATTACTGAAGAAAAGTAACTGCTGGGAACCACTGCACAGGGCGTTAGTGAGACCACACCTGGAGTACTGCGGACAGTTTCACTCTCCTTATTGAAGGAGGGATACACTTGCATTGGAGACAGTTCAGAGAAGCTTCACAAGGTTGATTCTTCAGTTGAAGGGGTTGTCTTATGAGGAAAGGTTGAGCAGGATGGGCCGATACTCATTGGAGTTTAGAAGAATGAGGTGATCTTATTGAAACATAAGATTCTGAGGGGGCTTGACAGGGTCGATGCAGGGAGGATGTTTCCCCTCATGGGGGAATCGAGAACGAGGGGGCATAGTCTCAGAATAAGGGGAAACCCTTTTAAAACGGAGATGAGGAGGAATTTCTTCTCTCAAAGGGTCGTGAATCTGTGGAATTCTCTACCCCAGAGAGCTGTGGAGGCTGGGTCATTGAATATATTCAAGGTGGAGATGGACAAATTTTTGAAAAACAGGGGCATCAAGGGTTATGGGGAGCGGGCAGGAAAGTGGAATGGAGGCCAAGATCAGATCAACCATGATCTCATTGAATGGCGGAGCAGGCTCGAGGGGCCAAATGGCCGACTCCAGCTCCTGTTTCTTATGCACCAGGGAAAGTGTCCTTGTAAATCACAGATCAGGGAATTTCCAGCTGTTTTTGCCTTGATTCCTGCCAAAACTCAGCAGAGAAGAACATAAGAACATAAGAATTAGGAGCAGGAGTAGGTCACACGGCCCCTCGAGCCTGCTCCGCCATTCAATAAGATCATGGCTGATCATCCACCTCAACTCCACTTTCCCGCCCGATCCCCATATCCCTTGATTCCCCTAGAGTCCAAAAATCTATCTATCTCAGCCTTGAATATACTCAAAGACTCAGCATTCACAGCCCTCTGGGGCAGAGAATTCCAAAGATTCACAACCCTCTGAGTGAAGAAATTCCTCCTCATCTCAGTCTTAAATGGCCGACCCCTTATCCTGAGACTATGCCCCCTAGTTCTAGACACTCCAGCCAGGGGAAATAACCTCTCAGCATCTACCCTGTCAATCCCCTTCAGAATCTTGTATGTTTCAATGAGATCACCTCTCATTCTTCTAAACTCCAGAGAGTATCGGCCCATTCTACACAATCTCTCATCATAGGACAGCCCTCTCATCCCAGGAATCAATCTCGTGAACCTTCGTTGCACTGCCTCCAAGGCATGTATATCCTTCCTTAGATAAAGAGACCAAAACTGTGCACAGTACTCTAGGTGTGGTCTCACCAGGGCCCTGTACAATTGTAGCAAGATTTCCTTACTCTTATACTCCAACCCGCTTGCAATAAAGGCCAACATGCCATTTGCCTTCCTTACTGCTTGCTGTACCTGCATGCTAGCTTTCTGTGTTTCTTACACGAGGACACCCAAATCTCTCTGAACACCAACATTTGAAAGTTTCTCACCATTTAAAAAATATTCTGTTTTTCTATTCTTCCTACCAAAGTGAATAACCTCACATTTCCCTCCATTATACTCCATCTGCCACCTTATTGCCCACTCACTTAACCTGTCTGTATCCCTTTGCAGACTCTTTGTGTTCTCCTCACAGCTTACTGTCCCACCTAGCTTTGTATCATCAGCAAACTTGGATACATTACACTCGGTCCCTTCATCTAGCTCATTAATATTGATTGTAAATAGCTGAGGCCCAAGCACTGATCCTTGCGGAATCCCACTAGTTACAGCCTGCCAACCTGAAAAAGATCCGTTTATCCCCACTCCCTGATTTCTGTCCGTTAACCAATCCTCTATCCATGCTGCTATATTACCCCCAACCCCATGAGCCCTAATCTTGTGTAATAACCTTTTATGTGGCACCTTGTCGAATGCCTTTTGGAAATCCAAATATACTACATCCACTGGTTCCCCTTTATCTGCCCAGCTAGTTACATCCTCAAAAAACTCTAATAAATTTGTCAAACACGATTTACCTTATAAAACCATGTTGACTCTGCCTAATCATGTTATTATTTTCTCAGTGTCCTGTTACCACTTCCTTAACAGTGGATTCCAGCATTTTCCCGACGACTGATGTCAGGTTAACTGGTCTGTAGTTCCCTGTTTTCTCTCTCCCTCCTTTCTTGAATAGCGGTGTTACATTTGCTACCTTCCAATCCGCTGGGACTGTTCTAGAATTTAGGGAATTTTGGAAGATCAAAACCAATGCATCCACTATCTCTGCAGCCACCTCTTTTAGAACCCTAGGATGTAGGCCGTCAGGTCCAGGGGATTTGTCGGCTTTTAGCCCCATTAGTTTCTCTCGTACTTTTTCTCTACTGATATTAATTACTTTTAAGTTCCTCACACTTATTAGTCCCTTGGTTCCCCACTATTTTGGGTCTGCTTTTTGTGTCTTCTACTGTGAAGACAGATATACAAAATATTTGTTTAACGTTTCTGCCATTTCCTTATTCCCCATAATAATTCCTCCTGTCTCAGCCTCTGATCGATTGAATCCCTTTCCACATACAGAGCAGTGAACGGATTCTCCCCATTACGAACATGCTGGTGTGTCAGTAGGTGAGATGGGGCAGGCTCGAGGGGCCATATGGCCGACTCCTGCTCCTGATCCTGATCATAGAATCAGAGACATTCACGACACGGAAGGAGGCCATTTCGGCCCATCGTGTCCGCGCCGGCCGACAAAGAGCCATCCAGCCTAGTCCCACTTCCCAGCTCTTGGTCCGTAGCCCTGTAGGTTACGGCTCTCCGGCCTAGTCCCACTTCCCAGCTCTTGGTCCGTAGCCCTGTAGGTTACGGCTCTCCAGCCTAGTCCCACTTCCCAGCTCTTGGTCCGTAGCCCTGTAGGTTACAGCTCTCCAGCCTAGTCCCACTTCCCAGCTCTTGGTCCGTAGCCCTGTAGGTTACAGCTCTCCGGCCTAGTCCCACTTCCCAGCTCTTGGTCTGTAGCCCTGTAGGTTATGGCTCTCCAGCCTAATCCCACTTCCCAGCTCTTGGTCCGTAGCCCTGTAGGTTACGGCTCTTCAAGTGCACATCCAAGTACTTTTTAAATGTGATGAGGGTTTCTGTCTCTACCACTCTTTCAGGCAGTGGGTTCCAGACCCCCACCACCCTCTGGGTGAAGAAATTTCCCCTCAAATCTCCTCTAAATCTTCTACCTGTTACTTTAAATCTGTGCCCCCTGGTTATTGACCCCTCTGCTAAGGGAAATAGGTCCTTCCTAGCCACTCTATCTGGGCCCCTCATAATTTTATACACCTCAATAAGGTCTCCCCTCAGCCTATCCAATCTTTCCTCAGAGCTAAAATTCTCCAGCCCAGGCAACATCCTCGTAAATCTCCTCTGTACCCTCAAGTGCAATCTCATCCTTCCTGTAATGTGGTGACCAGAACTGCACGCAGTATTCTAGCTGTGACCTAACTAGTGTTTGATACAATTCAAGCATAACCTCCCTGCTCTGAAAGGGTGGTAGAGGCAGAGACCCTCATCACAGTTATAAAGTACTTGGATATACACTTGAAGAGCCGTAACCTACAAGGCTGCGGACCAAGTGCTGGAAAGTGGGATTTGGCCGGATAGATCTTTAGAGTCATAGGGGGAGAAATTCAGTCGCGCCCCGTTTGGGCGCAATTATCGGCCGGGCGCAAAGATTAGCGCCTGGCGCTAATTATCGCCTCCGACTGCAAACTTGACTTTTCTCGCCCCTGGAGGTGATTGGAGCGCTAAATCAGGCGCTACACACCTGTCTTAAGGCGCAAAGGCCGAGGAGCGAGGCGCTAACTCAGAGCGCGGGCGCAGCGCAGGTGCTGTCAGTTTGCGATGGAACACAGACACACTGGCGCCAGACAGTTCTTAAAGGGGAGGGTCGATCTTGCACTCCAGCCACACCCTGCTCATTGGAGCCTTGAATCTCGGCCTGGAGAGACCTGTGCCTAAATCTTCCAGCCAAGGACTATGGAGAGGGTGAGAGAACGAGCTCAGCGCTTCAGCGAGCGGGCCTTGGATGCTCTGGTTGGCGCGGTGGAGCGCAGAAGATCTATACTCTTCCCTGAGAGTGGCAGGAGGCCTTTGCCACGCGAGTACAGAAGAGTGTGGAGGGAGGTGGCTCAGAGCGTCTCCTGCAGGAGCATGGTGCCCAAGACCCATACGCAATGTCGCAAAAAGTTCAACGACCTCACTCGGATCGTCAGGGTGAGTGGCTTTTTTTCAATACCTCTCCATCCCTCCATCTCAACCTCACTCTATGGCCAGAGGGTCTTAAAACCCCAATGCACAACACTCATCCAACACCTATGAAACACACACGCACATTCCACACTTTACATACAGTAAGGGCTATTCACCTATGGGAGGCACATCAGGCAAGACCATTGGCTACATACAGTAAGGGCTATTCACCTATGGGAGGCACATCAGGCAAGACCATGGCTACATACAGTAAGGGCTATTCACCTATGGGAGGCACATCAGGCAAGACCATGGCTGCATACAGTAAGGGCTATTCACCTATGGGAGGCACATCAGGTAAGACCATGGCTGTATATTTACTCAGACGCCATCCTTTTTCTTGCAGGCCAAGCTATCTCATAATAGGAGACAGCAGCAACGGACGGGTGGAGGGCGGCCTCAGCTGCAACCCCTCAGCGATCTTGAGGCGCGCGTCCAGAGGATTGTGGCAAGCCGGGTGATCGGTCCCGTCGCCACTGGAGACGCCGACCCCGTTCTGGACAGCAATGGTAAGGTCATCACCTTTTTGTCCTCTGTCCTTCCACTTGTCCCTCACAACACCAGCCTTTGACACTTTCAATCCAACTTACTAAATTGCTGCACTTATTCCTCCCTTACTGCCACCCTGTCCTCATGCTAAAGCCACTCTTGTATCTCCCTGCTTTCAGATGGTGATTCACCAGCTGAGGAGACGGGCCCTGAAGCTGCCAGTGGGAGTGAAGCTGCAGGCGAGGAGGAAGATGAAGGCGGAGCATCAGTGCCACCCTCTCCCGAGGAAACCCATGCCCACACTGGGAACACGCCTTCCCTGGAGGGGAGCAGGGGGGAAGCGTCTGATGAGGGTGAAGCTCCAGGACCCAGCGGGCTGCAGCAACGCCATGGGGGTAGGGAAGAACGAGGGCCTTCTCCCCGGAGGGAGAGTATGCCAGCGACTCCTACTGCACTGGACGCAGAGGAGGAGCGGCTCATCGCTGAAATGAACACCCAGGTGGTGGACATGTACACTGAGCTCATGGGTGCAGTGGGAAGGGTGCCCGAATGCATTGAATCACTGGCAAGGAGTGTGGAGCACTTCGCTGTAGCACAGGCGGATGCCACACTAAAGCTTAGTGCTGCAATTCAGTCTCAGACTGCTCTCATGCAGACTCAGATTGAGGCCACGCGAGCACTGACTGCTGCCATCCTCGATGGTTCGTACACATTTCCCCGGGGCTCTCACCGCGCCGCAGCAGGCCAGCAATCTGTGCTCCAGCAGATTGCTCCGGATGCTGAAGTGCTGCCCCGTGGGAGTGCCAGTGTGTCGGTCGAGCAGGGAGTTGCTGTCCTCTCTCAAGATGACAGCATTCCTGCTGCCACCACTGTCACTTCTCCACTGCACCTGCCACTGCCTGTAGGACAGACTGCTGCCGCCCATGCAGAGTTGGTGCAGTCTGCAGCCGGGCCCTCCAGGCCCAGAGCTGGTCGAGGCCGTCCTTCAAGGGCATCTGCAGTCTCAGGTTCTGACAATCAGCAGCCTTGCACCAGCCTTGCTGCAGCCACTGAGGTCCCATTACGGAGGAGCAGTAGGGTGGGAAGGGGTGAAGTGCGCAAGGGAAGGAGATCACCCTCGAAGGGCAAAAAGTAGGAGGTGTGACAAAATGTTGGTCATTTTTTTATTAAAGGCGAAGGTTCGTGGTCAAACTTTTGGACATTATCTCCAGGTTATGAGAACCAGTTCTGTTAATGACTGTGTTTTTGTGTTTCTTTCTATTAGTTTGTCATGAGGAAATGACACACACAGAGTTTGTGAAATAAATAAGTTTTTGTATTCAAAATATACATGTTTGGTCTTTGGAATCATTGGTGCCTTGGCCGGCTTAGGGGTTGCGGGTTGGTTTCATTCATGTTGTTCTCAATGGCAGAAGCCATTTCCTCAGCAGGGGCCTAGAAGCGGCTTGCTATCAGCCGTTGATGGACGGCCCTTGCAGTTTCAACATTGTGGGCCGCCCTCCCGCCTTGGTGCTGCTGATGATCATCCTCCTCCTCCTCTTCCTCCTCTTCCTCCTCCTCCTCTGGTGGTGCTCCAAGGCCTGGTGGCATTGGCTGGGTCCTGAGGATTGCCATGTTATGCAGCATGCAGCACACAACTACGAAGTGGGAAACTCGCTCAGGCGAGTACTGCAGGGCTCCTCCAGAATGGTCCAGACAGCGGAACCGTTGCTTGAGCACGCCGATTGTGTGCTCAACGATGTTCCTGGTAGCTTGATGGCTCTCGTTGTACCGCAGCTCAGCAGGGGTGTTGGGCGTACGGAGCGGTGTCATCAGCCAGGTGCTCAGTGGATACCCCTTGTCCCCGAGAAGCCAACCAACTGGCTGATGCGGTGCCTCAAAAAGTTCTGCCACAGTAGTCTGGCGCAGGATGAAAGCATCGTGGCAGCTGCCAGGATAGTGGGCATTGACAGCGAGTATCAGCTGTCTGCAGTCACAGACCAACTGAACGTTCAAGGAATGGAACCCCTTTCTGTTCTGGAAATCCTCGGCATTCTCATGCGGAGCACGCAAAGCCACATGCGTGCAGTCAATGGCGCCCTGCACCATGGGGAAGCCCGCTATCCTCGCAAAGCCCAGAGCGCGGTCACGCTGCTTGTCTGGGGTCATGGGGAAAGAGATGTACTCTCGTCTCCTTTTAAAGAGGGCATTTGTGACCTGACGGATGCAGCAATGCACCGCGAACTGGGAGATATTGGCGATGTCCCCAGCAGCAGATTGAAATGAGCCAGTAGCATAAAAGTTCAGAGCCACTGTGATCTTCACTGCCACCGACAGAGACGTCCTGGACCTCAGTTGAGGCTGCAGATCTGGCTGCAGCAGGTGGCAGAGATCAGTGACCACCTCCTTGCTGAAGCGCAGCCTTCGCAAACACTGCTCCTCAGACATATGAATGTAGGAGAGCTGTTGACGATATACCCTGGGAGGGTAAGCTCTCCTGTACAGACGCCTGTTGGCCCTCCTCCGTCTGGCCATGATTGCCACTCTCTCTCTGCGTCTCTGTGTCCTCCGATTCAGCTGGCGCAGGACAACGCCCCAATCAGTGCAGCCCCCATAGTCTCTTAGCAAGCAAAGTTATGAAGGCCAAAAACCAAAGTACCTGCCAAGTTATGATCAGTAGCCAAAACTACCTCACACAGCGTTGACTCAATGCAGAAGTCTCCCTTTCTCTCTCTCCGAATCGCTCTCTCTCTCAGAACGAGTGGTGCAAAAATGTCAACCACAGAGAAAGACAGGAAGAGGCCCCCTTGAAATAGCGCCCCCCCAGCCCCACAGCGACTGGTAGCGTTCCAGTCTTCCGGTCGTTGGTTGCGCCAGGCGGAAAGGATGGGGGCGCCACTCAATTTCCGCTCCAGGGCGCCACAAGGGCGTTGCACCCTCGGATGATGTCAAGATCTGCATGTGCAGGAGATTGCGGCGGTAAAGTTTAGCGCCGCCGCAAAATCTCTAGTTAAGTTCGCGAGCGGCGCAAACATCGCTGCGTCCAGGCGCTAGTTGCTTTGCGCCCCATTAGCGCAACCAACTGAATTTTTCCCCCATAGAGTTATACAGCACAGAAAGAGGCCCTTCGGCCCATCGTGTCCGCGCCGGCCATCAAGCCCTGTCTATTCTAATCCCAGTTTCCAGCACTTGGTCCGTAGCCTTGTGTGCTATGGCGTTTCAAGTGCTCATCTAAATGCTTCTTGAATGTTGTGAGGGTTCCTGCCTCTACTACCCTTTCAGGCAGTGAGTTCCAGATTCCAACCACCCTCTGGGTGAAAAAGTTTTTCCTCAAATCCCCTCTAAACCTCCTGCCCCTTACCTTGAAACTATGCCCCCTGGTTATTGACCACTCTGCTAAGGGGAAAAGTTCCTTTCTATCTACCCTATCTATGCCCCTCATAATTTTGTACACCTCAATCAGGTTCCCCCCTCAGCGTTCTCTGCTCTAAGGAAAACAACCCCAGCCTGTCCAGCCTCTCTTCATAGCTGAAACATTCCAGCCCAGGTAACATCCTGGTGAATCTCCTCTGCACCCACTCCAATGCAATCACATCCTTCCTATACTGTGGCGACCAGAACTGCACACAGTATTCCAGCTGTGGCCTAACTAGCGTTTTGTACAACTCCATCATAACCTCCCTGCTCTTATATTCTATGCCTCGGCTAATGAAGGCAAGTATCCCATATGCCTTTTTAACCACCTTATCTACCTGTCCTGCTGCCTTCAGGAATGTATGTACATGCACACCAAGGTCCCTCTGATCCTCTGTCCTTCCTAGGATCCTACCATTCATTATGTATTCCCTTGCCTTGTTAGTCCTCCCAAAATGCATCACCTCACACTTTTCAGGGTTAAATTCCATTTGCCACTGTTCTGCCCATCTGACCAACCCGTCTATATTGTCCTGTAGCCTGAGGCTTCCCTCCTCGCTATTTACCACTCCACCAATTTTCGTGTCATCTGCGAACTTACTGATCATACCTCCTACATTCATATCTAAATCATTAATGTACACTACAAACAGCAAAGGACCCAGCACCGATCCCTGCGGTGCACCACTGGACACAAGCTTCCAGTCACAAAAACAACCTTCGACCATCACCCTCTGCCTCCTGCCATGAAGCCAATTTTGGATCCAATGTGCCAAATTGCCCTGGATCCCATGGGCTCTTACCTTCATGACCAGCCTCCCATGTGGGACTTTGTCAAAAGCCTTACTGAAGTCCATGTAGACGACATCAACTGCACTACCCTCACCCACACACCTAGTCACCCCCTCGAAAAAATCAATCAAATTGGTTAGACATGATCTCCCCCTGACAAAGCCATGCTGACTATCCTTGATTAATCCTTGCCTCTCCAAGTGGAGACTAATTCTGTCCCTTAGAATTTTTTCCAATAATGTCCCTACCACTGATGTTAGGCTCACTGGCCTGTAATTCACTGGTTTATCCCTACTACCCTTCTTGAATAATGATACTACGTTATCTGTCCTCCAGTCCTCTGGCACCTCCCCTGTGGCCAGAGAGGTTCCGAAAATTTCTGTCAGAGCCCCTGCAATCTCCTCCCTTGCCTCACACAGCAGCCTGGGATAGATCTCGTCTTGGCCTGGGGATTTATCCACTTTTAAGCCCGCTAAAACCGCTATTGCCTCCTCCCTCTCAATACTAATTTGTTCAAGTATATCACAATCCCCCTGCCTGATTTCTATGCCTACATCGTCCTGCTCCATAGTGAACACAGATGCAAAATATTCATTTAAAACCTCACCCACATCTTCCGGCTCTACACACAGATTGCCACTTTGGTCCCTAATAGACCCTACACTTTCCCTGGTTATCCTCTTGCCCTTAATATACTTATAAAACACCTTGGGATTTTCCTTTATTTTGCCTGTCAGTGTCTTTTCATGCCCCCTCTTCGCTCTCCTAATTTCTTTTTTAAGTACCCCCCTGCACTTTCTATACTCCTCTAGGGCTTCCACTGTTTTTAGTCCTTTGTATCTGCTGTGGAAGTGCAGTTTTTGTCTCGGACAAAATGGTTTCCTTGAATTTAAACTAATAAAATGGCCGACTCTGACTTGTGTGGAAAAGGGAAAAAATCCATTGTTATGTTCTTTTCTGAAAATAACTTTAAAGTCTTAGGGGGAAAAATTCAGCTGCTTGCGCCTCCCGTTAGCGCCTTAAATGGGCGCTAATGGGGCGTAAAGCAGCTAACGCCCGGGCGCAGCGCCGCCCACGCCTCCCGAAAAATTTAGTGGGAGGTTAGCGGCGGCGGCAGCCGGTAGCGCCCTGTGGCGCTGCGCCGCCGGCGATGACGTCATCGCCGTGCGCAGCGCCCCGCTCGCGCCCCGGCCGTGATCTTCAGTCGCGCCCCCTGATTTACCGCCAGACGCTATGTCCGACGGGTTCAGGGGGGCGTACGTGCGGCCGGGGCGGCGATATTTAAAGGGGAGGTGGCAGGCGGCCATTTTTGTTGCTGGCCGCCTGCCAGCACCTGCCCCCGTTGCTGTCCCCGGCCCCCGTGAAGCCCCCCCACCGTGACATGCCGGCTGCGCTCCAAGAGCCCGGCACTTCTCTTGAGTGCCGGGCTCTTTTGCCGGCACTCCCGATCCCTGGGAGCCCAGCTGGGCCCCGGTTCGCGCTGCGCAAGGCCCCTCCCCTTTAAGAAGGGGAGGAAGGCCTGCAATACCGCGGCGCGACGTGCCGCAGCGCGTGGCGCTGCGGCACGTAGCGCCAGGATATTCACTCGCAGCGCCCCAAGAGGGATGCGGGGTGCTTCCAGTTGCGCCCCGCTTCCCTCTTGGGGCGCAACCACTGAAGTTCCGGCGCGGGGCCGCTAATTTTTTCGGGGCGCTAAAAGTCGCGCCCCGGCGAGGTTAGCGCCCCAAATGGGGCGCGACTCAATTTTTACCCCTTAGACTATGCTGTCAGCAAAAGTCTGCCTGCACAAAAGAAAACAGGCTTAATATTGAGATAACCAAGGGCTAGTAAAGTAAACAAACCAGGCGCCTTGGCCTTGGTGAGAGAAGTAAAATAGATAGACTCCATTTTATAGAGATTAGTTAGTCTCATTGTAAGGCATTTCTTATGTGTTTTTTCTAATTGTTAACTTAGCTTACCTTAAACAACATGTCATGAGATATTATACTGTATAAGAATACTCAATTTTCTGTGATTCGGCAGTCTGTCATCATAGCTAATTGGGCTATGGTTGCAGTCTCCTTGCAAGTAAAATATAACAAAAAGCCTTCTTTGACGATATTGTCTACAAGAGTCTTTAATCGGAAGTCAAACTTCGACAGTTTCTTGGAGGTTCCACCGAGATCGCTTGCTATCTTTCGGTAAGTCACGGACAAGGCATCATGAATTTCTAGTGACAAATCCTATGGCCACAGTGATTTTTTATCACAAAAAAAAAGGGATTTCTCATTAGATCCTGAATGGTGTATGTCTGTTTCTTCCGACAGGTACACTGCGATTGTTAAGACTTTTGTTTAGATTTGAGTTGAATCTTGTAGCTTTTGATTTAAACAAATTGGAAAAAAAAAGGGAAGGAAATTAAAAAAAAAAACTGTCGGGCAAAGAAGGCAAGGGAAAAAGTCGACAGGGTTGTATCCCGGATTAAAACTGCAGTCTCAAGGGTGGGTCCCTTGCCCTTGAGCAGCAAAAGCTGCAGTATAAAAGGTACCAGGAAATAAAACTGCAGTATCAAGGGTGGGGCCCTTGAGCCGTGGAAAAAATAACTGAAAATTGACTATCAAAAAAAAATCAGTAAATTGACTATCACAAAAAAAAATCAGTAAATGACTATTGAGAATCTCACGGCAGAGTATAGAGTATAAGTTAAATGTTAAGGACTCAGTTTGTGATGAAGAACAATGTAAAACTGAGAATTGACTATTTGTTTAGTTTAAAGTATAAGGTTAAATGTTTAATTATTTGATTTGTTTGCCTATTTGGTTTTTTTTGCATTACTTATAATTGTCTTGATTGTGGTTAGTTCTTGTTATTGTCTTGTAATATTATTGGATGGTCAGAAATAATCATAAGGGGGTAAAGGGTAAAACTTACGCGATTTAGAAGGAGAGTGCCTATATATATGAGGGTTGTTGAGTGAAAGGAATCTTAAAAGGAATACTGGAATTTCAGTTGTGTGAAAGTGTGTGTGAAAAGAGTGAAAGTTACAGTATTATTTTTGTCCGAGACCCTGAGAAAAAAAATTTCTGCAAAAAAAAAGGGTGTTAGTCATTTTGTTTATGTTTTAGCTCCACCCACTCTTTTGTACAGAGAGCTAAAAGCTGTTTTTAACTCTTTGAAGACTTGTCTTGAATGATACTCAAGTGTGTTGTTTTAAGTTTGTTAATTGTTTTACAAGAGGTATAAGCTTCAGCCTTGAAGTCACAGTTGCCAATGTGCCTGGAAAGAAAATTAATTTGAATGTTTACAAGGCATGGTAATTGTTTCTTTGTTAATGTGACTATGGTTTCTTTTCCAACTGACACTGGTTAGTTTTTAAAAAAAAATTGATCTGGATTGAATTGGAATTATTGAGGTTAATTAACCTATTAAAAACCAGACTTTCATTGTGCACGGTGAAATTCTGGTTGGTGTAAATTTGTGTAGACCGCATTGAATAAGATATTTAATGGTCTGAAACCAGATTTTGAAATATTTAGGGGTAAAAATTCAGTTGGTTGCGCCTCCCGTTAGCGCCTTAAATGGGCGCTAATGGGGCGTTAAGGCGCTAACGCCCGGGCGCAGCGCTGTTTGCGCCGCTCGAGAACTTAACTTGAGATTGTGCGGCAGCGCTAAAACTTACCGCTGCGACCACCTGCGCGCGCAGATTGTGACGTCAGTCCGTGGTGCAACGCCCTTGGGGCGCCCCGGAGCGGAAATTGAGTGGCGCCCCCTGCCTTACCGCCTGGCGCTTCCAACGACCGGAAGACTGGAACGTTATCAATCGGTCTGGGGCTGGGGGGGGCGCTATTTAAAGGGGGCCTCTTCCTGTCTTTTTCTGTGGTCGACATTTATGCACCACTCGTTCTGAGAGAGAGAGAGAGATTCGGAGAGAGAGAGAGAGAGACTTCTACATTGACTCAACGCTTTGTGAGGTAGTTTTGCCTAGTTCATCCTAACTTTGCTGCTACTTTCGTTGCTGTACCTCATTACTTTTCTGGCAAAGAGAAGATGGGGGCTGCAATGATTGGGGGCGTCGTCCTGCTCCAGCTCAATCGGAGCAGAGTGAGACGCAGACAGAGAGTGGCAATGATGGCCAGACGGAGGAGGCCCATCAGGCGCATGTACAGGAGAGCTTACCCTCCCAGGGTATATCGTGAACAGCTCTCCTACATCCACATGTCCGAGGAGCTGTGTTTGCGAAGGCTGCGATTCAGCAAGGAGGTGGTCACTGAGCTCTGCCACCTGCTGCAGCCAGATCTGCAGCCTCAGCTGAGGTCCAGGACGTCTCTGTCGGTGGCAGTGAAGGTCACAGTGGCCTTGAACTTCTACGCCACTGGCTCATTCCAAGCTGCTGTTGGGGACCTCGCCAATATCTCCCAGTTTGCGGTGCATCGCTGCATCCGGCAGGTCACCAATGCCCTCTTCACAAGGAGACGAGACTTCATCTCCTTCCCTATGACCCCAGACAAGCAGCATGACCGTGCTATGGGCTTTGCGAGGGTAGCGGGCTTCCCCATGGTGCAGGGCGCCATTGACTGCACGCATGTGGCTTTGCGTGCTCCGCGAGAGAATGCAGAGGAGTTCCGGAACAGAAAGGGGTTCCATTCCTTGAATGTGCAGTTGGTCTGTGACCACAGACAGGTGATTCTCGCTGTCAATGCCCACTATCCGGGCAGCTGCCACGATGCTTTCATCCTGCGCCAGAGTACTGTGGCAGAAATTTTCGAGGCACCGCATCAGCCAGTCGGTTGGCTTCTGGGGGACAAGGGGTACGCATTGAGCACCTGGCTGATGACACCGCTCCGTGCGCCAAACACCCCTGCTGAGCTGCGGTACCAGGAAAGCCAACAAGCAACGAGGAACATTATTGAGCGCACAATCGGCGTGCTCAAACAACGATTCCGCTGTCTGGACCATTCCGGAGGAGCCCTGCAGTACTCGCCTGAGCAAGTTTCCAAATTCGTAGTGGTGTGCTGCATGTTGCACAACATGGCAATCCTCAGGACGCAGCCAATGCCACCAGGCCTTGCAGCACCACAAGAGGAGGAGGAGGAAGAGGAGGAACAGGCCGAGGACGATGATCAGCAGCAGCACCAAGGCAGGAGGGCGGCCCACAATGGTCAAACTGCAAGGGCCGTCCGTCAACGACTAATAGCAAGCCGCTTCTAGGGCCCCTGCCAGTGCTACAAACACGAATCAACCCAGCACGCAACCCCTAAGCCGGCCAAGGCACCAATAATTCCAACCACCAGCCATGTATATTTTGAATACAGAAACTTATTTATTGTACAAACTCTG
The DNA here is from genome assembly GCA_030390025.1 of Squalus acanthias. NCBI lineage: Eukaryota > Metazoa > Chordata > Chondrichthyes > Squaliformes > Squalidae > Squalus > Squalus acanthias. Next base: position 202,945,318 of record CM059426.1, read on the forward strand.
TGTGTGTCAATTCCTCATGACAAACTCATAGAAATAAACACAAAAAAACAGTCAATAACATAACTGGTTCTCACAACCTGGAGATAATGTCCAAAACACTAAACAAAAGTTGGGCCATGAACCTCGGCCTTTAATAAAAAAATGACCAGCATTTTGGCACACCTCCTACTTTTTGCCCTTCGAGGGTGATCTCCTTCCCTTGCGCACTTCCCCCCTTCTAACCCTACTGCTCCTCCGTAATGGGACCTCAGTGGCTGCAGCAAGGCTGGTGGAAGGCTGCTGCTTGTCAGACCCTGACACTGCAGATGCCCCTGAAGGCCGGCCTCGACCACTTCTGGGCCTGGAGGGCCCGGCTGCAGACTGCACCAACTCTGCATGGGCGGCAGCAGTCTGTCCTACAGGCGGTGGCAAGTGCAGTGGAGAAGTGACAGTGTTGGCAGCAGGAATGCTGTCATCGTGAGAGAGGACAGCAACTCCCTGCTCGCCCGACACACTGGCACTCCCACGGGGCAGCACTTCAGCATCCGGAGCAATTTGCCGGAGAACAGATTGCTGGCCTGCTGCGGCGCGGTGACAGCCCCGGGGACATGTGCACGAACCATCGAGGATGGCAGCAGTCAGTGCTCGCGTGGCCTCAATCTGAGTCTGCATGAGAGCAGGCTCAGATGGGTTCCTGGCAGCCAGTGACTGAATTGCAGCAGTAAGCTTTAGTGTGGCATCCGCCTGTGCTACAGCGAAGTGCTCCACACTCCTTGCCAGTGCCTCAATGCATTCGGGCACCCTTCCCACTGCACCCATGAGCTCAGTGTGCATGACCACCGCCTGGCTGTTCATTTCTGCAATCAGCCGCTCCTCCTCTGCGTCCATTGCATTAGGAGTGTCTGGCATACTCTCCCTCGGGGGAGAAGGCTCCCGTTCTTCCCTCCCCCCCCCATGGCGTTGCTGCAGCCCGCTGGGTCCTGGAACTTCACCATCATCAGTCCCTTCCCCCCTGCTCCCCCGTTCTTCCCTCCACCCCCCATGGCGTTGCTGCAGCCCGCTGGGTCCTGGAACTTCACCATCATCAGCCCCTTCCCCCCTGCTCCCCTCCGGGGAAGGCGTGTTCCCAGTGTGGCCATGGGCTTCCTCGGGAGAGGGTGGCACTGATGCTCCGGCTTCCTCTTCCTCCTCAGCTGCAGCATCACTCCCAGTGGCAGCTTCAGGGACCGTCTCCTCAGCTGGTGAATCACCATCTGAAAGCAGGGAGGTACAAGAGTGGCTTTAGCGTGAGGACAGGGTGGCAGTAAGGGAGGAATAAGTGCAGCGAGTTAGCAAGTTGGATTGAAAGTGTCAAAGGCTGGTATTGTGAGGGACAAGTGGAAGGACAGAGGACAAAAAGGTGATGACCTTACCATTGCTGTCCACAACGGGGTCGGCGTCTCCAGTGGCGACGGGACCGATCACCCGGCTTGCCACAATCCTGTGGACGCGCTCCTCCAGATCGCTGAGGGGTTGCAGCTGAAGCCGCCCTCCACCCGTCCGTTGCTGCTGTCTCCGATTATGAGCCAGCTTAGCCTGCAAGAAAAAGGACAGCATCTGAGTCAATATACAGCCATGGTCTTGCCTGATGTGCCTCTCATAGGTGAATAGCCCTTACAATATGCAGCCATGGTCTTGCCTGATGTGCCTCCCATAGGTGAATAGCCCTTACAATATGCAGCCATGGTCTTGCCTGATGTGCCTCCCATAGGTGAATAGCCCTTACTGTATGCAAAGTGTGGAATGTGTGTGTGTGTTTGATGAAAGGGCCATAGGTGTTGGATGAGTGTTGTGCATTGGGGTTTTAAGACCCTCTGGCCATAGAGTGAGGTTGAGATGGAGGGATGGAGAGGTATTGAGAAAAAGCCACTCACCCTGACGACCCGAGTGAGGTCGTTGAACTTTTTGCGGCACTGGACATGGGTCCTGGGCACCATGCTCCTGGAGGAGACGCTCTGAGCCACCTCCCTCCACACTCTTCTGAACTCGCGTGGCAAAGGCCTCCTGCCACTCTCTGGGAACAGCATGCATCGTCTGCGCTCCACTGCGTCAACCAGAGCATCCAAGGCCCGCTCGGTGAAGCGATGAGCGCGTTCTCTCACCCTCTCCATGCTTGGCAGCAAAATGGATTACAGGTCTCTCCAGGCTGAGATTCAAGGCTGCAATGAGCAGGGTGTGGCTGGGGAGCAAGTGGCCCCCCCCGCTTTAAGAAGTGTCCGGCGCCAGTGTGTCTGTGTTACCGCGCTAACTGGCAGCAGCTGCGCTGCGCTCGTGCGCTGAGTTAGCGCCTCACTCCTAGGCCTTTGCGCCTTAAGAGAGGTGTGCAGCGCCTAATTTAGCGCTCCACTCACCTCCCGGGGCGGTAAAAGTGAAGTTTCCTGTCAGTGCCGATAATTAGCGCCAGGCGCTAATATTTGCGCGCGGACGATATTTGCGCCCCAAATGGGGCGCGACCTAATTTCTACCCCTTACAGTCTTGGATACAGAACGGGTTCTGGTCCATACCATTGGCAGAGGAATCACAAGGAAATTCGCCTTTACTGTCAGGGATAGACAGGAATTTTATATCAGACTTTGCAGAGAAAGCATTGTGCCCCAAGAATTAGAAAAAAAACCTAATTTGAATTACAATTTAAGTTAAGCTGGTGTGTAAAAACTGAGAAGAACAACAAAAAAAGTTTGTTTAACAAAAGATTAAGTTTCGGTCTAAGATTTAACCTTGGAGTCGCGGTTGCTATGGTAAAATCTTCCAAAGCAATTTGATTTGATTTGCTTAAATCTGAAAAACTAATTTATAGTTATAGTATTTTGGAAAGACATCTGAAGAAAGGACAATAAGAAATATGATGTAATTTACTAGTTCTGCAAGCATGTGCTATTTTGTTTTGTTTTATCTGTTCTGTTCGTGTTTAGTTAAAGTGTGAAAACACAACTGCTTTTTTGGATCGGGAAAGTTTTTTTAAATTTACGTGAAGTGACGCAATTGCGTGCGCCTGACAATGTTTCGCTCCACCTTCTTAAAAAACCTGCAAAGGAGTTAACCCTTTCCACTGACAGCTGATTAAGTTCATCAAGCAACAACTTTAGTATGAAATTTAAAGATATTGGACATTATTAAATATAAGTTTCTTAATTTTAAGTTAATATGTCCCCACAGTGACAGAAGGAAAATTATGATTTGATAAATTAACCCCTTGGGCTCTAAGTAGAGTCACAATGGATTCTCTTCTTTCTTTTGTTATATGGAAGTTACTTTGTAAACTAATTGCAGCACTTCTGTCTCTAATGTTAAAACACTGTATAAGCCACCTAGCCTAAAAATCATTTGTTTCTGAAATTGGAATTGATAAGATAAATTGATAGAAATGAAATTGAACATTGACAAAACCTATCAGTTCAACAATACTGCTGTTTGGATTTTGGGATAATTTTGTAATAACAAAATGGACTCAGGCACTATATATATATTGGGTTACTTTTGGGAAAATAAAAGATCCTCTAAAATAATGATAAATAAAAAGTGTTAGTAACTTGGACCTAGTGAGAATGTTTGATCTATGTTTTCAATCTTAAATATTATACTGGACAGTAAAGTTACTCCAGGGCTCATGAATGAGATATGAATGGTAATTAATGGGATGTGTAAGATAGAAACAGGAGAAATTGCACTGCTGAATGGGAATTTAAAAAAACTTGCTAGTGAAAGTCAGGAAAGTGCAGCTAAGAATAGTAAATTGATAGCTTTCCCTTGGAGACATTTGTGTCCCTGCCTATAATGAACTTTTTAAGAAAACTGAATTTGATAGCCTGGCCACTATCCAAGATATCGGGACCATGCAGAGGAAGATGAACAAAGACAATCTTTTGATAAGATGCCTGGGAGCCCGAGAGGGGCACATGTGGCATGATATTGAGATACCGGTATGAGTGTGCAAATGTGATTTGTTACGTATGAAGCGATTACCATCTGGAAATGTATGTTGAATTTGCACTGAAGAACGGGTCTCAGACATGCTCAGTTACTTGACAACAGCAAAACATGAAATGGTTAATGTGGCTCAGGAGAGCGAGACAACTTTTAAAGCATTGACACATACTCCATCGAGAAACTATCTAATTAATGAAACAATCAGAATAGAGTTAAACACACTGGTACCTGTTAGAGGGATTGAAATTGAAGTTGAAGTGGAGAGTTACCTGGAATCTGAATTGGGACAATTGAGGGCTAAGGAGAAATCATGCTTAGCAAGAATTATCCACAAGATGGATACGAGTAAAAGAGAGATCTGGAGAATCTTTTAAGTCCATGATTTGTTGATTAGATGTTAAACTGTAATGTTGCTTGAAATTGTAAGACTGAATTTAACTGTGACTGTAATAATTGTGTTTTGTAGGTAACAGAGCGTGGGAAAAACCAGTGCGAATCCAGTATGAGGTGGTTTTGGTAGTGCCTCCTGTGTCACTACTACCGCAACTACCATGCTTTACAGGTCTAACAGGACCTGTCCCGTTAACCAACACATTTTACATAATATCGAAACCTATGCTCAAGTGAAACTGACAGGATATGAGGTACTTAAGTATGAGCTGCACAATTATGTGGCACAATTCGGATACGACATTCCCCTGTTGTCTAAGGTTATCAGTGAGCTCATGATGCGACTGAACTCCTCCCTAAAGCATTTTTATGTTCTGAAGGAAGACAACTCGAGAATAGATATTGAAATTGACAGCATAGGGGACAACTCACACTGGTGGGATAATTGGGCTTAATATATCAGCACACACTTAGATTTGTATTATTTCACACGCTCTGGTAGTTCTCCAACTTGTAATGATAGTGTATTTGATATATGTAACCTATGTAGTAAGATACACAAGCCAATTGGGTACTCATGCCCATGACTAACCAGCACTAACAAATTGAGCACACCGAAAGAGAAGATCCAAAGCAATGTAGAGGACACCCCAGGCGGGGTAACATCAGGAAGATAGAAGAAACAGAGGATACCCCAGGCGGGGCAGAATTGGAACACCGGAATGGACTATTAGAAAGGAGAAATCTTCAAAACTCCCTACTAACTGATGCCCAAGTTGAGAGAGAGCAATAAGAACTAGCTAGATTAGTCAAGAGCCGATTGTGAGAAGTCAATAAGGGTTATTTCCTTCTCAAAGAAGGGAATTGTAAGAAATAGCTGTTAGATTCAAAGATGGGTTTTAATTCTTAGAACAGAAACTGACAACATGCAGCCACGAATAGATAGCAGAAATGCCAGCAAGGTCGAATATCAAGCATCAAAAGACAAATAGAAGTGATAAGAGAATAATAAACTGCAAAACAACACAGGGTGGGGGGGTAATAGACAGAGAAAAAAGTAAAAAAAAAAAAATTTTGAAGGACTTATACGTGTTGGTAATCATAGATATGTTTTCAAGATGGGTTGAAGCTTTTCCATGTAAAAAGAATGATGCTGTAACAGTTGCAAAGTGTTTGTTAAAAGAAATCATACCAAGGTTTGGAATACCTATGCAACTTTCATGCGACAATGGATCACATTTTACTGGAATGATCATAAAGGAACTATGTAAGGCTTTGCAGATTAATCAGCATTTCCACTGCAGTTATCATCCGCAATCCGCGGGATTAGTAGAAAGATATAACGGAATGCTGAAGAATAAACTTTCTAAACTTTGCAATGAAACTGGACTAAAATGGGTTGAACTGTTACCCTTAGCATTGATGGTAATGCGAGCAGCAACTAACAGGACAACTGGACTGTCGCCACATGAGATTGTTATGGGACGACCCCAAAGGCTGCCATTCTCAGCACCCTTTACGGTTAAACAAATGGACATTCATAAAATGGATGAAAATATGCTAAACTATTGCATTGCATTAACTAGATGTATTTCCAGCTTTCACCAACAGGTAAAGGAAGCTCAAACGGAACCGGCCGAAGGAAAGTGCCATAACTTGGAACCAGGAGATGACGTCTACGTAAAGGTCTATAAGAGGAAGAACGGTCTGCAGCCACGCTTTGAAGGGCCATATCAAGTACTCTTGACAACAAATACAGCTGTAAAGGTCAAGGAAAGACCTACTTGGATCCACGCATCCCATTGCAAGAAAGTATCAGATAAGGACAGTTGAATTTGAAAAGACTTAAACAATGAAGCTGTTATTTACGTTTTACCTACTAATCGGACTGATATGTATAGCCTGCCAAGGGAGAGGAAAAAACCCCGAAAGAAACGAGAATTACATATGAACACCTTTTTGTATATGTCATATAAGTATGCCAAAAAAAAGTGGGATAAACGCCTGTTGGGTATGTAGCCATATTCCTACCCATGTGAAAAGAGGAATACCTCTGCGACTGATACCCTTGAACCTCACAGATACGGCAGAATGGATAATTAATAAAAATCATACGAAACAGAAAGATACCACCCTATCCACCTTCGGGAAAGAATGGGAACAAAAGTGGTCTAGCCTAAGAAACGAGTTTAAGGGGGGAGGATATTTGTTAGAAAATTTTAAAGGATGGTACAAGCCAACGTATGATTATACGAAAGAACCTCCTTTTCTAGCCCTTACCAATACATCGGGAAAGGGCCGACCAATCGGGGATATATGCTGGGAACGCAATCTAGGACAGACTAAAGGGAACAGAGTTAATATGGGGAAAAGTCATTGCATACAAAAGTTTATTACGTACAAGGCAGGAAGTTCCATGGAAAGCTGGTGGTTCAATACTACCAGTTTGATGAATTTGACTAATAACAGACCATGGAATGGGACTAAACGATTGAATACTGACAATCAGATGGGTTTTACCGTTTTCCGCACCAACGTGAACCCTGATCGAGGTGTTTAAGATGATTAAAAGATTTGATAGGTTAGGCAAGGTAGTCATACCTGAAGTAAGTATAATGATACAGAAAGAAATAAATGACGAAGAAGAAAAGTATGGTCCCTTCGGGGAGGAACTGAGGCAATTGAATAACATACAATTTTGAGGATTAGACAATCTAGACAAAATATACATATAGATATATATACATTTTTGCATGCTCCCCACTTTCGGTAAACATTCTTCCACCCACATGGGATCTGCAGGCTAGGGAAAGAGAGAGGACTCCTTTCAACTGCCGGTGACGTCGACCTTGTATATCACTTGGTCCGCACTCTGGAGGCTCACGTAAAAGCACTTGTGCTTAGGAGAACCCCACAGGTCAGGTATAAACTGTGTGGGTCATGAATCAGTCCTCCTCTATAAGCTGCAGTTCCCTAGGAGAACCCCACAGGTTAGGCATAAACTGTGTGGGCCATGACTTAGAACTCCTCTATGAGCTGCTGTACCCTATCTCCTTAGAGGGTGTATAGCGACACCTGAACTGCAGGCTAGTAAAAGCTGCAGGAAAAGTTAGAGAACAGCAGACTCACTCTGGAGCATGCACGATGCCGAGATCTCGGTGAATCGCTCATTTAGTGAGTTGTCCACACCGCAGGTAAAGGCTAGGACAGACAGTGAATGGGTGACCAAGAAGCAGGGCAATATCAGGAAGGTAGTGCAGGAGTCCCCTGTGGTCATCTCCCTCCAAAACAGGTATGCCGCTTTGGATACTGTTGGGGGAGATGGCCTACCAGGGGAAGGCACTAGCAGCCAGGTTCATGGCACCATGGCTGGCTCTGCTGCACAGCAGGGCGGGAAAAAGAGTGGTAGGGCTATAGTGATAGGGGACTCAATTGTAAGGGGAATAGACAGGAGTTTCTGTGGCCGCAACCAAGATTCCAGGATGGTATGTTGCCTCCCTGGTGCAAGGGTCAAGGATGTCTCGGAGCGGCTGCAGAACATTCTGAAGAGGGAGGGTGAACAGCCAGCTGTCGTGGTGCATGTAGGTACCAACGATATAGGTAAAAAGCGGGAAGAGGTCCTACAAGCAGAATTTAGGGAGCTAGGAGCTAAATTAAAAAGTAGGACCTCTAAGGTAGTAATCTCTGGATTGCTACCAGGGCCACGTGCTAATCAGAATAGAGAGAACAGGATAGTGAGATTGAATACGTGGCTTGAGCAGTGGTGCAGGAGGGAGGGATTCAAATTCCTGAGGCATTGGAGCCAGTTCTGGGGGAAGTGGGACCTGTACAAAAGGGACGGTCTGCACTTGGGCAGGACTGGAACCGATGTCCTCGGGGTAATATTTGCTAAAGCAGTTCGGGAGGATTTAAACTAATATGGCAGGGGAATGGGAACCTATGTAGCGAAACAGGGGGAAGTAATATGCAGTCAGAAACAAATGTTAGAAGGGTGAGAAACAATAGGGGAAGGCCGAGTAAACAAAGGCAAGAAACACAAAGGGCCATACTAAATCATAAGTCTAAAAGGACAAAGGATGTTAATAAAACAAGCCTAAAGGCTCTGTGTCTTAATGCAAGGAGTATCCGTAATAAGGTGGATGAATTGACTGTGCAAATAGATGTTAACGGATACGATGTGATTGGGATTACGTGGCTCCAGAACAATCAAGGCTGGGAACTGAACATCCAGGGGTATTCAACATTCAGAAAGGATAGAATAAAAGGAAAAGGGGGTGGGGTAGCATTGCTGGTTAAAGAGGAGATTAATGCAATAGCTAGGAAGGACATCAGCTTGGAGGATGTGGAATCAATATGGGTTGAGCTGCAGAACACCAAAGGGCAGAAAACGTTAGTGGGAGTTGTGTACAGACCTCCAAACAGCAGTAGTGAGGTGGGGGAGGGTATGAAACAGGAAATCAGAGGTGCGTGCAAAAAAGGCACGGCAGTTATCATGGGTGACTTTAATATGCATATAGATTGGGCTACTCAAACTGGAAGCAATACGGTGGAGGAGGATTTCCTGGAGTGTTTAAGGGATGGTTTCCTAAACCAATATGTTGAGGAACCAACTCGAGGGGAGGCCATCCTGGACTGGGTGTTGTGTAATGAGGAGGGACTAATCAGCAATCTTGTGGTACGAGGCCCCCTGGGGAAGAGTGACCATAGTATGGTGGAGTTCTACATTAGGATGGAGAAGGAAACAGTTAAGTCAGAGACCATGGTCCAGAACTTAAATAAGGGCAACGTTGAGGGTATGAGGCATGAATTGGCGAGGTTAAATTGGCAAGCGATATTTAAGGGGCTATCAGTGGAAGGGCAATGGCAGACATTTAGAGATCGCATGGATGAACTACAACAATTGTACATCCCGGTCTGGCGTAAAAATAAAAAAGGGAAGGTGGCTCAACCATGGCTAACAAGGGAAATCAGGGATAGTATTAAAACCAAGGAAGTTGCATACAAATTGGCCAGAAGTAGCAGCAAACCCGGGGACTGGGAGAACTTCAAAACTCAGCAGAGGAGGACGAAGGGTTTGATTAGGGCAGGGAAAATAAAATATGAAAGGAAGCTTGCAGAGAACATTAAAATGGACTGCAAAAGCTTCTATAAATATGTAAAAAGAAAGAGGTTAGTAAAAACAAACGTAGGTCCCCTGCAGTCGGAAACAGGGGAAGTCGTAATGGGGAACAAGGAAATGGCAGATCAATTGAACAAGTACTTTGGTTCGGTGTTTACTGTGGAGGACACACACAACCTGCCGGAAATAAAAGGGGTCAGAGGATCTGGTAAGAGGGAGGAGCTGAGGGAAATCCTTATTAGTCAGGAAAAGGTATTGGGGAAATTGATGGGACTGAAGGCTGAAAAATCCCCGGGGCCTGATGGTCTGCATCCCAGAGTACTTAAGGAGGTGGCCTTGGAAATAGTGGATGCATTGACGATCATTTTCCAACATTCCTTAGACTCTGGATCAGTTCCGATGGAGTGGAGGGTGGCCAATGTAACCCCTCTTTTTAAAAAAGGAGGGAGGGAGAAAGCAGGGAATTATAGACCGGTCAGCCTGACATCGGTTGTGGGTAAAATGATGGAAGCAATTATTAAAGATGTCATAACAGACCATTTGGAAAGTGGCGACATGATAGGTCCAAGTCAGCATGGATTTGTGAAAGGGAAATCATGCTTGACAAATCTTCTGGAATTTTTTGAGGATGTTTCCAATAGGGTGGACAGGGGGGAACCAGTAGATGTGGTGTATTTGGACTTTCAGAAGGCCTTCGACAAGGTCCCACACAAGAGATTGGTGAGCAAAGTTAAAGCACATGGGATTGGGGGTAATGTGTTGACGTGGATTGAGAACTGGTTGGCACACAGGAAACAAAGAGTAGGAGTAAATGGGTACTTTTCAGAATGGCAGGCAGTGACCAGCGGGGTACCGCAGGGTTCGGTGCTGGGACCCCAGCTGTTTACATTATATATTAATGATTTGGACGAAGGGATTAAATGTAATATCTCCAAATTTGCGGATGACACTAAATTGGGAGGCAGTGTGAACAATGAGGAGGATGCTAGGAGGCTACAGAGTGACTTGGACAGGTTGGGTGAATGGGCAAATGTATGGCAGATGAAGTACAATGTGGATAAATGTGAGGTTATCCACTTTGGTGGTAAAAATAGAGAGGCGGACTATTACATGAATGGTGGCAGATTAGGGAAAGGGGACGTGCAACGAGACCTGGGCGTCATGGTACATCAGTCACTGAAGGTGGGAATGCAAGTGCAGCAGGCAGTCAAGAAAGCAAACGGAATGATGGCCTTCATAGCAAGGGGATTTGAGTACAGGAGTAGGGAGGTGATGCTACAGTTGTACAGGGCCTTGGTGAGGCCACACCTGGAGTATTGTGCGCAGTTTTGGTCTCCTAACTTAAGGAAGGACATTCTTGCTATTGAGGGAGTGCAGCGAAGGTTCACTAGATTGATTCCTGGGATGGCCGGACTGACATATCAAGAAAGATTGGGTCAACTGAACTTGTATCCTCTGGAGTTCAGAAGAATGAGGGGGGATCTTATAGAGACATTTAAAATCCTGACTGGTTTAGACAAATTAGATGCGGGCAGAATGTTCCCAATGGTAGGGAAAACTAGAACCAGGGGTCACAGTCTAAGGATTAAGGGGAAGCCATTTAGGACTGAGCTGAGGAGGAACTTCTTCACCCAGAGAGTGGTGAATCTATGGAATTCTCTTCCACAGAAGGTTGTTGAGGCCAGTTCGCTAAATATATTCAAAAGGGAGTTAGATATAACACTCACAACTAAGGGGATCAAGGGGTATGGCGAGAAAGCAGGAATGGGGTACTGAGGTAGCATGTTCAGCCATGAACGCATTGAATGGCGGTGCAGGCTCGAAGGACCGAATGGTCTACTCCTGTACCTATTTTCTATGTTTCTATGTTTCTAATACCAGCCTTTGACACTTTCAATCCAACTTGCTAACTCGCTGCACTTATTCCTCCCTTACTGCCACCCTGTCCTCACGCTAAAGCCACTCTTGTACCTCCCTGCTTTCAGATGGTGATTCACCAGCTGAGGAGACGGGCCCTGAAGCTGCCACTGGGAGTGATGCTGCAGCTGAGGAGGAAGAGGAAGCCGGAGCATCAGTGCCACCCTCTCCCGAGGAAGCCCATGCCCACACTGGGAACACGCCTTCCCTGGAGGGGAGCAGGGGGGAAGGGGCTGATGATGGTGAAGCTCCAGGACCCAGCGGGCTGCAGCAACGCCATGGGGGGGGGGTAGGGAAGAACGGGGGCCTTCTCCCCAGAGGGAGAGTATGCCAGACACTCCTACTGCAATGGACGCAGAGGAGGAGCGGCTGATTGCAGAAATGAACAGCCAGGCGGTGGGCATGCACACTGAGCTCATGGGTGCAGTGGGAAGGGTGCCCGAATGCATTGAATCACTGGCAAGGAGTGTGGAGCACTTCGCTGTAGCACAGGCGGATGCCACACTAAAGCTTAGTGCTGCAATTCAGTCACTGGCTGCCAGGAACCCATCTGAGACTGCTCTCATGCAGACTCAGATTGAGGCCACGCGAGCACTGACTGCTGCCATCCTCGATGGTTCGTGCACATGTCCCCGGGACTGTCACCGCGCCGCAGCAGGCCAGCAATCTGTTCTCCGGCAAATTGCTCCGGATGCTGAAGTGCTGCCCCGTGGGAGTGCCAGTGTGTCGGGCGAGCAGGGAGTTGCTGTCCTCTCTCACGATGACAGCATTCCTGCTGCCAACACTGTCACTTCTCCACTGCACTTGCCACCGCCTGTAGGACAGACTGCTGCCGCCCATGCAGAGTTGGTGCAGTCTGCAGCCGGGCCCTCCAGGCCCAGAAGTGGTCGAGGCCGTCCTTCAGGGGCATCTGCAGTGTCAGGGTCTGACGAGCAGCAGCCTTCCACCAGCCTTGCTGCAGCCACTGAGGTCCCATTACGGAGGAGCAGTAGGGTTAGAAGGGGGGAAGTGCGCAAGGGAAGGAGATCACCCTCGAAGGGCAAAAAGTAGGAGGTGTGACAAAATGCTGGTCATTTTTTTATTAAAGGCCGAGGTTCATGGTCCAACTTTTGTTTAGTGTTTTGGACATTATCTCCAGGTTGTGAGAACCAGTTATGTTATTGACTGTTTTTTTGTGTTTATTTCTATGAGTTTGTCATGAGGAATTGACACACACAGAGTTTGTAAAATAAATAAGTTTCTGTATTCAAAATATACATGGCTGGTGGTTGGAATTATTGGTGCCTTGGCCGGCTTAGGGGTTGCGTGCTGGGTTGATTAGTGTTTGTAGCAATGGCAGGGGCCCTAGAAGCGGCTTGCTATTAGTCGTTGACGGACGGCCCTTGCAGTTTGACCATTGTGGGCCGCCCTCCCGCCTTGGTGCTGCTGATGATCATCGTCCTCGTCCTCTTCCTCCTCTTCCTCCTCCTCCTCTGGTGGTGCTACAAGGCCTGGTGGCATTGGCTGGGTCCTGAGGATTGCCATGTTGTGCAACATGCAGCACACGACTACGAAGTTCGAAACTTGCTCAGGCGAGTACTGCAGGGCTCCTCCGGAATGGTCCAGACAGCGGAACCGTTGTTTCAGCACGGCGATTGTGCGCTCAATAATGTTCCTGGTTGCTTGATGGCTTTCATTGTACCGCAGCTCAGCAGGGGTGTTTGGCGTACGGAGCGGTGTCATCAGCCAGGTGCTCAATGCGTACCCCTTGTCCCCCAGAAGCCAACCAACTGGCTGATGCGGTGCCTCGAAAACTTCTGCCACAGTAGTCTGGCGCAGGATGAAAGCATCGTGGCAGCTGCCCGGATAGTGGGCATTGACAGCGAGTATCACCTGTCTGTGCTCACAGACCAACTGCACATTCAAGGAATGGAACCCCTTTCTGTTCCTGAATTCCTCTGCATTCTCTCGCGGAGCACGCAAAGCCACATGCGTGCAGTCAATGGCGCCCTGCACCATGGGGAAGCCCGCTACCCTCGCAAAGCCCAGAGCACGGTCACGCTGCTTGTCTGGGGTCATAGGGAAAGAGATGAAGTCTCGTCTCCTTCTGAAGAGGTTATTGGTGACCTGCCGGATGCAGCGATGCACCGCAAACTGGAAGATATTGGCGAGGTCCCCAACAGCAGCTTGGAATGAGCCAGTGGCGTAGAAGTTCAAAGCCACTGTGACCTTCACTGCCACCGACAGAGACGTCCTGGACCTCAGCTGAGGCTGCAGATCTGGCTGCAGCAGGTGGCAGAGCTCAGTGACCACCTCCTTGCTGAATCGCAGCCTTCGCAAACACAGCTCCTCGGACATATGGATGTAGGAGAGCTGTTCACGATATACCCTGGGAGGGTAAGCTCTCCTGTACATGCGCCTGATGGCCCTCCTCCGTCTGGCCATCATTGCCACTCTCTGTCTGCGTCTCACTATCCTCCGATTCAGCTGGAGCAGGACGACGCCCCCAATCAGTGCAGCCCCCATATTCTCTTTGCCAGAAAAGTAATGAGGTACAGCAACTAAAGTAGCAACAAAGTTAGGATGAACTAGGCAAAACTACCTCACAAAGCGTTGAGTCAATGTAGAAGTCTCTCTCTCTCTCTCTCCGAATCTCTCTCTCTCTCTCAGAACGAGTGGTGCATAAATGTCGACCACAGAAAAAACAGGAAGAGGCCCCCTTTAAATAGCGCCCCCCCCAGCCCCACACCGATTGATAACGTTCCAGTCTTCCGGTCGTTGGAAGCGCCAGGCGGTAAGGCAGGGGGCGCCACTCAATTTCCGCTCCGGGGCGCCCCAAGGGCGTTGCACCATGGAATGACGTCACAATCTGCGCGCGCAGGTGGTCGCAGCGGTAAGTTTTAGCGCCGCCGCACAATCTCAAGTTAAGTTCTCGAGCGGCGCAAACAGCGCTGCGCCCGGGCGTTAGCGGCTTAACGCCCCATTAGCGCCCTCTTAAGGCGCTAACGGGAGGCGCAACCAAGTGAATTTTTACCCCTTGGTTCCCCATTATTTCCGGAATGTTTTTTGTGTCTTCTACCGTGAAGACAGATACAAAGGGCTGGATTTTCAATGACCCGTGGAGTCGGGTTTGGAGGCGTGTGGGGGGTTAAAATAGCGAAAAGTGGCGGGTGGACCTGATCCTGACTCCATTCCGCCTCCACGCAATTTTGACAAAATCAGTCGCGGGGTTCCCGACTCCAAGAGGCGGGAGAGGCCATTAAAGCCCTTAACAAGCCTTAAATTGGCTCTGTAATGCCATTTTGAAACGTTTTAGCTAGTTTAACCCTTTTCTGACGTGAAGCACGCCTGATGTGAAACACGCCAGTGAAACCTGGCGGGAGCACAAGTGGATAGCTGACTATCAGCTGCAGGTGCACTATTACAACGGAGATGTGATGAAGGTAGTAGTAGTATTGTGATGAAGGTAGTAGTAGTATTAGGTCTGAAAGTCGCCTCTGATGCTGCTGCATTGAATGTCTTCAGAGACTGCCTGGGAGGACTTGGTTGTCAAAAAAATTCTCTCTCTCTCTCTCTCTGAGATGCTGTTCATTTTGCATCCAGGTCCTCTCACAGCAAAGGCCAGGCAATCTCTGAGACCAGGCAGTCTCTGACCTGCAATGATGACATCATCAGAGGTGACTTTCAGACTGAAACCACTAATTAGTTCATGGGTTCCCACATGCTGGAACTCAATTGCCCAATTAAGTGAAAATTGCATCAATCTCCCACATCTAATTGCAGGTGGGTGGATAACACGAAATGCGGATGACACGACCCCAACCCGCCCCAGTATCAAAATCCAGCCCAAAGTATTTGTTTAATGTCTCTGCCATTTCCTTATTGCCCAATATAATTTCTCCTGTCTCATGGGCCCACGTTTACTTTCACTAATCTCTTCCTATTTACATACCTATAGAAATGTTTACAATCTCTTTCTATGTCTCTTGCTAATTTACTCTCATAATCTATTTTCTCTTTCCTGATCAATTTCTTGGTTCTCCTTTGCTGAATTTTAAAATCCTCCCAATCCTCAGGCTTACTACTCTTTTTGGCAACATTTTAAGCTTCTTCCTTTGATCTAATACTATCTTTAACTTCCCTTGTTAGCCACGGTTGGACCACTTTTCCTCTGGGGTTTTTGTGCCTTAAAGGAATGTATATTTGTTGTAAATTATGTATTACTTCTTTAAATGCTAGCCATTGCTTGTCTACCGTGATATCTTTGAATGTAGTTTCCCAATCTACCTTAGTCAACTTGCCCCTCATACCTATGTCGTTTGCTTTGTTTAGATTTAAGACCCTAGTTTCGGACTTAACTAAATCACTTTCAAACTCAATATAAAATTCTATCATATTATGGTCACTCTTCCCTAAAGGCCCCTTTACTACAAGGTTATTTAAAAAAAAATTATTCATTTTTATGGGATGTGGGCATCGCTGGCAAGGCCAACATTTATTGCCCATTCCTAATTGCCCTTGAGAAGGTGGTGGGAAGCCGCCTTCTTGAACCGCTGCAGTCCGTGTGGTGAAGGTACTCCCACAGTGCTGTTAGGTAGGGAGTTCCAGGATTTTGACCCAGCGACGATGAAGGATCGGCGATATACTTCTAAGTCAGGATGGTGTGTGACTTGGGGACCTTGGAGGTGGTGGTGCTCCCATGCGCCTGATGCCCTTGTCCTTCTAGGTGGAAGAGGTCGCGGGTTTGGGAGGTGCTGCCGAAGAAACCTTGGCAAGTTGCTGCAGTGCATCTTGTAATGGTACACACTGCAGCCATGGTACGCCGGTGGTGGAGGGAGTGAATGGTTAAGGTGCTAGATGGGGTGCAATCAAGTGAGCTGCTTTGTCCTGGATGGTGTCGAGCTTCTTGAGTGTTGTTGGAGCTGCACTTATCCAGGCAAGTGGAGAGTATTCCATCACACTCCTGACTTGTGCCTTGTAGATGGTGGAAAGGCTTTGGGGAGTCAGGAGGTGAGACACTTGCCGCAGAATACCTAGCCTCTGACCTGCTCTTGTTGCCAGTGTATTTATGTGGCTGGTCCAGTTAAGTTTCTGGTCAATGGTGACCCCCCCAGGATGTTGATGGTGGGGGATTCGGCGATGGTAATACCGTTGAATGTCAAGGGGCGATGGTTAGACTCTTGCTTGTTGGAGATAGTCATTGCCTGGCATTTGTGTGGCGCGAATGTTACCTGCCACTAATCAGCCGAAGCCTGAACGTCATCCAGGTCTTGTTACATAGATACATAGATACATAGAAGATAGGAGCAGGAGTAGGCCATCCGGCCCTTCGAGCCTGCTCCGCCATTTAATGAGATCATGGCTGATCCTCCAATTCAGTATCCTGTCCCCGCCTTCTCTCCGTAACCCTTAACCCCTTTTGCCTGTAGAAATATATCTAATTCCCTCTTAAATATATTTAATGAGCTGGCGTACACTGCCCTCTGTGGCAATGAGTTCCACAGGTTCACCACCCTCTGAGTGAAGAAATTCCCCCTCATTTCTGTCCTAAATGGTTTAGCCCTTATCCTTAAATTATGTCCTCTAGTTCTGTTCTCACCCGCCAAGGGAAACATTCCTTCTGCATCTAGTCTGTCTAGACCTGTCAGAATTTTATACACTTCTATGAGGTCCCCTCTCAATCTTCTAAACTCCAGTGTGTACATCCCTAAACTACATAGTCTCTCCTCATAGGTCAATCCCGCCATTCCTGGTATCAACCTGGTGAATCGCCGCTGCACCCCCTCCATGGCAAGAACATCTTTCCTCAGATGAGGCGACCAAAACTGTACACAGTACTCGAGGTGTGGTCTCACCAGTGCCCTGTACAGCTGCAGCAAGGTATCCCTGTTCCTGTATTCCAACCCTTTTGCTATGAAGGCCAGCATACTGTTTGCCTTCTTGACCGCCTGTTGCACCTGCATGCTCGCCTTCAGTGACTGGTGTACAAGAACACCCAGGTCTCTCTGTACTTCCCCCTCTCCCAATTTATTGCCATTTAAATAATAATTTGCCCTCCCGTTCCTGCACCCAAGGTGGATAACTTCGCACTTGTCCACATTATAGTGCATCTGCCATTTATCCGCCCAATCACCCAGTCTGTCCAAATCGCTCTGGAGCTTCCTGGTCTCCTCCTCTGAGCCCACCCCCCCTCCTAGTTTAGTGTCGTCTGCAAATTTGGAAATGCTGCATCCGACTCCCTGATCCAGGTCATTAATGTAAATTGTGAACAGCTGGGGACCCAGGACAGATCCCTGCGGTACCCCACTTGTTACTGCCTGCCATTCAGAAAATGAGCCGTTTATTCCAACTCTCTGTTTTCTATCTGACAGCCAGTTCTCTATCCACGTCAATACTTTCCCCTTTATCCCATGAGCTTCAATTTTCCATGCTAATCTTTTATGTGGGACCTTGTCGAAGGCCTTTTGGAAGTCCAGGTACACCACATCTACTGGCTCTCCCCCATCTATTTTACCAGTTACTCCCTCAAAAAATTCCAATAGATTAGTCAAGCACGATTTACCCTTTGTAAATCCATGTTGACTCTGTCCTATCCTGTCCCCATTTGCTAAGTGCTCCGCTATTTCATCCTTAATGATGGACTCCAGCATTTTGCCCACAACTGATGTAAGGCTTACAGGTCTGTAATTACCTGCTTTTTCCCTACCCCCCTTTTTGAATAGTGGGGTAACGTTAGCTACCCTCCAATCCATGGGCACTGTTCCCGAGTCTAATGAATTCTGAAAAATCATACTTAGTGCATCCGCTATCTCTAGGGCCACCTCCTTCAGTACCCTAGGATGCATGTTATCAGGCCCTGGGGATTTGTCCGCCTTCAATCCCTTTAGCTTCCTTAACACCATATCCTTAGAGATATTGATTTGCGTCAGTTCCTCCTTTGCCAATGTCCCTATTTTTCCCGATATCCCGGGGAGGTTTTTTGTGTCTTCCCTCGTAAAGACTGACCCAAAGTATGCATTTAGTTGGTCTGCCATTTCCTTATTTCCCGTTATATATTCCCCCGTATCTGACTGCAATGGACCAACTTTGGTTTTCACCAGTCTTTTCCTCTTGATATACTTATAAAAGCTTTTGGAGTTAGTTTTTATATTTTCCGCCAGCTTGCTTTCGTAAGCTATTTTGCCCCTCTTGATTAAGCCCTTTGTCCTCCTTTGCTCTATCTTAAACTGTTCCCAATCTTCCGCTCTGGCGCTTTTTTTGGCTATTTTATACGCCCTATCTTTGGATTTTATGCTGTCTCTAATTTCCCCTGTTATCCACGGTTGAGTCACCTTTTTAGATTTCCTTTTATGCCAGATTGGTATAAACAATTTTTGCAATTTTGTCATTCTATCTTTAAATGCTTGCCATTGTTTATCTACCTCCAGTCCTCCCAGGAACGTTGTCCAATCAGACCTACTCAGTTCCCGTCTAATGGCATCATAATTCCCCTTGTTTAAATTCAGGACCTTAGTCTCTGAGTCAATTTCTTCGCTCTCCATTTCGAGTGAGAAATCGATCATGTTATGATCGCTCTGACCCAAGGGTCCCCGTACAACAAGATTACTAATTAGTCCCTTCTCATTGCACAGTACCCAGTCCAATATAGCCTGTTCCCGAGTTGGTTCCTCGACATATTGATCCAGATAACCATCCCTTAAACACTCAAGGAATTCCTCCTCCTCATTATTTTTACTGATTAGGCTAGTCCAATCTATATGTAAGTTAAAGTCACCTATGATGACAGCTGTGCTCTTATTGCACACTTCTCTAATTTCCCTCGTGATGCCCTCCCCAACCTCTATTTTACTATTTGGAGGCCTATATACCACTCCTATTAATGTTTTTCGCCCCTCGCTATTTCTTAGCTCCACCCATATAGATTCTGTATTAACTGAGTTAATATCCTTCCTTTCAATTGCATTTATCCCCTCTTTTACCAGCAATGCTACCCCTCCTCCCTTTCTTTTTTGTTGATCCTTCCTAAATACTGAATACCCCTGTATGTTAAGCTCCCAGCCCTGCTCACCCTGCAACCATGTTTCCGTAATCCCAATTAGATCATAATTATTAACCTCTATTTCCACAGCTAATTCATCTACCTTGTTCCTGATGCTTCTCGCATTAAGGTATAAAACCCTCAGGCTTTTTTTATGCTCACATTTTTTATGAATTAGTTTGGCCCTTTGTTTTTTGTTCCTCACCCTTTTACCATTTATTTCTGTCTGCCTTTCACTTTCCTCTATTTCACTACATAGGTTTCTAGCCCCCTGCCATACTAGTTTAAATGCTCCCGAACTGCTTTATCAAAAATTACCCCGAGAACATCAGTTCCATTTTTGCACAGGTGTAGACCGTCCCTTTTGTATAGGTCACACCTACCACAAAACTGGTTCCAATGCCTCAAAAATTTAAAACCCTCCCTCTTACACCACTGCTCAAGCCATGTATTTAGCCTAACTATCCTGTTCTCTGTACTCTTACTAGCACGTGGCACTGGTAGTAATCCAGAGATTACTACCTTCGAGGTGCTACTTTTTAGCTTGGCTCCTAACTCCCTAAATTCTACTTGTAGGACCTCTTCCCTTTTTTTAGCTACGTCGTTGGTACCAACATGTATCACGACAACTGGCTGTTCCCCCTCCCCCTCCAGAATGTTCTGCACCCGCGCCGAGACATCCTTGACCCTTGCACCAGGGAGGCAACATACCATCCTGGAGTCTCGGTCGCGACCACAGAAACCCCTATCTATTCCCCTTACAATCGAATCCCCTATTACTATAGCCCTGCCACTCTTTTTCCCTCCCTTCTTTGCAACAGAGCCAGTCATGGTGCCATGAGCCTGGCTGCTGGTGCCTTCCCCCGATGAGTCATCCCCCCCGACAACAGCACCTAAGGCGGTGAACCTGTTGCTAAGGGAGACAACCCCAGGGGATTTCTGCACTACCTTCCTGCCCTTGCTCTGCCTTTTGGTCACCCATGTACTATCTACGCTGGCCTTAACCTGCGGTGTGACCAACTCACTAAATGTGCTATCCACAACCCTCTCAGAATCGTGGATGCTCCAAAGTGAGTCCATCCGCAGCTCAAGGGCCGTCATGCGGTCCCACATGAGCTGCAGCTGGACACACTTCCCGCACACATGGTTGTCAGGGACACAGGAAGCGTCCCTGATTTCCCACATGTTACAGGAGGAGCATGACACAGGTCCGAGCTCTACTGCCATGACTTAACCGTTATATTACTTTTTAATTTTCTAGTTTTAGTTTATTTATTGACTTTTGTTTTCCCGAAGCTTACTTAGACCAATGTATACTGTACTCCTCTTATTCCTTTTTAAACTAACCAAATCCCACTAGTTTTAGTTTTACTTTCTAGGAGCCACCACCCTCCTTAAATGCCGTTCACCTGGGTGCTTCCCACCTGGTCCGCTTCCGGTCTCGTCTCTCCCGACAACAGCCTGTGAAGAAAAGCCCGCGAAAGTGAGTTCAAATACTCACAGCACCTCACAGCACCTCCGGTCTCGTCGCTCCCGACAACAGCCTGTGAAGAAAAGCCCGCGAAAGTGAGTTCAAATACTCACAGCACCTCACAGCACCTCCGGTCTCGTCGCTCCCGACAACAGCCTGTGAAGAAAAGCCGGCGAAAGTGAGTTCAAATACTCACAGCACCTCCGGTCTCGTCGCTCCCGACAACAACCTGTGAAGAAAAGCCCGCGAAAGTGAGTTCAAATACTCACAGCACCTCACAGCACCTCCGGTCTCGTCGCTCCCGACAACAGCCTGTGAAGAAAAGCCCGCGAAAGTGAGTTCAAATACTCACAGCACCTCACAGCACCTCCGGTCTCGTCGCTCCCGACAACAGCCTGTGAAGAAAAGCCCGCGAAAGTGAGTTCAAATACTCACAGCACCTCACAGCACCTCTGGTCTCGTCGCTCCCGACAACAGCCTGTGAAGAAAAGCCCGCGAAAGTGAGTTCAAATACTCACAGCACCTCACAGCACCTCCGGTCTCGTCGCTCCCGACAACAGCCTGTGAAGAAAAGCCCGCGAAAGTGAGTTCAAATACTCACAGCACCTCACAGCACCTCCGGTCTCGTCGCTCCCGACAACAGCCTGTGAAGAAAAGCCCGCGAAAGTGAGTTCAAATACTCACAGCACCTCACAGCACCTCCGGTCTCGTCGCTCCCGACAACAGCCTGTGAAGAAAAGCCCGCGAAAGTGAGTTCAAATACTCACAGCACCTCACAGCACCTCCGGTCTCGTCGCTCCCGACAACAGCCTGTGAAGAAAAGCCCGCGAAAGTGAGTTCAAATACTCACAGCACCTCACAGCACCTCCGGTCTCGTCGCTCCCGACAACAGCCTGTGAAGAAAAGCCCGCGAAAGTGAGTTCAAATACTCACAGCACCTCCGGTCTCGTCGCTCCCGACAACAGCCTGTGAAGAAAAGCCCGCGAAAGTGAGTTCAAATACTCACAGCACCTCCGGTCTCGTCGCTCCCGACAACAGCCTGTGAAGAAAAGCCCGCGAAAGTGAGTTCAAATACTCACAGCACCTCCGGTCTCGTCGCTCCCGACAACAGCCTGTTGTTGCATGTGGACATGGACTGCTTCATTATCTGAGGAGTTGTGAATGGCTCTGAACACTGTGCAGTCATCAGCGAACATCCCCATTTCTGACCTTATGTTGGAGGGAAGGTCATTGATGAAGCAGCTGAAGATGGTTGGGCTTAGGACACTGCCCTAGGGAACGCCTGCAGGAATGTCCTGGGGCTGTGATGATCAACCTCCAACCAGCACAACCATCTTCCTTTGTGCTGGTATGACTCCAGCCAGTGGAGAGTTTCCCCCCTCACCACCCCCGCTCCCCCCCCCCCCCCGATTCCCATTGACTTCAGTTTTACTAGGGCTCCTTGATGCCACACTCGGTCAAATGCTGCCTTGATGTCTAGGGCAGTCACTCTCACTTCACCTCTGGAATTCAGCTCCTTTGTCCATGTTTGGACCAAGGCTGCAATGAGGTCAGGAGCCGAGTGGTCTTGGTGAAACCCAAACTGGGCATCAGTGAGCAGGTTATTGTGAGTAAGTGCCGCTTGATAGCACAGTCGATGACATCTTCCATCACTTTGCTGATGATTGAGAGTAGACTGATGGGGCGGTAATTGGCCGGATTGGATTTGTCCTGCTTTTTGTGGACAGGACATACCTGGGCAGTTTTCCACATTGTCGGATAGATGCCAGTGCTGTAGCTGTACTGGAACAGCTTGGCTAGAGGCGCGGCTAGTTCTCATTGCACAATACTGGTTCCTCAACATACTGATCTAGAAAACTATCCGTGGAATACATTCCATGCATTCATCCCGCACACTATTACTGCAAATTTGGTTTGCCCAGTCTATATGTAGATTAACGTCCCCCATGATTATTGTATTACCCTTGTTACATGCGCCTCTAATTACCTGATTTGTACTCTGCCCTACATTACAACTACTGTTTGGGGGCCTATAAACAACTCCCACCAATGTTTTCTGCCCCTTGCTGTTTTTTAGCTCCATCCAAACTGATTTTACTTCTTGATTTTCTGAGCTAAGATCCTTTCTCTCTACTGTCTTTATCCCATCCTTTATTATCAGGGCTACCCCTCCTACTTTTCCATTTTGCTTATCTCTTCTAAAAGTTAAGTATCCTGGAATATTTAGTTCCCAACCTTGGTCACTTTGCAACCACGTCTCTGTAATGGCTATTAGATCATAGAAACATAGAAGATAGGAGCAGGAGTAGGCCATTCGGCCCCTCGAGCCTGCTCCGCCATTCAATGCGATTATGGCTGATCATCCAAATTCAGTACCCTGTCCCTGCTTTCTCCCCATATAAGAACATAAGAAATAGGAGCAGGAGTAGGCCAATCGGCCCCTCGAGCCTGCTCCGCCATTCAATAAGATCATGGCTGATCTGATCCTAACCGCCAATCTACTATCTACTATCACAGAACCATCTCCTGCATCTAACAGAATTGCACACACGAAATAGGAGCAGAATCAGGCTACACGGTCCCTGGGCCCGCTCCACTACCCACAGGGCCATGACCGATCCGAACCTAGACTCATGTCCAAATTCCTGCCCGCTCCCCGTAACCCTTAATGCCCTTTACTTCTAGGAAACTGTCTATTTCTGTTTTAAATTTATTTAATGATGTAGCTTCTACAGCTTTTTGTGGCAGCATATTCCATGGACCTACCACCCTCTGAGTGAAGTAGTTCCTCCTCATCTCAGTTTTGAAAGAGCAGCCCCTTATTCTAAGACTATGTCCCCTAGTTCTAGTCTCACCCGTCATCGGGAACATCCTCCCCGCATCCACCCGATCCAACCCCTTCACAATCTTATATGTTTCAATAAGATCGCCTCTCATTCTTCTGAACTCCAATGAGTAGAGTCCCAATCTACCCAACCTCTCCTCATATGACCACCCCCTCATCCCCGGGATTAACCGAGTGAACCTTTTTTGCACTGCCTCGAGAGCAAGGATGTCTTTCCTTAAGTAAGGACACCAAAACTGTATGCAGTATTCCAGGTGCGGTCTCACCAATACCTTGTACAACTGAAGCAATACCTCCCTATTTTTATATTCTATCCCCCTAGCAATGAAAGCCAACATTCCATTTGCCTTCTTAATCACTTGCTGCACCTGCATACTAACCTTTTGAGTTTCGTGCACCAGGACCCCCAGATCCCTTTGCACTTCAGTACTCTCCAGTTTCTTGCCATTAAGATAATAAATTGCTCTAGGATTTTTCCTGCCAAAGTGCATCACCTCACACTTTCCAGTGTTGTATTCCATCTGCCAAATCTCTGCCCACTTACTTAGCCTGTCTATGTCCCCTTGCAGGTTTTTTATGTCCTCCTCACTCACTACTTTCCCTCCCATCTTAGTATCATCTGCAAATTTTGATATGTTACACTTGGTCCCTTCCTCCAAATCGTTAATATAGATTGTAAAGAGTTGGGGACCCAGCACTGACCCCTGTGGAACACCACTAGTTACTGATTGCCAGTCTGAGAATGAACCATTTATCCCAACTCTTTGCTTTCTGTTAGATAGCCAATCCTCTATCCATGCCAGAATATTACCCCCAATCCCGTGATTTTTTACCTTAAGCAATAATCTTTTGTGTGGCACCTTGTCAAATGCCTTTTGGAAGTCTAAATACACTACGTCCACTGGTTCCCCTTTATCCACTCTATATGTTACTTCCTCAAAGAACTCCAGCAAATTTGTCAAACATGACTTCCCCTTCGTAAAACCATGCTGACTTTGTCCTATTAAATTATGATTATCCAAATGTCCTGTTACTGTTTCCTTAATAATGGACTCCAAAATTTTACCTACCACAGATGTTAGGCTAACCGGTCTATAGTTACCAGCCTTCTGTCTACTGCCCTTTTTAAATAAGGGTGTTACATTAGCAGTTTTCCAGTCTGCCGGGACCTTAGCGGAATCCAGGGAGTTTTGAAAAATTATTACCAATGCATCTACAATCCCTACCGCCATATCCCTTGATCCCCTTAGCCTTAAGAAATATATCTAACTCCTTCTTGAATATATTTAATGAATTGGACTCAACTGTCTTCTGTGGTAGAGAATTCCACAGGTTCACCACTCTCTGGGTGAAGAAATTCCTCCTATTCAAACCTATTAATTTCTATCTGCGCTATAAATCCATCTATTTTGTTGTGAATGCTTTGCGCATTCAGGTATATTGCCCTTAGCTTTGACTTTTTTCTATTTTTCCCGATGTCACCTTAGTCACTGATGCCCTATTACCTTTGTTACTCTCTCTGTCCCTTCCTGACCCACATTGCTTATTTTTACCCAAAACTTTGCTCTGCTCTAGAACCTTGACATTTCTCGCTGCTTTTAAGTTTACTCTTTCCTGAATCCTCCTACACCCCGCTTCATTGGTTTAAAGCCCTGTCTAATGCCCTAGTTATTCGATTCGCCAGGACACTGGTTCCAGCCCGGTTTAAGTGGCGCCTGCCCCAGCGGAATAGCTCCCTCTTTCCTCAGTACTGGTGCCAGTGGCCCATGAAGCAAAACCCCTGCCTCCCATACCACTCTTTCAGCCACGCATTTAACCTTCTAATCTGCTTGTCCCTATGCCAATTGGCGCGTGGCTCAGGTAACAATCCAGAGATTATTACCTTTGAGGTTCTGCTTTTTAATTTGGACCCCAACTCCTCAAACTCTCTCAGCAGGACCTCATTCCTAGTTCTACCTATGTCGTTGGTTCCTACATGAACCACGACAACTGAATCCTCCCCTTCCCACTCCAAGTTCTTCTCCAGCCGTGAGGAGATGTCTTTAACCTGGGCAGGCAACACAACTTTCGGAAGTCCCGGTCATGGCTGCAGAGAACAGTATCTATCTCTCTGACTATACTGTCCCCTACCACAACTACATTTTCTTTCACTCCCCCCACTTGAATGGCCTCCTGCACCATGGTCAGCTTGCTCATCCATCCTGCAGGCTTTTCCCTCGTCCACACAGGCAGCAAGAACCTCATACCTGTTGGATAAGGGCAAAGGCTGAGGCTCCTCCAGCACTGCACCTGGGTGCCCCCACCTGCACTGCCATCCCTATATGACCTTGTTTTATTTAATTAAATTTGTATTTAATTAACTTAGTTTACAGTTTAGTTTCTTGACTACTTAGTTGATCTAGATTAAGTTATGGGTAAATGAAAGGGACACCCTTTCCCCCCCCTCTGTACAGGGGAAGCCCTTTCCCCCCCCTCTGTACAGGGGAAGCCCTTTCCCCCCCTCTGTACAGGGGAAGCCCCCCCCCCCCCCCTCTGTACAAGGGAGCCTTTCCCCACCCCCCATACAAGGGAAGCTTCCCACTCCCCCCACCAGTACAAGGGAAGCCTTCTCCCCCCCACCTGTACAAGGGAAGCCCCCCCCCCCCCGTACAAGGGAAGCCTCCCCCCGCCCCGTACAAGGGAAGCCTCCCCCCCCGTACAAGGGAAGCCTCACCCCCCCGTACAAGGGAAGCCTCCCCCCCCCTGTACAAGGGAAGCCTCCCCGCCCCCACCGTACAAGGGAAGCCTTCCCCCCCCCCGTACAAGGGAAGCCTCCCCCCCCCCACCGTACAAGGGAAGCCTCCCCCCCCCCGTACAAGGGAAGCCTCCCCCCCCACCCCGTACAAGGGCAGCCTTCTCCCCCCCACCTGTACAAGGGAAGCCTCCCCCCCCCCCGTACAAGGGAAGCCTCCCCCCACCCCGTACAAGGGAAGCCTCCCCCCGCCCCGTACAAGGGAAGCCTCCCCCCGCCCCGTACAAGGGAAGCCTCCCCCCCCCCCCACCGTACAAGGGAAGCCTCCCCCCCCCCCCCCCCCCCCGGTACAAGGGAAGCCTCCCCCCCCCGTACAAGGGAAGCCTCCACCCCCCCCCCCGGTACAAGGGAAGCCTCCCCCCCCGCCCGTACAAGGGAAGCCTCCCCCCACCCCGTACAAGGGAAGCCTCCCCCCGCCCCGTACAAGGGAAGCCTCCCCCCGCCCCGTACAAGGGAAGCCTCCCCCCCCCCCCACCGTACAAGGGAAGCCTCCCCCCCCCCCCCCCCGGTACAAGGGAAGCCTCCCCCCCCCGTACAAGGGAAGCCTCCACCCCCCCCCCCCCGGTACAAGGGAAGCCTCCCCCCACCCCGTACAAGGGAAGCCTCCCCCCGCCCCGTACAAGGGAAGCCTCCCCCCGCCCCGTACAAGGGAAGCCTCCCCCCCCCCCCACCGTACAAGGGAAGCCTCCCCCCCCCCCCCCCCCCCCCGGTACAAGGGAAGCCTCCCCCCCCCGTACAAGGGAAGCCTCCACCCCCCCCCCCCGGTACAAGGGAAGCCTCCCCCCCCCCCCGTACAAGGGAAGCCTCCCCCCACCCCGTACAAGGGAAGCCTCCCCCCGCCCCGTACAAGGGAAGCCTCCCCCCGCCCCGTACAAGGGAAGCCTCCCCCCCCCCCACCGTACAAGGGAAGCCTCCCCCCCCCCCCCCCCGGTACAAGGGAAGCCTCCCCCCCCCGTACAAGGGAAGCCTCCACCCCCCCCCCCGGTACAAGGGAAGCCTCCCCCCCCCCCCCCCCCCCCCCGGTACAAGGGAAGCCTCACCCCCCCCCCCCGTACAAGGGAAGCCTCCCCCCGCCCCGTACAAGGGAAGCCTCCCCCCACCCCCGGACAAGGGAAGCCTCCCCGCCCCCCCACCGTACAAGGGAAGCCTCCCCCCGCCCCGTACAAGGGAAGCCTCCCCCCACCCCCGGACAAGGGAAGCCTCCCCCCCCCCCCCCACCGTACAAGGGAAGCCTCCCCCCACCCCCGGACAAGGGAAGCCTCCCCCCCCGTACAAGGGAAGCCTCCCCCCCCCCCCCCCCGGTACAAGGGAAGCCTCCCCCCCCACCCCGTACAAGGGAAGCCTCACCCCCCACCCCGTACAAGGGAAGCCTCCCCCCCCCACCCCGTACAAGGGAAGCCTCCCCCCCCCACCCCGTACAAGGGAAGCCTCCCCCCCCCACCCCGTACAAGGGAAGCCTCCCCCCCCCACCCCGTACAAGGGAAGCCTCCCCCCCCCACCCCGTACAAGAGAAGCCTCCCCCCCCCACCCCGTACAAGAGAAGCCTCCCCCCCCCCCCCACCCCGTACAAGGGAAGCCTCCCCCCCCCCCACTGAATATGGGACACCCTTCCCCTCTCAAA
The DNA here is from genome assembly GCA_030390025.1 of Squalus acanthias. NCBI lineage: Eukaryota > Metazoa > Chordata > Chondrichthyes > Squaliformes > Squalidae > Squalus > Squalus acanthias. The sequence continues at coordinate 202,973,435 of CM059426.1, forward strand.
AAAGCCATCAACTGGTCCAGGCAGCGGGCGGTCGAGGGGGTCGTTCGGCCCGATTTCCTGCCTCTCTTCCGCGGCCATGTTCGTGCCCGGGTGGCCCTGGAGATGGAGCACGTGGTGTCCGCCAGCACACTCGAGGCCTTCCGCGACCGGTGGGCGCCGCGGGGACTGGAGTGCATCATCACCCCGGCCAACCAAATTTTAATTTAATGTGTTAAGGTTCCTTTAAAGTTTTATTAATTTACAGTCAATTTTGTTTAATCACCCCAGTAAAAGAGTCCACCCTTCCCCGCCTTTGTACAAGGGACCCTTTCCCTCCCCCCGCCCTATAAGAGAGCCCCAGGCCCAGGGCCCAGGCTCGCTCCTGGCTCTCGCGATACCTCCCGCGCCGTGGCCCCGCCCCCTGACACGTTGCTCGGTTTCTCGGAGCCGCTCGAGCCGCAGATCAGCCGGAGCTCGAGACCCGGGAACCGGAGCC